>VZZY01002662.1:303823-384800 GCA_013400335.1 Eurystomus gularis
GTGCGGGCCGGAGCGGCGCTGCCGGCGGGCCTCCTTCACCCCCCTGAGGGAAACCGCGTCTTACAAGGCCTCATTCAGCCATTCATGCGGAGGGGCAGTCGAGCTGCAAGCTGCCTGGTACCAGCACCCCCCTTAGCAGGCCCTATGGGGAAAACTCCCTCTTCGTGTGGTGTGGGAGAGGAGTTTTTCCTGTTCTGCCCGGGTTCAGCATCGACTCTTGCTGCTGCTTTGCCCTGTGGGGCACTTTACAACTGCTTAAGCAGGGACCTGGGCAAATCCTTAGTCTGCCGTTGCTGTGGGAGCGATGCCTTGTCACTGGTGCCTTGCGATGGGAACAGAGTGTCCGTATTACCTTGAGAGGGGCTGGTAACGGAGCGATGCACAGGAGGGTGAAGCTGTGTGAGAAGGAGCCCAGCCTCATGGGTGACCTTTATCAAAGGGAAGGTGGGATGACAGTAAGAATGACCTCTGAGGAGCGAGGTTACAGCTGTGAGACTTAAAAAGTTCTGAAGGTGGTGGGTAAGAGGGATGGAGAACCACTACTTGCTAAATTTGATAATATTAGGTGAGGGGCACTTGGTGGATTTGGTAATTAGTTTAAAACACATAAAATGCTGTAAAAACACGTCGTGGATTTAAGGGATTTGCTGCCATGGGAGGTTGTAGAAGTGAACAGATAGTTCAGATTTAGCAGATTTCAAATAAGAAGGACTAGCCAAATTAAAATGCATCAGGCTCATAACATCCTAAAATGACTAGGCAAGGCTTTGCCTTCTAACATCCCTACTGTAGCAGCTTTGTCAGCTGGAGGAGTATGAGGGGAGCAGACCACAGACGCTGGCCAGGGTCATGTGGTGTCTTAAAACAACATCTGCTGCTGTAGTCCAGACAGAATATGGCCTGGTGTCTAGAGGAGCTATGGACTCAAACCAGTAGGGCATTTCTTAGGCTCTTACCTTCCTAGCTTGGTTTATTTTCTGTAGAAGCATGTGTGTAAAATAGGATTGTTTTAAAAGAATAGTTTTGTACCAAGCTCGAGGAATGAAGGAGCTCTCATATCAACTCTCAGTTCCCTGACCAAGTAATGAGGGGAGTAGTCTTCTTAAAACTTGGCCTAGTCCTCAAAATCTAGCAGGATCCTATCATCGTAGGGGTGGTAATGTTCTTTTAAATTAGCTTGGGAAAGTATATGCTGCTGATAAGCAACCCGGTGGCAACCTCGGGTTTGTAGACTTCTAGGCTCAAGCTCACTGCAGAGTCCTGCAAGGCTGAATTTGTGCCCTAGTTCTGAGATACTTTTGGCTGTAATGGTTACTTTTTCCTCTAGTTGTGTGGACAGGAAGTGTTTTGAAAGTAAGTGTATGTTGCTGTGTGGTTTTAAATAAGGTAGTTTGTTTTCTCAGACTTGGTCTCTATTGTATGCTAGGTTAAAATAAAACTGTAGGTTTATTTTAACTAGAAAAGTGCAAACTGTGCATTAGTAGAAATGCTATGAACTCTGAGCAGCATAGAGGGAAACAGGGAACTGTGGGGTGGTTCAAAGGTAACTGGTGCTTGCTCATTTATTTTCAGTCTGGGAGCAGAGATGCATTAGACCTACTGCTCCTTTTACCTCTACAGGAGCACAATGTGTGATGTTTTAATCCCTTTTCAACTTAATTGCATCCCATTAGACCAGGATATAGGTGGAGAAGGCAGGAGTCTTGGGAATTGTGCATGAAGTGGAAGTGAACAGGAAGTGAGCAGCAAGGCAGTGTGAGTTTCACTGGTCCTACTGATTTTTGAGGGCTTTGGGGAAGGCTTATTCACAACTGAAGGCAAGGATACCTGCCAGTACATCATCTGCGGCTTCTGGTACCACAGTTGCATCTGGTAGCTATTTCAGTGGGGATTTCACTGCTGCTGTGGCATGTGTTAGTAGAATGTCTTGCATTTGGTAAGAGTGATGTAGGGTGATACCTGCTTTTGAGACAGAGCCAACTGCTTGGGAGTAAGAACAGGAAACGTGCAAATTAACAGCACAAGCAGCTTGGTCCCAGCACGTGTATAGGGTTTACAAATACTATAATGATTGCTTGCAATTATTATAATTATTGTTTCCAGGACTCGTTGCATCACTGTTTGGATCTATTGCCACCTACTATAAGGAAGTCTTAATGAGGAAAGAACATATACAAAAAAAGAGGGGGAGGAGTCGTTGAGGGAGGCAGGCAGGGAGAGCTGGAGTGCCAGAATCCAGTGTTTCCGGGTGTCTGATTTATTCCACGGCAGGAAATCTCTTCTGTCTTTACGCTGGTGATTCTGCATGACCCAGTAGTATGTGCGGCGTAATGGTCCTTCATTGCAGTCTGGGAAAAAAGGGAATGTGTGTAATATTTTAAAACGGCTGATACTGGTTCCTGGTTGCAGGCTTCGTTGACCCAAGGCATCCCTTCATAACCACATTATTGCCTACTGGAGACTTCTGCAGAACAGAAGGGAACGGGCAGGAAGCAAAGATGATCTCCTTCAAGCAACTGCCCCTTGAAGCAAAGGCTGCAGTGGCTGCAGGAGTGGTTTTCTTCTCCATGATGATATCGCGGAGTTATCTGGCAGAAAAACTCGATCTGAGGATGCGGCGTTGGCTTCTAAGGCTGCAGATGGCACTGTTTGCTAATGCACTGATGTTGATAGGCTCTCTTCATGTTTGGAGAAGCACAGTCACCACGTTCTCCAGATCTTCAGCTGCCAGCTCCTTCTGTTTCATGCCATGGAAAGTGGCTGTGTTCATGTTTCTAGCTTTGGCTCACTCAAGCTTCTTTACGTTGCTATTTCTTGTTGCGGAAGAGCCCTATTTCTTTTCTTTAGCTGCCTACACTTGCCTGGGGGCCTATATCATTCTTATCTTCTTCCTCTTCACTCTAGGCTCTGTAGAGCAGGCTTACAAGTTCTTGGCTGGGAGAGGTGCGAAGGCAGGCGCTGGCAACAAGAACAGAACAGCGATGAAACCAGTTTTGGCAGTCATGCTGACTGTTGTGCTGACGGTTGTCGGGCTGTTAAATGCTTCCCAACCTCCCACTGTCAATTCAGTGGAGATTCCGGTTCACAAGCTGCCCTCAGCAATGAATAACCTGAAAGTGGTGTTGCTGTCAGATATCCACCTGGGGCCTACAGTTGGGAAGACCAAGCTTGCTATGATTGTGAGAATGGTTAAGGCTTTAAAACCAGATATCACCGTGATTGTCGGGGACCTGACTGACTCAGAGGCAGAGATCATACGACCTGCTGTTGAGCCTCTTGGAGACCTGAAGTCCCCTTTGGGGACTTACTTTGTCACGGGAAACCATGAGTACTACACGTCAGATGTTAGCAACTGGTTTGAGCTGCTGAAGTCCTTTAACATTCGGCCGCTCCATAATGAGAATGTGAAGATTGCTTCACCAAAGAGTGCTGATGACTGGTTCTGCCTGGCTGGTGTTGATGATATCGAAGCAGATGTATTACGCTACTCAGGACATGGCATGGATTTAAAAAAAGCTCTCAGAGGTTGTAGCAGCGAGCACGCAATCGTGCTCTTGGCTCATCAGCCGATTGCTGCCAAGTGGGCCCTTCAGGAGAGACCAGACATAAATCTGATTCTCTCTGGCCATACTCACGGAGGGCAGATGTTCCCACTAAATGCTGGAGCATATTTTCTGAATCCATTCTTTGTTGGCTTGTACAAAGTTGGGCAGAACACCTTTGTCTACGTCAGCCCGGGGACGATGTACTTTGGAATACCCATGAGGCTGGGCAGCAGAGCTGAGATAACAGAGATCGTTCTACGTTCTCCTTGAGGAGTCTTCCATTTGACAGACTTCTGCCATCCTTTTTTGGTCAGTATATTGGCTCTTCTGCTCTGAAAGCAAATCCTTTTTCAGGGAAGCCAGAGAAGATGTGTTGGGGTGGACTTCAGCAGATTCTGTGAAGTTTGAGCAGAAAACACTGTCTTGGACCTACAAAACAAATCAGGGGCATGTTTAAAATACTGAAGAAATGGAGTTCACTGTTATTGAGGTTCTGCATTTAAAGATAACACTGATGTCCTGGAGGCAATGTCCTATGCATGTTTAGTAATACTCGTGTCCTGCAGCTACTTCACATTCTGCTGTTTATTATCCATCAGATAGCTGCACTGTCAAATCTCAGGCAGGTGAAGTTCTGCTCTCTTGCGGTGAAATTGCTCACGCATGTTTTGTGGAAGGTACTGCAGAGTATGTAAACTCTAGAAATGTTAAGGGAAGGGAATAATTTTGTTGTTTGTCTGTTTTTACTGAAGCTGGGTATCTTTATCCTGCTGTCTGCAGCATGCACTAGGGCTTCCACTCTCTGCTGCTTACCAAGCTGCCAGGCATCAGTTGCTGAAATTCAATTTTTTTCCCAGTGAAAAAGCTGGAGAGACTGATACCAAATGGTGAAAGGAGCAGTCTTTCTGCAGGCGTTTTTCCCAGAACTGGCCTTCTAGTAATTGCTTATTGAAAACAGCTCTAATAAAAGCAAATGAGAAAGAAAACTCATGATTAACATGACTGCTGCTGTCTGAGCGTACAGTACCTCCTGCTGTAAAGCACAAATCCAAAGCTGAAATAGTCTCTTTTCATTCTGTATTTTACTGTTTCATATCTCTTCTGTGATTTTTTTTTTCCCTTAAGAGAGGAGATGCTATTTGAAAACAATACAAACAGGTTCATGCTTGAACTTGGAGGTTTTGGTATTTCAAGTAAATGGTGTCCTTTTTAAGAAGAATAAATCCTGCAGTGAGTGACTTTAATGGCATTTGTACATCAATATCTGGGTTGTCTGACAGGAGTAACTGCTAGTAGGTAATAAGAGATGGAGAATTTCTTTCCTTTTTCCTAGAAGGGCTTGACACAAATTACTATCATTCTGGGGAAACTTGAGAGATTAGAAAATAGTGATAAAACCATTCTTGCTCCCATATATTTGTCTTCACATAAGGAAGTCAGGATTTAAATTGGTGTGTATATTGCCCAGGCTTGGTGGAACAGTTTACTTCTGCAAGTCTTCCTCTCTCCTCCCCTTCCTCAGCAGTGTTGCTGTATGAAACACCACAAGCAATTCAAGTCTTGGAATTCTGATACTGAAATCTGCAGGTGTAGCCACAGTGTTTCCCTGGCTCTGTCTTTCTGCAGTCCCTGGGTTCCTCTGGGGTGGACCTGTGTAGCTTGGGCCAAAAGAGATCAGTGCTTACACAGAAGACTGGGATGGCAAGAGCAGGACTGGGGTGTTCAGTCTTTTCCTACTTTCCTATGAGATCCTGAACCAGAGACACTTCTGCTTTATTCTTCAGCTCCTGCTCTTGTTTCCCAGGTGGTGTGTGTGTGTGTGAGGGGTGTTTGAAGAGCACCACAGGCTTTGAAAAAGTGGGTTTTTCTGTAAGTGGAATTGGGACTTGCACTCCTTTCAGCCCCCCCTTAGGCAGAGTTTCGAGCTGCTGAGCTGGTTTTGTATCCTGTTCCTCTCTACAAACATATTGTGTTTTTCACTCATGAGAATATTGAGAAATGTGTCATCTGGAAGGTTGGTGGAACAGCTGTGGTCCTCTTAAGGTCTGAAAACACCTGACCAGCTGGGCTTTACCATGCTGAACTAGACAATTTCTGTTTCCCAGCAACTAGAATTTTGTCAACTTTTTTCATGCTTGTGCAATAATATCTGCTGAAGTATCCTAAAGTTTCCATGTGTATTAAGTACTGCCCATGGGAGGTCCTTCTCAGGAGCCCTGCATGGGGTCCTTCTGAGGTTCTTTCCGATGGGAGGTGTAGTGTCCAGTGTAGAGAGAATCTTGTAACCCTCATATCAACATGCCTTCAGTTAAAAGCGGTGTTCTGGGTTTGGTGGTGCAGAGTATTCCCTCTAGGCCAGTGGTCCAGGATAGCTTTTAATTTCTTGAGCTGGGGGTTATTACTGCACTAAGAAAATAAATTAAGCAAGTTTCCTTATGAGGAGGCTCTTGTGGGACTGGTTTTAGATGGTGTTAGTTTCCCAGTATGTTGCTAGTATTTTTTTTCCCCACTACCCTTTTTTTCTCTCCATTCTGTCCAAGTGTGTGCAAAAGCCTCACTGAGGTGGTCCTCCTGTCCCCAGTGATTTCTTCATTACTTTGTACATACCCCTTTCGGAAGGTCTTTGTGTGTCCTTTCAGGAGCAGATACACATCCTTTTAGGAGTGGTCATATTGTCATTTCAGAAATACATTGAGTTCTCCAAAGAAATTAGCTCTTGTTCATTTTTTTTGGAGTCTCATCCTCTGAAAGCTTGACTGCCTGATGATTAAAATGTTTTCCTTCTGTGCCAAAACACTTCAAAGCCTTTTCCCATTTTGTTTTTTTTAAAGTATGAGCGGAATGTATTATAGATCAACTTTCTTTTTGATAGTAGGTAGAATTAACCTTATCTACAATGTGGGACAGCAACCTCTAATTGTCCTTCAAGGCTTTTTCTAACCTTTTTCCCATTTGACTTGAATGTGCACTATGTAGACCTGTGTTCAGTATTCCAGAAGAAAAAAAGACTTGCTATGCTGCTTATTTTGTAATTTTTTAATATTCTTTTGTAAATCACTTTTTGTGTGTAGAATGTTTGATCTGGAGAATTTAACTGAATGTGTATTTCTTCATATGAAAGGCCAGTTCACTGATAGGGGAGCTTAATCACTATCAGAATAATACCAGAGTAGTATCATCACTTTGAAAGTTATTTATTAAATTACATAACTGAATGGATTTGAAGAGATGTAAATTGTGGTATAACAAATGCTTTAAATGTTGGGATTTAATAAAACTTGATTTGCTTATCAAGAAAGATGTCTCTAATGACCTTTTATTTTGTGTACCAATATTTATTCATGCTGAGTAGGTTTTACACGCTAATTCTTTAGTAACAAAAAGCTACTGGCAATAAATCTGACTAGTTTGGGGAAGTTTTATGCCCACACTAAGTGAGACTTGGTGGAAAGTGGGAAAGATAAAGCCACTGTTAAATTTGCCTAATGCCTACTAGGGGCAAGAAGTGGAGGCTGAAGGGAAGGCTGTGATGCAGAGGAAGAATCCCAAGAGGATTTGTTGGAAGGAGCAGAAGAAAATGAGTGGTTTGTGGTTCTCAGTTTTGGTCCTTCAGCTTTGGGGTAGAGAAAGGGGTCTTCTGTGTTTGAGAAGTCTACGTGAAAGATGTAGAGATCTTCAAGTGGAAGGGATTTGTAGACACACTTGTTTACTTTCTGAATAAAAAACTTTGTGTAAATTTAGAGAATGGGATATTCTAGCACTGTTAGTTTTGTTGAAGCTGTGAATTTTTTCTGTATTGAGACATGCACATTATAAAATGTTGAAAGAGCGTCAAGGTTGTAAAAATAAGTTCTTACTTGATCTAAGGAAGGACAAATTCTGTAGTTCTTCCCTTTCCCATGCAAGTATGTTCTGAGGATATAAGATATAACACTACACTGTTGCCTCTGAGGGTCTGAACTTTCAGCTGGGTGTTAATAAGTGGTATGAATGAACTGGGATCCTAAACAGTGTGCAGTTTGTCTGTTGAATCTGCTTGCCAAACCAGCAGACCCACTGACCCATCTTCTAGGGAGGTGCAGGGAATTCATTCCTGCTGTATGTTCACAACTGTGAATGTACAATATTGACAGAGCCACACAAATTCATGGCAAGGACTGTTGGTTTTGTTGCAAGCCCTGGTCAGCAAGCACAGAGTTGAGTCATGCGCTGACAATAAAGGAATGTTGAGTAATAGATCATGAAGGGAAGTCTGATTACAAAGTCTTGTGAGGAGCAGCTGAGGGACCTGGGGTTGTTGAGCCTGGAGAAAAGGAGGCTCAGGGGAGACCTTCTCACTCTCAACTCCCTGAAAGGAGATTGGAGTGAGGTGGGGTCGGGCTCTTCTTCCATGTAACAAATGATAAGACAAGAGGAAACAGCCTTAAGTTGTGCCAGGAGAGGTTTAGGTTGGATATTAAGGAAAATGTCTTCCCTGAAAGGATTGTCAAGGGCTGGCCCATGGCAGTGGTGGAGTCCCCATCCCTGGAGGGGTTTAAGGCAGTGTAGATGCAGTGCTGAGTGTCATGCTTTTAAATAGTATTGCAGAATTGTGTTGCTGCACTTGAGTTCTGAGTTTCATTTAGTTAGTGATCATTTTGAAGCACTCAGCTCTGCATTAATGCTGTTACTGGTCGCAGTGCCCTGGAGTAAAAAAACATCCGAGGAGTGTGAGACATCTGCTTGGTGTTCCTAAGGATGAATGGTTTCCTTCAGGGATACACATAGCACAATTCCAGCCCAGAGCAGCACACTCAGGAATCAAGATGCAGGTTATAAATTAAAGACCAGCAAAAAAGTCACATATATTTGAATTGAAAGGAAAGTCGGTAGATGGTACATAGCTGTGCATCCTCCGTGGTGGAATTTACTTGAGGTTTAACAGGCTGGAGTTACTCCAACAACATAATTTCCCAGGGAGAATCCCAACTTTAAGTTACTTTTTGTTCCAAAGCAGTTATTGGTATTTCTCAGCTCTTTAAGGTCCTGATTTTGTGGAGACCTGGCACATGCATACCTTTGAGTCAGTATTTTAACTTTCATGGAACTCTTTAATGTTGAGAATAGATCTTTATTTAGAGATGAGGGCTGAAAAAGCTTCCCCTAGGCAATCCTTGGCAGTGCCTCTGCAGCTCTTGTTTCCTTGCCAGCTCAGGGCTGTATCTTCTCACATCTGTTATTACGTGTTCACCATGCGAACAATTTCACTTGTTCGTTGTTGGCAGAATGTTTTGGGTTGCTATGTGCATTTAAGACATTTTCCACAACTTTATTGTAGGTTTTCTGTGAAGAAATGCCTTTATCATGGTTGTAACACTTGGTAGTCTTCCTCCTCCTTGGAGTTTGTAGTCTTCAAATGTTTGTAGAGTGTTACCTCACTCAGTTGCTCCTTGTAATGACAGTCTAGGGATAGGCATGTTTACTCAGCAATTCTGTCCTCTGGTTTTCAGGAGAGTGTTTTTTTTTTGCACTCTATCCAGTAGTTTGTACTCTTGGCTCTTTTGGCCTGTGACATGTTACACTGGCTCCTTTTTGCTCACTTGTTACACTAGGAGTATGTTCTTGGTTGGCCGTTGTGTCCAGTTGTGGACCAGCAATCTCAGGACTTGCCTGCTGCATTTCACTTTTTCCATTCCTTTCTTTACTCTTCCCGTAGTTTTACACACTATTGTTCACCATTTAACAGAAAGGTGGTTTCATGGGAAGGTTCTTTGAAACTGTGTGGTCTGTTGGTCCCTGCTTAACCTCAGATTACCTCAGATGGTGGAGGGTTCTCGCGTAGTGGGGGTCACCTGGGGGTTTTATGGTGGTCTGTATCTCTCTTGCCTTCCTAATTTCATTGCTTTTGTTTCGTGTAACCCATTTCCTAATTGCTGAGCCCAATTCTCAATATGGGATAGGCCAAGTCCCAGCTTTTCAAGAACAAGGTATTTTTTGAAATCCAGAAACTTGTAATACACACTGTGGAAAGGTGTGTTTTGTTTGGACTAGTGTAATATCCAATGAATTAGGAAGTTTGTATGGTTGACTTCTCACTTTCTGACGGGTGTGGAGAACTGATTACATTAACTGACTTGTGATTTTACTTCAGAAATCCCTACTGATCTTTAAGATCAAGTCCAGCCATTAACCCAGCGCTCCCACTTCCATTGTGGACAACCCACTGATGTTTTATAGACTGTTCTGTGTCTTTCAAGGCAGAAAAAGATTATATTGTGAGGTTTGTTTCTTTTTTTTGTGCACAGGTGCTAGCCCAGAGGAGTTTTGGGATTGATTATGACTGCGACTGCTTTGTCAAGGATGGGAGACCTTTCCGTTACATCTCAGGTAGCATTCACTACTCACGGGTGCCCCGGTATTACTGGAAGGACCGCCTCTTGAAGATGAAGATGGCAGGACTTGATGCCATTCAGACGTAAGTAGCTGTTGACTTTCGAAGTGCTTTGTAGTCATGGGAGAGGTGTGAGTAGTAAAGTGGAATACTGCCATTGTTACTCAGCTTACTACTTTTTAAGTAGTAGGTGAGAAAGCTCTGGAAAAGTGAAGGGTAGTACAGGATGACCTCTAATAGCACAGATGGGGACAACCAGGCAGGTTATAGCTAACCTGCTGCTTCCCTGATGGGCAGCACCTCTTGCTCCACAACCCAGGGTGCAAACGTGAAGTGAAATTAATTGTTGGACTGTGAACTTTGGCAGTTACGGACGAGTTGTATGTGCTCTGCCGAGGACGTTGTAATCTCTGGTCAAAAGGCAGACAAGATGAGAGGGAACAATAACCTCTTACAGCCTGGGCTGTATTGCCCTGAAACCTTGAAAATATTGGCAAAGGCTGCAGTAATATTTAAAGCTATTTCAGCAGGAGTGTTTAAAATTAGAAAAATAGTTGGGAACTAGGTGTAGCTCTTTAAAAAAAAAAAGACAGTTTAAACAGCTTTCAGTTGCATGTACCAAACCTTTGGTCCATCTTTCTTGTCTTTCCTACCTGGTTGTGTACTTCTTACAATAAGCGAGGCACAGATTAAACCAAAAAATGCAGCTTACTCTTTTGCCAAGTCTTCCTTGGCAAAGGAGGAGGAGTGGTAGAAGAGAAGGAGGCTCAGGGGAGACCTTCTTGCTCTCAACAACTCTCTGAAGGGAGGTTGGAGCCAGGTGGGGTTGGTCCCTTCTCCTAAGGAACAAGCAATAGGACAAGAGGAAATGGCCTCAAGTTGTGCCAGGGGAGGTTTAGGTTGGATATGAGGAAAAATTTCTTCTTCAAAAGGGTTGTCCAGCCTCAGAACAGGCTGCCCAGGGCAGTGGTGGAATCCCCATCCCTGGCGAGATTTAAAAGCCGTGGAGATGTGGTGCTGAGGGACATGGTTTAGTGGTGACCTGGCAGTGCTGGGGGAACAGCTGGACTCAATGATTTGAAAGGTCTTTTCTAACTGATGTGATTCTATGATTCTAAGAGTGTAATGTGCAGTCTTTTCAAGCTGTGGTTGCAATTCCCAAATGTGTGTTGTTTTCCTTCCTAAATCATTACAAGGCTTAGAGCTTCTCTTTGGAACAACCTGTTTGTGTGCTGTGGCCTGCCAGCAGTGCTGGGTCTGGCAGCACAGAGCCTGTAGGCCAGGGCACAGCTCAGAAGGAGGGTTGCACCATCTCTCCTTCCTCTCTTCTGTTTTGTTTGACCTGTAAGTTGCAGGGTTGTCTTGTACACTTGGATGTGATGAGTAGGGGTTCGTATGTGAAGAACAGGTGGCAGGGAAAGAGAAGTTGCTTTTTTCAAATTTAGGTTTCTTAATTTTTTAAAAACCTTTCCATGTGTAGTGACTTCTGGTGGGTGGTTTTTGTTGTTTTCTCTTAAAGCAAGCGAGTTCTATATTCCCTCACATCCCAGAAGAATAATGGGATTAAGCAACACGCTTGCTCAGGACAGTTGCTGGAATTGCCCGTGTAATTATTTTTGCTGCAATAAAAGTCATCTCAAATGGACCTGAAAATTTTCTTTTGATGTCTGGCTTGAAGATCAGCCTGGGTTCTGACAGTGGCTCTGTGACTCCTATGATCCGTAGTGTCTCATACTTCCCTTACGCCTCCGGTTTGTTTTCCTGCTCTTCCCAACATCCGTTTATCTTCAGTGACCCCTGTTCATTTCCAGCGTTTTCAACCAGTCCCTTTTTTCTCATTGCTTACCTTTGAAATTTTTTCTACTGTGGTGACAGAGCTCCACAACGTGTGTCTTACAAGCAGAAAGAACTTCCGTGCCTTGATTTTCTACAAGAATCAAATCCATAATATTTCCATTTGACACTGATCTTTCTCCTTCCCTATGCTAAAAAAACCCAACCCCAACACCCACCAAACCTGTTTTATTTTTCTTTGAAGTTTCAAATAATCAAGCCTGACTGCTCTCAATTATTTGAGATAAAGCAGGAAATGTTCATGTTAGCCCACACAACTCTGTTGTGATTTTTGGTAAACATGGAAATTGGTCGAGAATTTAGTTGGTTTTGTTTTCTCTTCTTCTGCCTACTCTTTTCTGGATCAGTAAAACCATTAGATACCAAATAAGATACCAATTCTGAGAAGTCCTTCTGGAATGGGCAGCTGCACTGCCAGGCCCTCTAGCAGAAGATGGTAGTTGGACTCCAATGCTCAGGGCCACCTCTGAAGACTGATTTTGCTGCTTGGGAGTTTTCCCCATGAGATAGGGAAGGGCCTTGCTATAATTTGAAACATGGGAGCCTTCCTTGTTCTTAGCAAGGTGTTCCCAGTGAGGCTCACCCCTTCAAGGGAAACATGATCCTTTTATTATAGGATTGTCCTCATAAATGTAAATACCTTGTGGTCAAAGCAAGCCAAACCTGCTCTCCTTCCTGTTCTCTGCAGCCTCGTTTCCAAAAGACTTGCTATGCTTGATGCATCGTTCAGCTAATGACTGAGCAGCTTGTCTGAGACTCTTGAGTGAAATCAGTGTGTATGTAACCATCTGCCCCTGAAACATCTTAAGCAATAACAGAATATGAGGAAACCGGTGACAAGAAGCTTGGTCTTACATTAAAGCTTGAAATATCAAGGTCTAAACCTTCCCTAGAAGAGGCTGAAATTTGATGTTGTGGTTGGTGTGCATCCTTAGAAGATGATGAAGGTGCGCCTAGGAGCTCCACTCCCAACCTCAGCAGGTAGCATGCAGAGACATCTGGTCACACAAGGGTAACTGTCCTTGTTTCCAGTTCCTGAACTGTCTACCAACTAGAGAAGAATGTTGCTGAAGACATTTGGACATTTGCTAAAGTCCTCTGGAAAGGACTGAAAATTAGTGGTTTGGTTAGGGGGTTTTTGTCATGGAGGAGATAAAAAATTAACCACTAGATGGGGCTAAATATTTACAGGATTGACAGATTAGTGGAGAAGCTTCGTGGAAGACACAGCACTCAGAACATTACAGGCTCAAAGTTAGACAGTGAGCATTTTATTTGCTTAATGAGCAGAATACTGTAAACCTAACCTGTAGGAGCTCCCTTTAAGAAAAAGCTGCTGGTTAAAGTATCTTTTAATTAAAAAATAAGCACAGTTTGTCTAGACTCAACTGTGTAATTTAGCATATATAAAAAGCTGCTCTATTTATGAAAGTGATTTAATTTTAGGCTATTAAAAAAAAACCCCACCTGGTATTAGAGACAATTATCCTGCACATTAAGGTAGTTCTAATATCTACTGATGTTGCTGAAAGGTTATAATTCTTCTATTTGATGTTCATGAGCACGTGTGTCCAAGCGTGGCCCTTTCAGTAGCGTTCTCATGTGAGGGTTCCTGTTTTTCTTGCTTCCTGAAAACAATGTTTTCTGCACTTTCTTTCCTTCTGGGGTGGTTCTTACAAAATTAACCATGTAATGTATAAACAAACCCAGAGAGTAGGAGGAGTGTTGCCAGAGAGGATCTTTGCCTGACTAACCACAGTTTTGGTTCGCTGAATATTTCTCAGATTGGTTCTCTCTGGAACAGCAGCAACAGTTCTCTTAGAGGGATTACAAACCTATGTGCAAAAAAGTAAATGCATGGAGAATGGGTTTTCCAGTTTGCTGGAATCCTTGCTCAAGCTGTACTCATCCTTGATTGTAATGTCTGTCAGCTACAACTGCTAGTTGATACTATCCCAAGTCCAAACTCTCATGGTTGTCAAGCACAGCCCATAAGCTAGAAGACTACATGTAATAGTTGGTAGAAGATACTTTTTTTATTGTCTTACAACCAAGTGTATTTTTATTTGTTTTCTGTGGTGAGGTTGTGGTTTCCTAAGTCTGGGAAGTAGAAGAGAGGTGTTCTCTCAAGGGGTTATCTGCTTGTGTGGCAGCTTTATTACTTGGTTGAAATGAGCCAGCATGTGCCCAGGTGGCCAAGAAGGCCACCAGCATCCTGGCTTGTCAGCACTAGTGTGGCCAGCAGGACTAGGGCAGGGATTGTTCCCCTGTACTCGGCACTGGTGAGGCTGCACCTTGAATCCTGGGTTTAGTTTTGGGCCCCTCACTCCAAGAATGACCTTGAGGGACTGGAGTGTGGCCAGAGAAGGGCAATGAAGTTGGGGAAGGCTTTAGAGCACAAGTGTGGTGAGAAGTGGCTGATGGACCTGGGGTTGTTGAGCCTGGAGAAAAGGAGGCTCAGGGAAGACCTTCTTGCTCTCGACAGCTCCCTGAAAGGAGGTTGGAGCAAGGTGGGGGTCAGGCCCTTCTCNGTGGTGGGTTAACAGTTGGACTTGATCTTAAAGGTCTCTTCCAACCAAAACAATTCTATTACATGAAATTTCACATTGTCCAGGCTTTTAGGCACCTTAACATCACCTAACTTGACTGCTCTTTCCATGCTGGTGTTCCAGAACCTGTGCTGCTCCTGGTCAGTGAAATCTTTTAGGACCTAGATGCAATATCACTTGAGGCTCAGACATTAAGTTCTTTGTAGTAGCAGCATCATGGACTTGTCACCCTCATTGGTGTTCCCTGTGCAAGCTGAGTGATCCATTTGCAAAGGGTCGTGCGCTGTTGTGGGCAAGCTCGCTCTTGGCCACCTCCATTGTGAGTGGTTTGCAGCATTCATCTCTTCACAAACCTCACATCACTGTACAACTGGCAGCTGACTTGCTAACATCAAAACTGTTAACTACTTAAATTTCAGACCAGGCATTGTGGTTTCAAAATGGGGCTACCAAAACCTGTTCTTGTGTTGAGGACGACTCCTGCAGATGTACTGCAAACCACAAAGCCTTGTTCCAGTATTGAGTTTAACACCTTCTGCCATTTGAAGTACCTCACAGAAGAACGGCCCTAGAGTTACTGCATCTTAATGATCTGAAGACTCAGCTCAGCATAGCAGAACTCTGGGGTGTGTAGTGCAAACATTGTTACTCAGAGTTCTTCACCACTACTGGAAGGTGATCTTTTCTCTTCACAGGTATGTGCCGTGGAACTACCACGAGCCCCAGCCAGGCGTGTATGATTTTTCTGGTGACAAAGATCTAGAGTATTTCCTGGAGCTTGCGAACGACACTGGTTTGCTGGTTATCCTGAGAGCTGGACCTTACATCTGTGCAGAATGGGACATGGTACAACCTTTTGTAATAGTTACCTAATTTCGCGGGTAGATCTAATGCGAGTATTTCTGTTTTAAAGTAGACAAAAATGTTTGGTCTGTCCTTGGACAAGACTCTTGGTTTAGCAGATTAAAATCCATGCATCTCAAGTGGCTTCTTACCACACAAACTTAGTTGTTGTTTTTTTACGGGGAATTATTGCTTGTAGAAAATCAATCTTCAGATCTCAGTATATGTTTTGATAAAAAGCTGCATTCTTAGATTTCCTAAAAACAGTCACTGAAGTCATGCCCTTTCTTTTCCCAGGGAGGTCTTCCTGCATGGCTGTTGGAGAAGAAATCTATTGTTCTCAGGTCTTCTGATTCAGGTAGAGGCATCAAAAAGGACTAGCAAAAATCCACTTTAGCAGCAAGGTGACTTGGTGTTTGAGGCCACTAGCAGATAATTTATATTTCATCTTCTGTTATCTTGAGTAAAATACTCAGTGCTTTTAATTAGAACCGTACATTCAAGAAGTGTATAGAATGAACAAAGTAGGGTAGAAAGTTTCCAAGGTATTAACAAGTTTCATGAAAATTAGTGCCAAGAGAAATCATTGTTAGCATTGAGGAAAAGACAGGTAGCTCTGAGCTTTGAGGCTTTTGGTTTTGCAGCAGCCAACTGGCCCCTCATTGTAGGGATCCTTCCTGGCTGGTCAGTGTCCATGTAATTCCAGAACTAATTAGGGCATTCTTATGTTCTACTTGGTCATGGACCAAACATGGAGGATTGAGATGAGACAGGAGGTCAGTGTGGTTGTCGGAGCGTGTATTAAGGGACAAAGATGTATATTGTATCTGACTTTGGTTCTGCTCACTGTGGGATAAGTTACCTATTTCAAAAAAATAGCATACGTAGCAATGTTCAAATTTGTTTTCCTGTTGAAATGTAGTAGGACAACCTGTGCGAGACATGTTGAAGTCTCCCTGGTGACTTTCAAAGCTCATCAATATTTAAATGCTGAAATTTTTAGTAAACCGTCCTGGAAGCTGACATTTATAACAAGTGTAAGAGCACATCAGTCCATTAAATGCAGTTCCGTTACACTTTACATATTTAGAACACTGGGTAAAAACGTCCCATATCTATTAAACCTAGGAAAAAAGCAGAAAAGGTGTGAAACAATTATACTTTGTGTGTGGCAGATTACCTGGCAGCAGTAGAGAAATGGATGGGTGTCCTCTTGCCAAAGATGAGGCCTCACCTCTATGAAAATGGAGGTCCAGTCATCATGGTGCAGGTAACTTCCTGAAAATCAAATGAACCCAAGCAGCATGGATGCTCATACTGCTCTTGCAGACATTCCATGGGTGTTGGGTGGTCATGTCACAGACGTTCCTTCGCAGTTTCAGGTAGTGGGAAGATTCTGATGAGCTCCCTTATCCTAAAGAGCTGAGTGCCCTGTTTCCAGGACTCATCTGCTCTATCAAAGTTGTTCCCAAAAACTATAGAAAGCAGCAGAGGGAACTGGTGGAGCTTTTTAGGTTGGAGTTTTGTGCCAATTCTCACATAAAGGCAAAACACATCACTGCCATCTGACAGGCAAAAGGGGAATTAGGAAACCTGCAGATGGAAGCAAAAGCAGTGTGGAGTAAGCCTAAAACTTCTGACAAACAGCCTCAAAATGTAGGATTTTAGTTCTTAGCACTAAAATGAAGCTGTAGATGTTTCAGGAGACAGTGTTGTGTGTTCATGGTGAGAGGCTTCTGTCTTAAACCCCCTTCTAGATGTGTAGTGGTGATTGTTCCATAGTCTCAGCGTTTGACCATAACAAAAGCTTTGTTCCACTTCTTTTTAAACTCCCTGGTTGGCACAGGATTGGATGGGAGAGGACAGGATAGGATGCCCAAGATCATTGGTATTGAACAATGTATTACGTCTGTTGAGTAAAGGCATTGGGCAAAATTATTCCTTGGCAGAAATAAGATGATGATCATGGGATTTTCAGAATAACATTCAGGTGTGTGTGGCATTGAATCTGGAGCTTGAAAATCCATCCCGTTGGGATAAGGACAAGCTGTGTACCTCTCAGTAGTAGCAGCGTTGTCCTTCTCACCTCAGTCCTTTGAGTCCATGCAGGGCTTTGCTGTTCATGTGACGTAGGTGTTTCTGTTCTGAAAGTCCAACCTTGCTGCAGTTTTGAAGTCACAACCTGTTTTATGGTTTTATTATTCTGCTGGGGAGCGGAATGCTCTCCATTTTTCATAGACTGTTTTGATCACTTGCTAAGTAGCTAGAAACTGGTATGTGGAGGGTGATTTTGTAGCAAAAAAATAACTTGCCTCCACACAATGATTGCGCCACTGTAAAATAGAAGTGAGAGGAGTGAGTGCCTTGAAGTGTTGCCTTCTACTCCTCAGATCTGGAGTTAAAATGACATTTTCAGCATTGCCATCAACAGAAGAGGAGGGTTGGATTTGGGCTTTTCATTTTAGGTACCAGACGCAGTCTGAAATTAGCTGCTGCTTTACTGACTTGCTCTTACTATGCAGGTAGAGAATGAGTATGGGAGCTACTTCGCTTGCGACTATGACTATCTGCGATCCCTTCTGAAGCTCTTCCGCCAGCATCTTGGAGATGAGGTGGTGCTGTTCACAACTGATGGTGCCAGCCAGTTTCACTTGAAATGTGGAGCTCTTCAGGGTCTTTATGCAACAGTGGACTTTGCCCCAGGTTGGAGACTGCTGCTTGTTACCAAAAAAAATCTGGTATATGCGTTTGTGGCAGGACAAACTGACTTGACTGCTTGACAGACCTGGCTGCATTATTTAAATGGGGTAATGGGCATTTATTTATATTTGATGTACCCTTAAACATAAAAGAATCATCCACAAGTACCCAGTTAGAGAATCAATCACTTCCTCATGTCATGAGATCACGAATAAACAATTTACACTTCTTGTGGTACGCATCTACTAAAAATTAGCAGTAATATTTGGCATTGATTCCATTCGTTTTTTAATATATTTTTATGGTGGGTATTTTTACTGTTTTGTTTTCTAATGGCATCTCTGTCCCAAGATGCAGCCCTCAGTACATTTCTTTTTAATAACAAAAAAGCAATTACCACTGAAGATCCTCACTAGAAATGTGCACGCTGCCACAATTTGCTGTGATATAGGCCTGAAGAATGGCGAAGCAACCATAGTGTGTTCAGAAAGTGCCCTTTTCCCTTTTGATAGGAGAGTTAATGGTGTGAATTTTCATCTGCTGCACGGATTTAACAGGATGTATTTTAAATAACTTCCTCAAACACTGGAATCAAAGGTATTGATTCCTGTGTTTTCTGAAGGGACTTTTCCATCTGAATTTTTCCGAGGTGTTGGAAAATAAGACATCTAGTTCAGTAAAATGAAGGACCAAGAAAGTCACGGACGCAACTCAATTTTATTTCTGTCTCCTTACAGGTGGCAACGTCACCGCAGCATTCTTAGCTCAAAGGGGCAGTGAACCCATGGGCCCTTTGGTATGACTCTTCACTTAAATTTCTTGTCTCCTTCCTAATCTTGCAGGGGTTAATAAGAGAGGAGTTGGCAAATGTGTTGGACAGCTTGAGACATGTTTGTAAAGACATCGTTTCCAAGTCAGTCAGAAAAACTGAATAAAGGAGCTTCTCTGTTTGTCAAATCCACATTTTCTGTTCTGCAAATCCTATTTTAGTCTCAAAAAGGTATTGATATTGTTTCAGTATTTTTCCCTGCTAAGACAAATGTTTACAAAGCAGTGGAAACAGTAAGTATGATTAGATGAGTTAGTGAGGTAGGTGTGTGGGTGGAAGTTAAAAGCAAAATTTAAGAGGGGAGGTTAGAAGTTGCTTCCTGTTTTCAGCTACCCTGGAGGTTTTGCGCAAGCTATGATGGGATGTGAGATCACTGGAAGCCATTTTGACAAAGGGAGAAGGCCCCTTGGGGACACAAGATTCTCTGTGCTATGAAATTTAGAACACGGTTTGAGTATTTGAAAGATTTATTTTTCGTTGCATCTAGTCTATGTATGCTATTCTGCAGAGAATTTATTGGTTTCATCACTTCTTTGAATGCCGAGTGTCTGAAACATGTTCATGTTGACATGTTCCAAGGAAATCTGCGCACTTTGGTGCTTAAGCAGTTATTCTCAGTGTCCCTACAAAATTATTGAAACGGTCCTTTAATGCCTTTGAGCATTAATCTGCTGAAAAGGACTTATTTGGTGTATATTTTACTGTATTTATAGCAGTTAAAAAATGGCTCGGATGAGTCAAGGTGCCTTTTATCCTTCCCTCTTACAGCCAGTAACCTTAAATTGCATTGCATTCTGTTCTTGTTCCCTCTTCATGTTTTCCCTTCCTCTTTTGCTCTTCCTCCTTTCAGGTTAATTCTGAGTTTTATACTGGATGGTTGGATCACTGGGGGCACCGTCATTCTGTTGTGCCCGCACAAACTATAGCTAAAACACTTAATGAAATCCTGTCCCGTGGTGCTAACGTTAACCTGTAAGTGTGTGTTCAGCAGAGGTTCATTTGGGGAGGGGATTTTTATTTTCCCCAATTGAGTAAAACTTGATTTAAGCGAATGGCTTTTTTCTCCTTTTTTAGGTACATGTTTATAGGTGGAACTAACTTTGGCTATTGGAATGGTAAGAAATTATTTAAATGATACTAATGATGTCGGGGAGCTGCTTGTGAATTAGGTAGGAATGTCTTCCATCAAAGAATAAGCTTTGCCTGCTTTTACGTGACAAAAGATGACTGCGCTCGCTCTTCTCTGTTGCTAGCATGTTGTCCTAAACCTACATGGCATTTATCTCTGCAAAGGCCACTTCTGCTTCACTCAGTCCTGTGAAGTGGTTGAAACGTGGATAAATTCAGTTCAGTTCAGAATATTTCTGAAAACAGTGTAACAGAGCAGTGTGAGCGCAGAAGGACGTTGTTCTCCAGCAGGAATAGTTTCTCTTTGCCCAATCCCAAGGCCTACATTGAATCTAAAAATGCAGCAGAGTCTGGCTGTGGTTAGAATACTGAAAGCTGATGCTTTTGGGAAAAAAACCCAACCCTTCCGCTGTTTCTAATGCTTTTTTTTCATTCCCTTAGGTGCTAATATGCCCTATATGCCACAGCCCACTAGTTACGACTATGATGCTCCACTGAGCGAAGCAGGGGATCTGACAGAAAAATACTTCGCCTTGAGAGAAGTCATCGGGATGGTGAGTGTCCCCAAGACGTGTTTAGAATGGTTCTTTGAAAGATCCCTGATGTGCTGCAAACCCCCTCACTCTTGTGCTGGTGTAAGAACCTGTATCTGGATTTTGAATAGCCTTGTACTGGGAGCTGTTCAGATGAGACTTAAAACCAGATTCCAAGGGAATCCCAAGGCTCAGGCTTGTACTCGCTCTCCTGTGCGTGACAGCAGCATTCCTATTCACCAGAAGGTATGATTTTGGTGGGAGTAGATTTCCCAAAAGTATATTACACTTTCTCTAGGGTTGAGCCCACCTTGATCTCTGTACCTCTGGAAGGCCTGCCATGGATCATTTTCTTCACTTTCTCCGTTATCCCTAAGCTTTCCATTGAGGGGATAATTTTCAAGGGGAACCTCCTCTCCTGATACAGCTTTTCTCACCAGAGAGATTCCAGAACTTCCTGTTTTTGAGTTGTTTTCTTCAAGACGAGATCCCTATCTGAAATATAAGTAGTGTTCTGGTGCAGTGAGAGAGGTTTGATAAGATCTGAAGTATTCAGTGTGACCTAAGGTGTGTTGGGTCACGGCGCAGCTCTTTTTTGGTGTGGTTTCTTTGTCTCTTACCTTCCATATCCATAGGATCTCAGTGAAGTTTTCCTGTTTCTGCTGTGGGTTCTGAACCCCTAACAGTCTTATCTGCCCAGTTGCAGTTTGAGGTGAGGCTGATGGAAAAAAATTTAAGCTGCCTGTAACTGACTGCCTTCAACATGTTAGCTGTGCTACAAGGCTGCACATGATAATATTCCTAAAGGAGAAGATTATTATATTCCACTGTTCCCTTCAGTTAATAAATGTAATAAAGAAGAAAGATTTCAGTCTACAGCTTCTTTCAGTTGCTGACAGCATTCTCTGGTTTTTACTACTTGGGCTGAAATTTCCTACTTTTGACTTTTTTGGGGTGAATATAGTTTTTTCTTTTCTTGAAGCCCAAGTATCTTGATTATTTTCAAGCACAGTGGAAGAAATTAACTTGTACTGGAAATAAAAATCAGGCTTTCATCAGTCCATAGTTGAAATTTGACAGGAGGGTGTTGGGAACTATACTGCTGTGATCTGTTTAAAAAAAAAATAGACCAACTAAAAATACCACTCCTCAAAAGTGTCCAAGAAAAGTGGTGGACACCCTTCACCCCTTCTCTCTGTTGTTCTTAGGTGGGTCTTCCTGGAGAGGTAGTACAAGAAGTAACCAGAAATAGCCCAACAGAGTGTTTTTTGTCATGTGTCCCTATGATTGATTGGGCAGTAGTCTAGACCAGGACCAGAGGGAAGCTAATGAGACCTGAAGGCTTCATGGAGCTGTGGTGGAGTCTGTGGTTTGCTTCTCAAAGAAACCAGCCCATGCAGAAATAGATTAGCAGGTGGTGGTGGACATCTGAAAGGAAAAGTGCAAGAAGCTGGTAATTCCCGTATGGAAGTGCTGCTAAGGAAGGGTCAGGCAGAAATACTGCCCTAGAGACTTGGAAAGGTTCACTCAGGCTCATTGCAGGTTAGGAGAGAAGATCATTGGAGGTTAGGAGAAGACAGTAACACAGGTTCTAGCCACAGGAGGGCTCCAGGGGCACTGTGATGGCGCTTTGGTTTTGGCAGCTTGTTTTTCACTATGCTTTTTCCTCTTACTTTAAGTTGAATAATTATTAAAAATCATTTGCTATATGTGATCAAGTCACATGTTTGTTTTTTCTAAAAAACCTCCATCTTAGACTAGCTGCAGGTGTAATCCTTTAGCACAGTGAGGTTATCCACTTCCAGCAAAAGTTTTGCTTTTGTAAGTTGCAAAGTAGAAAGTGAGAATTTAGTTAAAGCATGTTTGTGTTCAAGTTTCATGTGTTGATTTTCCTTTCTCCTTCCCTTTCTAGTATAAGCAGTTACCAGAAGGTCTTATCCCTCCGACAACACCCAAATTTGCGTATGGGAAGGTTCGCCTGGAGAAGGTAAATTAACAACTGTAATACTCTTTCCGTTATACTTTGTGCTTTTAATTTGGCAGCCCCCTTTCCAGTCAGTGATGTATCTGATCTGTTACGTGCTGCAGCTGAAGCACTGCAAAATTCATAGCAGTAAGGCTTTGCAGACATTTTCAAGTCATCCCACTCAAGTGGTGGGTAGAAATACTATTTGTATAAAAGTGATTCACCAGTGAAATTGAAACAGATCTGTATCGTTCTCGACATCCTTTGAGTATCTTCAGACGTTTTAGGGCAGGGGTTGCCATATCAGGTATCACTGCACTGGCTTATATTTGGTTGTGACTAATTATATACCTTTATCAGTACACCCACCACTTCTGCTGCTAGCAGAGGTTGCCAGCATTTGGGAGCTTGGCAATCAGATTTGAACTCTCCCATCTTCTCATGCTTTGTGGCTCTTGAGGCTGCCCAGTTTTGCTAGAATGATGAATTTTCATGCCTTCAAGAAATAACTGCTGCAGGATGCCTGGCCCAGACACCATCCTTACAAAGGAGGACTCCGATGGCTAAACTTCCTCAAGCATCACAAATTTTCATCTGGCGATCATCCTGGGAGCCCTGTTGCTGCACCTTCTCACCTTCTACATGTCCTGCTTTTTTGGGAGGAGGTGTTTTACTCTCCGCTCAGTTTTAGACATGTCACATGAATTCCTAAACTGCTAGGTGTGAGGTTCCTGTCACTGCTGTCTGCACTGAAAGCCTCCAGAACTGCTTTCTGGAAAGAAAGCTGCTTTTTGCTCTATGAACCTGCTGCTTAACTTCAGCAGCAGTTCATACTCTGCTTGGTTACCCTACAACACAGGACAGGTCTCAAACCACAGATGGTTTGTACAGTCCCAGCCCAAAGCTGTCCTCCCAGCTGTGGAGCCCCTGCTGGGACCGGGTCCAGTGCACATTGTACAGTTTCAAAAATCATTTAGGGTAAATTAATCTTGGATAACTCTTGATGGAACCCAACTGTATCCTTACTTAGCTCAGAATTGTTCCAGAGTAACTCACTGGCAATTAGTGGCATTTTCCCTGGCTTGATTGTAAGTGTAATTGAGCGAAGTTTAGATAATATAGTTGCTTTGTATTAATTGTCCAGAGCAGTTGTTTGTTTATAGAGCTTTTGTGAGAAACTCCTGGGTTAGTTCTCATTAAATGACAAAGGGTTGGTTCTAATTAAATAATAAATGTACTGACATTCCTCTAACTGCTTTTTCTATGCTGCAGGTGGGCACAGTGGTGGAGGTTCTTGACAAGCTGTCACCTGCTGGACCAGTGGAAAGCACTTACCCGTTAACCTTTGTTCAGGTCAAGCAGGTGAGGATTCCTTCAATAGGCACTCTGCTGTGATTTTATAAAGTTTTACCAACATGCTGTGGTATTACTCTTATGTCCTGTGCCTTAAACCTTATCTTGGCACTGAAGTAATATCTTGCAAAAGTGTCCAGGATTTTTGCATTGATGACCTTTCCATATTCTAGTGTTTGTTTTGCACCTGAGGTTTTCCTCTTTCCATTTCTATGCTGTCTCTTTTATATCTCTCTTTTCTGAAGTATTGACTTTTCAGGCTCTGAAGAGACTGTTTTTAATCCATCTTTTCCTTCACTATTAATTTTCTGTATTCTGTTTTTCCTTACCCTCTCCCCACCTTGTCTCAGAGTGAGCACGGTGGCTGAGACACTCCCACTCTCGCCTGCATTCCCCCTCTCTCTGCATCATTTTCCCTGCCAGTTTTGGTGACTTTACATATCTTCCCTCACAGCTGAAGATCTTTCCCTTGCTGTTGAGGGACTCTGCCTTTTCATTAAGGTTACAGAGCTCCTTGATTGCTTCTGTGCCTAATTTAGCAGAGACTGGAGCATGGGTGCTAATTACCTTCAGCTGAAATAAACTTCCCAGGTAGTAGCTGGGGGAAGAGGGAGAAAGAGGTTCAGCGGATTCCTGGCATATGGCATTAGTCAAGTAGGGATTCAAAACTCAGATTTTTTTTCCTTTCCAAGCCACTAACACAGATGTAAGAGAAGCTGCAGGTAGGATGTTGTGGCTGGAATTAACTTCTCGGGGGCTTTTCTCTCTTGTCCTTTGACCTTCCAACCCTTCACACTCCACTTAAAAACCCCTGAGAGGAGAGGGCAGCCAGCGGAGCTTCCTAGCAGATTTCTAATTTATTTTCTTTCCCTCCCTCACTTTTTCTGGGCACCTTGTTGTGACTGTAAGGCAAATACAAGAATGACAGCAGAATGGAAATGGTTTACTCTCACTTCTTCCTGCCAGCATTATGTTCTAATCCAAGTCTAGAAGACAAATGGTTTTGTGGGCAAAGAGCGAAAGAGATGATGCATTTTTTTGACTTGTTTTGAATTTGTTTCACTTTGAGGAGAATAAATTTAATGACGATGACTTTTTATTTTCTCTCCTAATGGGGAACTTATTGAAAAATGTTCTGAAATGTTCCTGATGTAAATCAGGTAGTTTTTAAAATAAATAAACTTGATGAATATGTCAGTTTGTGGGCACTGGGAGACAAGTGCACTTTCAAGTTGGTTGTATAAACTCAGTTAGGAAGGGATTTTCCAGCTATCTTTTAATTTAATGAAGAAATAATACTTTTGGCCATTAACTGCTTTGTTTTTATTGAAAAAAGACCTTCATAGCCAAGACCCTTATCTTTTAGTTGCATAAATGTTCTGATGAATCATTTAAAAATGGAAACTGTGGAATTTACACCCATTACTTAAAGGTCAAAGCAAACACTAATCTGAAGCTGGTACCTGTGATAGATGCTATCTGAAATGAATGAAAGTTAATGTTTCAGTTGGAGAGTGTGGGCAGGAATGTGGGATATTTCTAATTCATGACCTCAATTGAAGCCACAGAATTGCTTGGCTCATTAATCTGTGTGTTTTTTTCTTTCTTTTCTTAGTATTTTGGGTTTGTGCTGTACAGAACTATGCTTCCAAAAAACTGTACGGAGCCAGCCCAGCTGTCTTCACCTTTCAACGGAGTCCATGATCGTGCCTACGTCTCCGTCGATGGGGTAAACGTGGCTTGCTGAGCCTTACTTTGGCCATGACTGGCCTTCACGAAACTCATGGAATTCAGTCTGCTTTTTTCTCCTTTCTCCACCTCATCAAAACAATTTTATTAATCCTATTTAATCAGGTGAAGGAAATAAGGAAGTATACAGTTGATTCATACTAAATGCTCATATTTGCATTTCAGAGAATGAGTCTTATTTCTCAGGAAAAAGTAAATGTTTCCATTTTTGAGCTATTTGAATATTGATACAGATGTGTGACTTCAGTGGAAAAAAGCCTAGAAGAAGGGTTTACTTGCAGGTTCATGAAATACATTCATGATATATATGCTTGGTGGCTTTCTACAGTATTTCTGTAGTTCTTTTTAAAAATTCTCTTTATTCTCTTTTTTTTCCCCTTTGAGGGTGGGGGGAAGTGGAAGTCTTGAGCCTTTGTCTTACCTTCTGAAACTGGCTTCTGACCAAGTTAAAGAAAAAAAAGAGCTTACTGTAGAGGATAAACTTTACCTTTCTTCCCTCAAGCAGGGTTTTGTTCCTGCTTAATGAGAATTAATATAAATTCACTGACTTCGATGGCCTCTTTTTAATTAATCTTTTGAGATAAACAGGGTGTTTTCAGTGCTTATTGTTTTCTTCCTCTTGGTATAATTCGTATAGGTTCCTCAAGGTGTCCTTGAAAGGGACAAATCACTGATGATCAATATAACTGGGAAGGCTGGAGCAGTTCTGGACATCTTGGTAGAGAATATGGGCCGAGTCAACTTTGGTAGATACAATAATGACTTCAAGGTAAGTAAAATCAATTGAGTTACTGGATTGTGGTCACCTTTCCTCTTTTCCACAGGTTAAAAAGAAAAGTGGTGGGTTAGAAAAAATGGTCAAGTTTACACGGCTGTGACTTTACCTCAAAATAGAACTATTCACTAGTTTTCATTTGAGTTTTTCCAGTCACTGAAACCACTGTAGAACTAAACTTGACAGACATCTTCTAAATTTTTGTTGTTGATTCACTGAGGTTGTCAGCCAGAGTGTCGCCCACAAGACTTTCAGGTTGAGTTGAGCTTGTAGCTAACATTTTAAGATGTGCAAAGCTGTTTGGATATACCTCAAAAATGGCTTGGAAATCGGTCTAGATCTTGGTTGTACTTGAAGGCTTGTGAATCCTGGGGTTGTCTTGGTGTGTATGTATGAGTCATAAAACACAGATTGCCAGAAGGCAGAAACTGCAGAATCTAGTTGACCATTTGTCTTGTTTTTAAGTGTGGTGAGGATTTCTAGGGTTACGTCTAATTATCGTACGTGCTGGAGCGTGTCCAGAGAAGGACAATGAAGCTGGTGAGGAGTCTAGAGCACAACAGGTTAATTAGACATCAGAACAGATGCATGACACAGTATCAGCCCTCCAGGGCCGTAGAAAATGTGGTTTTGCTTGTTCCTTAACAAGAACTGAAGTTGCACTGAAAAACAGCTTCTACGCAGGGGCTCATCAAGCAACTATATGGATGTAGCAGCGCTGGTTTAAAACCAAGCCCTTGCATTGCTGGAATGCTGCTTTGGCAACTATTTTTATAGCACAATGAGGATGTGTGCAGGAGTAACCTGAAGTTCCTTTTGCTCTTCTGAAATCATGACCTGGCCTTGCTTTTGCATTCAGCGTGCCAGTACCCTGGTGTGCCGCATGCGTAGTTCCATGGAAATGAAACAGGGCTCCGTGGGCTTGAAGCTGACTGTAAGCTGCAAGTATTTCACTGAATCGGGGTCACAAAGATGTGCCTTGATTTTTGTGATACCATATATTAGCCAAAGAAGGTTCGAAGGAAGTAAATGCAGCTTTCGCTGCTATTGTGCAGGTTAATGCCTTGGGTTAGTGACTCAGTGTTACCAGATCTCTTGATGGTATCTCAGACTTACGATATTTAGTGCTTTTTCTGCTTTTTATTAAGCCCCAGGTTTTGGAACCGTGTTAATGTTAAAGCAAAACAAATTTTCACAGTTACGGGAAAAAGGTTTGAAAGTAAAACTTGGATATCAGTGAAAGCTCAAAACTTGGAGGAACAGATCTTTCACATAGAATAAATTAAACCCTTTATCTTTAAGCTTGTAACTTGGTGGAGACCAGATGCTTTTTAATATACAGATTGGCAGCTGTTGCAAGTACTTTAATTCATTTTTTTATTCCTTACTGATTTATAGTTGCAGCCAAACAACTTCAATAACATGAAGCTAATTATGTTATATTTGGGGTTTGGTTTTTTGTCTCCTCCTAGGGTCTAGTTTCAAATTTAACTCTCGATGAAGATATACTTGTGGAGTGGGAAATCTATCCTCTAGACATAGATGGAACAGTGAACCATGACATTAATGGCCGCCTTGAGCCACCAAAGAGATCTCTTGCTGGTCCATCGAGTTATGAAGCACCTGCTTTTTACACTGGAACACTTTCAATTCCTGAAGGGATTCCAGACTTGCCTCAAGACACCTATGTCAAGTTTCCTGGCTGGACAAAGGTACAACTTTTTGCTCTGCAAACTTGAAATCCACTCAAAAAGCTACTGCAACTTCTGTGGAAAATCAAAAACTTATCATCTCTCATGGATGGGTAAAAGTTGGTTGTAGTGGTGGAGTGTTTCAAATATATTTAAACTAGGAAATGGATTCCTTACAGTAAGTTTGGAGATGAGTCATTAAGAGAAGGGAAACATATTCAAAAGATACATGGTATGGAGTCTAGAAAGTGGAACATCGCTAAAAAACCCACAAAACTAGTTTTTCAACAGTGAGAAAGACAAACTCTCAGGCTTTTTAGAAATGCTGTGTTTAGTTGTGGGGTTTTTTGTCTTAAGATGTGGAGCAGAAACAACTTCTTGCAGGGAGTGAATACATGCCTTGAGATAAAACCATCTTTTATTCTGGAGAAAGTGAGATGCTACAGGCCACTTTCCTGGTTACATTAATTGATTAAAGGTAAAAGCTTGTGGGCAGATCTCCATGAATGGGAACTTCTCATAGGGCTGGAGTGTAGAGAGCAGTGAAGAGTGTGTTTTCCCAGTGCCATGTTTGAGACAGCCAGCACACAGGATGGGTAAGGACCACCTCAAGTAGCTGGTGGGAGGCACAGGGAGCAGAACGTGTGCACTGAGGTGCCACTGGCCTTGGAGGTCAAAGCATTGAAGTCCAGGCTTCAGGGAAGTGCCTGTGATAGTGTTAGATAGCAAAATTATTCCTTTCTGAAACAGTTCATGGCTAAACAGGAGTTGCTGGTGATCATCTACAGCGTTGTAGTGGCTAAAGCACTTCCCAATAGGCAGAAGACTGGTTCATTGCAGGCACTTAGTGTTGCTGGTTCTGAGTTTGGATAAGGAAGTCTGACTTGGTGCCTGTTCCCATATATGCAAGTGTCTTACACAATTACTGAGTAAAATCCAAAAATGGCTCTTTACCCACCTCACTTGAGGAAGCACGATGCCCTTACATGTACATGCCCCGAAAATATGGTTAGATTTGTCAAACTTCTTTTTTTAATCCTTCAACACAAAAGATGACTTGTAGTCTGGACTTCTTGATTTTTGTGGAATCGTGGGTTGTAGTTGTTGACCCTGCTAAAGACAATCTCGTAACTGCAGAGAGATCCCCCCTCCATTAATTTGTTTATTGCTAGCGTCTATAGTGTTGTGATTTGCTGGTTTAGGCCATACAGATTCCTGAGCGTGCAGGTTTTAAACTGATGTTAATAAGAACAGTTTGGAACTGAGAAATTCAATTCACAGCTTTACTAGAAAAATGAGTTGAAACCAATGACTGGTTTTCAGAAAGAGAGACCTGTCTGATGATACCTCCTCCATCAGAACTCCAATGCGGTTGATTCCTCCAGTAAACTCCCACTTCCCGCAGTCACTCTCCAGTAGGTAGGCTGCTCTCTGGTGGGTGCGCTCACTAATTCATCGCTCACCATTAGGGACATGGTTTAGTGGTGACCTGGCAGTGCTGGGTTAATGGTTGGACTTGATCTTAGTCTCTTCCAACCAGAATGATTCTACCCTCAAGTGGGGAGGTTGCATTAATGCCATCTTTTCTTCTAAAACCGCTACAGAGGCGAAGTAGTGAGCTTGAATAAAGAGCTCTTCTAGACTTTTAATGCAGCAAAAACAAGCCACAAAGCAAGATAAACTTGATTTTTAAAAAAATTAAACTGTGACCTCAAACTTTTTTTTATTAACACCTTAGTAGAACTGTGCTAGATAGGATCTTGTACCACGGAAGTGGATACAGAGCTGAAAGAACTTACCTGCAGTTGCAAATGCACCAGCTCCTTATAAAATTTCTCTTGTGAGTTTCATAAAACTTGTTTTTATAAATACTTAGAAAACACAAGGAAAACACCTCCAAAGCAGCCTCAACAGCCCCACTTGCTATGTTACAATTGTGCTTCTGTAAATATTTTTAAAGCATTGTTGTGATTTCAGCTGTCCCAGGCAGTTTTAGAAACCGGAATGCAGTAAAGCCTTTATGCTCCACTAATCCGGACTATTTTATTATTTTTATCAGTCTATATCAATGCCACGAGTTAGTTTTTCTTCTCTATTGAGATTCCCAAAGCAAAAGGGAAACCCAGAGGCAGTTTTCTGCTCTCATCCCTTTTCTAGTCCACTGAACTCGTCTAACGCGGTAAAAACGCTTAGGAGGAGTAAAAGCAACTTATTTGTCTAAACCAGCTGGGTATCCTCCCTTCTGTCCTGCTTAATGAACTGAGATTCAGCTCAGCTCTGTAGGAACCTGTTTACAGCGTTACTAAACATTCTGCAACTCGCTGGTTTATAAGTGTTTGGAAAAATCTACGTTAGCGTCGCTTCAATGTGTCCATTTTGTGGTGTGTAAAAGACCTCTGACTTCTGTTTTGACTTTTTTGTTTTCCTCTTGCTCAGTGTTGTGTTATCTTTTGAACTTCAGGTATTTATAGCGTTACAACAGTGTTTTGAACGGGGGGGTTTGGCCGCCTCCACTGTAAAAAATAATTTAGAGTTTGTACGCCAAGTTCACTGTGGTTTCACTGAACTTTAATGCTAGCAGACCTCCTCCAAAGAGATATTTGTTTTTTGGTTGGACATTGGGAAAAGTTTTTCCACTGAAAGGGTTGTCAAGCACTGCCCGGGGAAGTGGCGGAATGACCATCCCTGAGTGTGTTTAAAAGGCATGGAGATGTGGTGCTGAGGGACACGGTTTAGCAGCAGACTTGGTAGGGTAGGGTTATGGTTGGACTTGGAAGGTCTTGAAGGTGTTTTCCAACCTAAATGATTCTGTGATTTTCATAGTTGCAGATAACTGCAACAAAATACAGTGCTCTCTTGCAGTGTGATTTTGCATGTTTTTGTTGACTAAACTATTAAAAGTGTAATAGACATCTGGATTTCGCATGTCTAGATGAGCTGTGTCTTTCTCATGAAATGACATAAGGGACTACCGAGGTAGCGTGGTCTCACTTGTACAGAGCCACAAGAGAACTGGGAGCTGCTCTTGGCTTCTGTGAGTTCTTGTTCCTTTTAACTTCAAGCAAATACAATTTTCAGGTTTGCTTTGGTCTTAAACTTGGTGCAAAATTCAGTGCTAGGAAGGTGCAATTCTGTTTTCCTAAATACTGATATATTTGGAATTCCTGCAGTATTTGACCACTTGATTTTTTAAATTATTAATGACGGCTTTAAACCATCAGGGGATTTAGATTCTCTTGACTTGTCAGTAGCATTTCCTTGAACACATTTTCTACCCCTGTGTTGCATCAAACTGAGAGATGGAGGAAATACAGTGAAAATGTGAAGAGTGTTACACTTAAAGCTACGCTGTCATTTGATCTCTGTCAAATTGATTAAGATGGGTTTTTTTTCCTCTCTCTTACCAGGGGCAAATCTGGATCAATGGCTTTAATCTTGGTCGCTACTGGCCTGCCCGTGGTCCTCAGCTGACCCTTTTTGTTCCAAGGAATATACTTGTTTCATCGGTGCCCAACAACATCACAGTGCTGGAGCTGGAACGTTCTCCTTGCAGCACCCAGGCGTGTGAGATAGAGTTTGTAGACGTGCCTAATATCAATGCAACCACACAGTATGAAAACGATGTGCCCCAGCTCTTTGTTAGACACACGTGGCTGACCCATCTATAATGATTTGAGTATTTCCTTCTCTTCCCCCTTGACTTTGCTTCCCTTTCCCTCCAACCGTACTTCCCATTTTTTAAAGACACTGTTAATCAGTAAGTCATTCAGTTGAGGTAATTTAAAATTCTTCAAAGACCCATGTGTGTCTGTTTTTAGTCTGCCAGAGGTAAATACTGATACTCTCTTTGAAAAATAAAAGCTGTAGCTGTAAAACTTTGCCTTGGACTGTGTGATACTGAACTCGACTGGAAGGTAACGTTCCCATCAGTGTAGTAAAAATACAGTGTAGGCTGCTCGCATTACAGGAACCTGCTGACACTTGTTTCTTTCCATCTTCTGCAGCCAGAGAAGAGCCTGCAAAGGGGTGTGCAGCCCCAGTGGCTTGCTGGTTTTACTCATGTGAGCTGGGAAGTCTGAGCTGTCGAAAGACTTAGACACTTCCAGCTGACTTTATCACCTGGTTAGCATCAATATCTGAATGGGCTCACTGCCAGCATTGAGCAGACCTAATTTTTTTCTTTTTTCCCACCTCCATGCAAGTGACCTTAGAAGAATGTCAGTTGGTTTCTTAGAGGAGTAGTGAGAATAATTCTGGAAAAGAACATTTAAATGTAAGCTGGTCCAAACAGCAGTAACAAGGAGAGGGAAAGGACCTTGTAATCTACATTTGTCCCCTCTTAGGAGGCCAGTTTACTGCTTCCCTTTTATCTTTGAAGACTTTAAATTGATATGTACAAGGACATACATAAAATTCAGGCTGTTCTGGCTGGACCATAGCCTCTGATTAACCTGCCTGCAGAATGTTGCCTTAAAATGAGCCTTTTTTCCTTTAATGGATCCTTTTTTTTTCTAATGATCATGGAGTACCTGCTTTTCATGGGCTGCTACTTTGGAAGTCTTTAAACTTAAATTTAATTAGATTTTAAATGAAGAATTATAACTCTCTTTAGTCATTAATTCACACCTTCTGTAAAATGATTAAGTGCTTGATATTTGCAGAGATGCACAATCTCTGTCAGCAAAGCTGATTTTCTACAAAAATCTTTCTGATTCTTACAGTTTCGATGTCCATGGTGCTAACTTCCTGATGTGATTTAAACAGCAGAAGATTAAGATGATGGAATCAATCCTCCTCATAACCTGTGGTTTCTTTCTTTTGTCTCACACTATGGAAATGGTTCTTTAAAGGTGAAATCCTTCCTGTGTGTGAGAAGGAAAAAAGGAGAGGGGGAAGAGTTATGAGCTATTACAGTATCCAGGGAGTAATGAGGTTGTGAGGTCTCTATGGACAAGGAGTTTATTCTTGTTGGGGTCTCCTTTGTTTGCACACAGCTTCGTAACACAGAAAAGTAAAGCAAAACTAAGTAGCTTTATGGGCTGTGTGGAACCTGGGTCCTTTTTTTCTGACGTGGCCAATGCCAAGTCCTGACTACTTCTTTTCAGCTGAAGAAGACTGATGCTGTCACCAGAAGAAGGTGAAAAGGAGCACCACTCACTTGAGTATTTACTTTGTGTTTGATGGGCTTTCAGCCCAGGTTTACCAAAGAGCTCCTGCTCCCAAACTCTCACCTCAGATACAGTCTGTAACATCTGGGGGCTGTGTTCAATACCAGACGTACTTCATGCTTGGAATAAAGTGGTCTGCCATGACCGCAGATTTCTTGTGCTATCCCTATGCAGACCCCAGAACATTCTCTGCAAGCAGTTTATCATGAAGGATTAATCACCTCAGAGCCAGGCTTTGAAAGTAAGGAATGGAACAGAATTAGTTTCATACCGGTTGTGGGTTTTGTGGCTTGATGTGCGCAGAACGATGGCACTATTTAGGTATTATTCCTACAACAGTCTGGTGCTTTAACTGCTGTGAGTATTTTTAATTTTTTGGCAGTTAGAGCTGTGAGGGGAGCGGAACTCCAGGCTCTGATTCCAGCTTCATTTCATTGTCCTTGAGGAAACAGTGCGATCCATGAGACTTCATCTTTTGCTGTATCTCTGTGTAACATTAGAAGCCGAAAAGTTTTGTGCCGAGGATTATAGATGCACATCTGGTCAGATATAAAGAGTAACAGGAACAACATGGAAAAAAAGAGCTTAAAAGTTTTCCAAGCATGGCTCCAGATAGTGTCATTATCACACCTGCCCATTTACTGCTTTCAGTGAAGTCATCTCTTGTCTGCAGAAAGGAACTGAAAGTTGGGGCCCTGATTCCTAATCCTGATCTACCTACATGAAAACACTGCTCGAGGTGGAGCGGTGTGGTGCGTGTCTGAGTGTGCAGAAAGGGAGGTCTCCTGGACAAGGGACCTTCAAGTAGGGTGCTACCATGAAGAACCTGTGGAGACTTGCTGCTGCTTTACCCAAGGACGTGTCTGTAGGTGCTGTAGCAGCATGTTCTCTGCCCATGCAGGTGGAAATGAAATCAGAGTGAAACCTGAGGGCAAATGCATAGGAGAAGAGGGACTGTGGGGAGTCAGCTGGCTCACCCAAGGCACTGAATGGTCTAGTTTCAATTTGTTTTTGAAGGGCATGGTGTGAGAAGGTTGTCAGGCCACTGGCTGGTGTCCATGGTAAAGCCGTATGAGCTGTTCCAGATGCTGAAGCTCAGCAGGATGGTCCGTCTGGTGGAGCCAGCTGCTTCCTGAACGTAGAGTAAGGATGCTGTTCCTAATGCTAAAATTATGGTTGCTGAAATCCTCTCTGCTGCCTGTCCTCGGGAATTTGCAAGTGCGTTGCTGACACAGCAGCTGAACACCAGGCAGGGTGGTCTCTGATTTCAGCAGACCCCTGCAAACCTGGAATTCTGTCTGAACCGGTCTGCAAGGAGTAGAGATGTCACACTGGTCCTATCTGGAGGATCTTTGCCATTCTATAGAGAAGTGGTGTTTGAAACCTGCCTGTGAAGTGTTAGCTGTAGGGGCTCAGATATTTTTTTTTCCAAAGCCTGCCGACACCTGAACAAAAGCCTTCAGATGGGATTCCTTAGGATGAAGGAGCAAGTAGGTGAATGTGAACTGGTGAGTAGTGTGCGCTATGTAGTTGAGTTCTCTTTCTTAACCTATGCATGATACCACTCTTTCCCTTATATTCATAATACGAGTATTTTCCTAAGCGTTGATCAAAATTTCATCGTCCCTGAATCACAGGGTTGAGACTTGACCTTGCCCATACCCCTTGAGATTCTCCTTGCCCTTTGTCATTCTCCTGTGTGAGCAGCTCTCCCTGTGCCCCACCTCTCTGGGTGCTCCTCAGTGCCTGTGGTTCTCTTCTGCAGTGTTTTGATGAAATACTTGGTTGTTTGTACAGTTGGAATGTTTACAGGAGCCTGACTCTGGAAATAATCTTCCCAGCTGGACAGCAAATGCTGTCCATCTGACACACGTGTGTCAGATCTTCAGAAATGACCATTAGAGAAGAAGAATCTTGTGTTTAACAGTGTGCTCTGAAGGAGGTGATGCTGAGAAGGCATCCTGATAACAAATCACTACGTTTGGACAGCAAGGGGAAGGAATCTACTCTCTTAAGGTGGACTTGGTCACTTGGACATAATCAGCTGTCCCACTTGACTACGGCAGTCCCCTCATGTTCTCACTTCAGAGATCCTGAAATCACTGGGGACAACAGCATCTCTAAGTGTGAAATGGATATCCTGGCACTTTTCCTGGGATGCTTCTCCTGGAAATCCATCCACATTTGAGCAAGTGCCTCTCAGTGCTGACAGAGCCTCACCTGAGTGTTGTCCCTGTCCCAGCAGGAGACCACTTGAGAAGGTTTTTGTGTTACGTGGCTTTGCAGTCGCTCATATTCTTCCCTTTTTTGCTTGCAGATGCTCTAACGTAACTCCCCAGAGGAACTGCTGGTTGATGGGCAGTCCCCATATTTTCTCTTTAATCTTCTCCAGACTGCAAACACCCTTTGGACAGATAATACAAGGTGAAAGGTTTGTGGGAGCGGATCTAGCCCTGTGCCTCTTTACCCTAAGCCAACATCATCTGTATCTAAAGCATTCCCAGTATATTCAACCTGGTCTTCAACATTGCTTGTGATGGGGACTCCAGTCTTCCCTAGACAAGCTGTTCTGGAGTATTCTGTTAGGAAACATGTCCACACCTAACTGAAGTCTTCCTTGCTGTAAGCAAACCAGTTATTGTCACTACCCACAGTTGAATGTGGGACTGTTCTGTGCACTTTATCTTCCTGCCTCCCTGATGGACTGGATTTACAGCAATTTTAAGAGGTGCAGAGCAGTATGGAGAAGACTCAGCAAGGATGTGAAAAGGTGACCAGGTCCTAAATGGTCCAGGTGCTGCAGCAGCCTTTTTTTTTTCTTATTGAAAGAATGTCTGAGTTGTAAGAAAGCTGTCCAGCAAGCCAGGACTTAAAGCATGGTAGCCAACCTCCAGGTCCTGGGTGGAAGATGGCATGACAAAAGGAACTGGAAGCTACAGAAGAATGGGGTCTGTTTTCATGGTCCTCCTTCAATGAAAAGGCAAAACCAGGCAGGAAGAGATGATCTTGGGGCTCGATGTGAAGGGCTGAGTGGACAAATGTTGGAAAAAGATATTGTTTATTATGTTTTAAAAGGTGAGAGTAGTGAACCAGAGTCTCCAGCTTTGGGGGAATCTTGAAAGTGTGCGTTACCGACAAGAGGTTCCACAGAACCAGTGCTGGTTTCAGGCCCTCTAATGCAATCCCCTCTTGGTTGGATATATGGTCTTTGAGACCAAGGAACTGGGGATGTGTTGAAGAATTCTTGGTTTGGGCTTTAGCATGTTCACCAGGAGCCAAGCACGTATAGGACTCCAAAGCCAGGGTCTTGGGAATGTCCCACTTGTAACTTCAACGTTGTAATGGGAAGCAGAGTCTTGCTCTTGAGACTCCCCAGCACATGTTCATAGCAGACTGTGTGAGCATCGTGATAAGATCGTTATCTCACACTTTGGTAATGTGCTTACAGCTGCATGACTAATTTAACCTTTTAAATTTTGGAGGGGGGGTAGACAAGGCGGGGGAAAAAGATTCCCTTATCCAACGGGGAACTGAGTTTGAAACTCCAACCTTTAAGTAGCATAAATCTGTCCAACAGGTGAAAAGCCAGTAAGAAAATGCAGCCTGAATCTGTGGTTTGAAAGAATTTTTCAATTAAGTTTTCTTCTTTCGTTGTACATATATGTGCTATTTTTTTTTAAACTTGGTGTTTCTGTAGGGCTCACACTTCGGATATTAACTGAGCATTTTCAGCATTGTCCGTGGTTGTGGGCCAGAGCACAGTGGGGGGAAATGCCTGGCAGTTGAGGGCCATCCCTCTGATGCTGTCGCTAAGAAATTATTGTTTCCTCTTTCATTCTTCCTTCGGTCTTGCTGGCTCTTCCACTAGAGAAGTCTTGTGTAGAGAAACTCAAATAATTTCCTTCGGTGTGTCTTTGGTTGTCTGAAGCGGGCTTGTTCTCCACCCTTTCCACCTATCCATTGCTCCTTTGCCAGCTGGATGAAGATGACTTTGCTTCCACCTTGTTTATGCCATTCTCCTTTCTTCCAGACCCTGTTCAGAGGTGCCTTTTCGCAAGCCCCCCAGATCTTGGTCAGGTGCACAGAGTGAACACTCTTTATGGATCTCCAATCTAAATTTAGCCAGAAGCGTGCCCTGGTTGTGGACTTTTGTGATAGAAGCACTTGCTTTGGGAGAAGCTGAATGGCTGTGTTGTGTGTGGTGGCTGCAGGATCTGGATGTGTTCCTGCACTATGGGTGAAGGGACCTTCTGAAGAAGCATAGAACCATTATGGTTGGAAAGGACCACCAGGATCATCAAGTCCAACCTTCATCCTAATATCTCTCTAGCCACTAGACCATTGCCTCAAGTGCTACATCTGCTCGTTTTTTGAACACCTCCAGGGATGGTGACTCCACAAGCAAAAGCAGAAGCATTGAGGAGAAGGAAGAAAATAGAGTGACAGCTTACTCTTGACTTTCCCCATGCCCTGTCTGTTGCTGAGCTTTAGGCTGTAACCTTCCTCCTGCTTCCTGAAAACGTTAGTTGCTGTTTCCAGAGCAGGCACACATGGGATAAGAAAGAAGCTACACAGAAGGAAAAATTACGCTCCTTTCTTGCCTCCTCCATGTTAAATTTAATTTCTGGATGTTGAAACACTCCACTGTCCCAGTGATGTTTCTAGGGAGACTTTAGGCTCTGAGAGATGGGTCTGGATCCTGCACACACTCTCCTTCTCTTCCTTCAAGCTTTCAGGCTTTTTTTCCCCACCTCAGTTTTAGGATGTGGTTTGCTCTAATCAATAGGTAGATCCGGTGCGCTGAAGAACCTTGACAACCTTTGTACTGAACTCGTGAGGGGTTAGCAAGACTTCCTGCAAAATTTTGTTGAAGCAGTGACTTCTGCTACTGTGTATTCCCGCATTGCTCTTTTGGTCCTTTGATCCAGAGCAGTAGCGACTTCAAAAGCAGAAGTTAAAACGATGTGAGTCTTTTGACTACAGCCAAACACAGCCACATGCAGATGTGACTATTTAAAGCAGCGAGTCCACCTAGCTCGTGTCAAAGCAGAAGACAATCGCTTCTGGTTGTCTGCTGAAGCAGCTCTATATTTTTAATTACTTTTTCAAGCCTAACCTTGCAGCTCTGTTTGCTTTGACTCAAAGGCTTCAGAGGTGTTGAAGAAAACCTAGAGCTTCCACGAATCCTGTCTAATTTTAGCTACCAAGACAGTTGGTGTTTTAGTGTTAGCCAAATTTTGGACTCGTCTTCATGTCTTTTATTGGACGTAAAAAAAAGGGATACACCACACTTTACCACCACCCCAAAATGAAGCTTGTTCACATATCCTAGGAAATAAAGAGAACTTGGAGAGAAGGTGCCAGTAATTCAGATGAAGAACATAAACTAGCGATGCTGAAATCACCTAAAAGGCTTTTTGTAAAAAAAAAAAAAATCTGAAAAACCGAGTCTGTGCAAAGATGCTGAAATAAGATTACGCTGTCCTTGACTTGCATGAATCTTGTTTCTCCTGTTCCTGTAGGTACAGTACAAAGTGCTGAAACAGGAGATGTTTAAGCACCATGGAGACACAAGCAAACAATATTGTTACAAAACAGGGATGAAGATGTGTCAGGTAAATAGTGCATTGTTTGTTGGAGTTTTTAAATCTTTTTTATTGTTTTTTATTTTTCCAAAGCCTAGCAGGTTGGCAGTGGAGAGGGGAAAGAAAAATCTTTCTCCCTTTGGTGCCTCCAGCCAGCACCAACCAGCCACGGGCTGTGGCCTCGCATCTCACTGAACTGGCAAGGGTGGATGATGCTGAGCTCTGTAGTTTTCATATTTTTGAAGGTACGAGTGGAAAATTTTATATGCAAGAGAGGAGGTGAGCTGAGGTGAAGGTTCAGCTCCCCTGGCGCAATGAGCAAGGTGGGGAAAAAATATCCAAGTTCTAATGGAAATCCACCTAACCTCAAGGTTGTGATACCTGTAGCTCTGCTGGTACTTGCTCCCCAACTGCTTATCGCTGTCTTGTCTTCCCTTCCATCCTTGCAATTCAGAAACCACGCTTTTTTGGACCATCCTTGACATACATTGCATATTTTTAGTTGTTCACCAAATAATAAGGCGAGATGATGAGGTTCCTTCCAGCCTAGAACATTCTATTGTGCTTGGTTTGGTTTCACTATGGTTTCTGGTGAGCGAGTACCTTCTTCAGAGCCACAACTGTGCTGTTGTACTTGTCCTGCAAGGTGGGTGAAAGGACATTCAGGGATTCCCACTGTTTCTTCTCTCTCTAGTGAGTTTGTCAAGGCTCTGCCCCATTGGCACTGCTCCTGGCTCAGAGGCTTGAAGGCTCCAAAACCACACAGAACTCAGCTCCTGTTATTTATTGTCTTTGTTTTCTTTTTTTCTCATTTGATAGTGTATTTTCTTCATATAAGAACACTGGTGCTGAGTTTAAGACCTGCCCAGCCCCAAATCCTCTTTTGAAGGTGAGCGTATTTGATCGTCTTTCTGAGTTTCAGCACCTGAAACTTGCAGGTGAAGTCTTTTATTTCTTACTAAGCAGAGCTGGAATTTCAGGGCTTTTAAACCCTTCTCAGCAGAAGAGACTCAGCTTTCAGAGTTGATTCAGCTGCTCGCTTGCCATGACTCAGTTCACAAAAAAACCCCTCCTAAACCTCAAAATCTTTGATGCAAACCAGTGTACAGCAATTGAGATTATTGAAAAAGCACCAGCTCTCTTTCAACAACTCGGGGCCGTGCTCCATAGAGGATTTTGATTTGGGGGGTTACTTATTGGCAAGGCTGTGTGCCTTGTGACGCTGGTTTGGCTGGGAAAGAATGTGCCTTTTCTTATGAAGTACTTAATTTTTTTTTTCCCTGCTACTCGTTTTAGCGTGTTCATGCAAATTGGCGAAACCCCCTGCTGATGACAAGTATCAAATGTGAAGTAAATCCGGCCAGTCTAAAAGGGGCAGGGGTTTTGTCTGGACACCTTCGTGATTCAGGACAACAGTCGCACGTTGAATGAGAAATGTTAGAAAGAAATTCCTCAAAACTTTTTTTTAATAATGCGTTATGAAGTTGTTTTCGTCTTCTGTGGAAGAAGATGAACCTTTTAGGGCTGTGAGTACAACAGTGCACGAGGTTCTTGGTGTCCTCAAGAGAAGGCGAGGACTCTAGCAGTGAACACACAGATTTTTGTCTCTGTAACAACACTTAATTTCATCGTAGTGCTTTCCATCGACAAAACCCCTTACGAAGGAGAACAGAGTCTTGGTTTCTCTGTAGCAGATGCAAGAGTTGAATTGACTGAGATCCCTGGCAAGGCTGAAAGCAGAACCTTAGAAATTGCCTTTTTTTTTATATTTTCCCAGGTAGCAATAAAAGCTACGGGTGCTACAGTCTCTTTTGGGCATGTGAGCTCTGGTCGATAGGTGGTGATGGACACGGCTGGGCTAATTCTGCCTGGTTAAAGTCTGTACATCAAGGAAGCCAAGGCAGTCAATGGAAGCCATCTAGTAAACCGCAGGTAATAAAACTTGGGGTGGTTTGTTTTTTTTTGTCCTAAATTTCCTGCACAAACACGACTGGGGCCAGTTGCATCCTGCCCCTGTGCACCGTGGTCTGGCTGCGTGGGGCTCTCTGTGTTTGCTGTCCCCAAGGAGAGACACCCTTCCATTCAGAGGGTACATCTGGCTGGTGGGTCTGTATGTGGTCTCGGGTACCAGGTCCTCAGCTGCTGCTCTTCTGGAGTACACTCATCTAGCCTGTCCCGTTTGCTGACCAGGCAGATGTGGCTTTTGCTGTGAAGTATCTTGCTGATTTTTTTTTTTTTACAGTGTGTTTTGGTTTTGCAGTTGCAAAGCAGTAACTTTGTGGGACTTGTGGTGACAGGTCTACAAAACACAGCAGATTCTCTTAGGAGGTGTCACTAACATGAACAAGGTTTTTCATTGCAAAGGCAGCTCTGTGCTCTGCAGCTTCTCAGTGCTCTTTGTCCCCAGGGCCTCCAGACACCGTTGCTGCTCTGTGCAATCAACCAGCCTTATTTTCTTTCTGTTTCTGGGGCTCGTGAATAGTAGTCAGCAGCAGCAGGAAAAACCATCCTTCTCTTTCTTCTCTGCATGCTTTTTACACCTTTCCCACATACTCTGGTAGCAGAAAAGGCAAGTTGCTTCGTCTGCGGTCATGGTCTTACTTGTGGTCAAATTTCAGTTATGAGCAAGTACAGAGATCTGCTGTGGTCTTTCTTCACTTTGATTAAGATCCTTTTGTCTTACTACTACTGCTTTCTTTTTATGCGTGATGGCGACAGGTGAGAAGTTGAGCAGGGACCTTCTCTTCCCTCTGCCTGCCCAAACCACGGTGCTCATGTGGAGGCACTTTAGGGAGTGTAAAGTCCCTGCGCAGAAGAGACAAATGTGCTTTTCATGCAGGGATGGCCACTCGTTGTTCCAGTTGCTGTCGCAGGCTCTTCCTGAACTTGACTGCTTGGAGCTTCTCAGGAAAATCACAGAATTACAGCATGGTGGCAGTTGGAAGGGACCTCTGGAGATCACCTCGTCCAACCCCCCTGCTCCAGCAGGTCACCCAGAGCAGGGGGCCCAGGATCGTGTCCAGGCAGGTTTGGAATGTCTCCAGAGAAGGAGACTCCACAACCTCTCTGGGCAGCCTGGGCCAGGCTCTGGCACCCTCACAGCAAGGAAGATTTTCCTCATGTTCAGATGGAACTTCTTGTGCTCCAGTTTGTATCTGATCAAATGCTACTGGCCTCCTTTGAGCAGAAGAGTGGATCCTATAATGTCAACCTTCATCCGGTCTTTGTTGTCTTACAGGTTGCTCGCAGCACCCAGAGTACCTTTTATGAGGGTTTCATAACTCTGGGAACAGAGCAGATTCTTGCAGATCAGACTCATGATTACTTGCTAGGGTTGTTAAAAGCCAAAGCCAGGAAACAATCATTTTCTTGGAATTAAAACATTCTCAGGGCCTTCATAGCTTTTATTTTGCAATGCCTGGAGTTACAAGACGCTTGCAGCGTGTGGTTGTGGAGCTGCCTGTGCTGAATGTGTGCTCTGAAACAAGAAACTAAACCCCAGAGAAACTTCAACCCTTCCGAGATGACTTGAAATACAAAAAAACTGCACAAAACCTGAAGAAATATGACGCAATTGATCAGTATTTGGGCTATGTTTACACAGAGTTATTTTTTTCCCTCTTTCAGTCACCTGCAAACAGGAATCTTTTGCTTTCTGGTATTTTAAGACAAGACAACATCCTGTATGCCAGCAAAGAGCATCTCTTATGGGATGACAGCTTTAGCTGGCCATCTTACCTCCAGACACCCTTCACATTAACTCGGTGTCCTCCTTGCAGAACCTGGATCCAGACGAGGATTTTCCTGGCTGTGCAATTAGCTGTGCTAACAATTCCTCGCTGGCTCTCGGACTGAGAGGAGCAGACTGGGAGGAGGCTGCCAGCCATGATGCTGCTTCTGCACAAGGGATGAGGCCGACTTCCAGAGTAAAAGGTAAGTGTGTAATTCAGATCTATGTTTAGGGAGTGACTGGTGGTCTAACCACTGTATGAAAACAAACCAACCAACTTGGTTTTCCCTTTTAATCATTATTTGTGTTTAATATAATGAAGCTGAGTTTGTTTCCTTCATCTACCTTTCTCTGGTGGCTTAGTGCAACTGCAGAGAGGACGCAGGTTGGCCTTCCGTGGAACCCTGAAGTTTAAATGTGGGTTGAGGAATGAGTCAGCTTTTGCTTCACTTGAATGTCTGTCCATTCTCTTTCATCGTTCAGTAGGTCTTGTACGTACCATCATTTATTGCTTGGAAACTCTTATTCAGCTAGAATGACACCTTTGCTCAACTGACATTTTGAAAATCCCTGCTTTGTTTTTGTCTGCGTGAATGCTATTGTCTCATCCTTTCTCATCAGCAGATTTCAAAGCCATCTCTCAGAAGCGGAGGGGTATTATTTGTTGTAGTTCAGTGCGTGGGGGAGGAGGATTTGTTCCTGGTGACAGAGGAGGAAGCCACCCAGCTTTGAGCTCCAAGCGCGGGACCTGGATGAGCCCGTCACTTCAAGGTGAGCCCCTCCTTGCACCCAGTTCAACATTCAACTCACCCAGCGCAACTTCCAGCTCGGTTACTCATCCAGCACACCCACTGAGTAGCTATGAGTATTACTGGGAGGACTTGAAGAGGTTATTTGGGCGGAGAAACAAGGACGATGTTCATCTGGCTGCGCCAGGCACCCTCTGCACCAAAGGCACCCGCTTGCACAGGCTGTGGGGTACAAACCCGAGCACCTTTGAGTTTGGTATGGAAAAGGGGCTTTACGCGAGCTCCATTTATGGCAACGCTGCACGGCTCGTTAACTCCACACATGAGCAGATTTGGCGTCCTCCCCCACCCTAGGGCGTGTGCCCAAGAGCTGGACCAGCCTGCAAGCTGGTGGCCATCTCAATGCCATTTCTCAGCGTTGCTCTTAGCCCTGGACCTCTCTTATCTCATGGAGGTCAAGAGCCTACGGCTTGCTTCTTGCTTGCTGACCATCGTTTTGGCCAGGCCAGCACAGGCAGCCCTTCCCCTGGCCTGGAGAGCAAAGTTTCTCCAAAGGACCAATTTATTCTTACCAGCTAGAAGGAGCAGAGAGTAGGACCAAGAAAAAAATAACTGGGATGCACTGTCTGGCTTCCAGGTTAGTCTGTGCACTTGGCTGATGTTCAGCAGTTCACAGTGCCACCGAGGTCACATCTGTGAGGACACCATGCTATGCTGGCTTGGGAGTGACATGTTGTTGGGTTCGGTGACATCTGTGAGGCTTTGAAGCACCTGACACTTGCAAATTGTCTTCCTCTTCCTTTTAAAAATAGGTAAAGGATGGTTTAACCCACCCCTTGAAGTAGTTTTTCCCAGCTGATGTGCTTCGTGTCTTGTAAGGTTTTGAGTGGTAAGAATTTCTAGTCTCTTGGGTGGGAGGGACACTTTTTTACTGCAAGTAATGCCTTCCACAGCTATCCTCGTTATCGCAGAACCCCAGCATGGTGGCGGTTGGAAGGGACTTCTGGAGATCATCTCCTTCAACCCCCTGCTCCAGCAGCTCACCCAGAGCAGGATGCCCAGGATCGTGTCCAGGCTGGTTTGGAATCTGTCCAGAGAAGGAGACTCCACAACCTCTCTGGGCAGCCTGGGCCAGACTCTGCCACCCTCACAGCAAAGAAGTTTCTCCTCCTGCTCAGATGGAACCTCCTGGGTTCCAGCTGGTGCCTGTTGCCCCTTGTCCTGTCGCTAGGCACCACTGAGAAGTCTGGCTCCGTTCTCTTGATCCCCACCCTTTAGATATTAATCAGCATCGATAAGATCCTTTCCCTCCTCCAGGCTGAGCAGCCCCAGGGCTCTCAGCTTTTCCTCAGCACAGAGATGCTCCAGGCCCCTCTGCATCTCTATATCCTTCCGCTGGACTCTCTCCAGTAGTTCCTTGTCTCTCTTGACCTGAGGAGCCCAGCACTGGACCCAATACTCCAGATGTGGCCTCACCAGGGCAGAGTAGACAGGGAGGAGAACCTCCCTCAACCTGGCCACACTAATTGTTTATGATGGGTGCATGTGCGCACAAGTATTTAAGTGTGATTTTTATTTTCAGCCCTGTATCACAAGAAAGGTCACAGGGAGGTGAGCTTCACTTGCATTTCTTCTTTAGAGTGATGAGAACAATGGCACAATGATATTTTAACATTTCTTCTCCAGCCCTTTCCTGGCGCGTTCCAACGTCTTCTCTGCTCTTTGCAGCCATGTCCGAGCGCCGAGCAGGCACTTGGTTATCAACAGCCTAGGAAAAAGCGAAGTCTTCCTGCTGGATGGCTGTCATCCAGCAAAAAGACACACCAGGAATATCTTCCAATACGGATTTTTCAACTCGTACTTTGTCTGCTACCACATCCCTGATTTTTGCCTCTTTTTACACTCTTTTTGTGCCAAAAATCTAAACATTGCTGTGTGAGTTTCCTTCCTGTTCCGTATCTCTGATTAATATCGTGTACATCTGTGAGTGGCTACTGGGGCATCACGCTCTTTGCATTTTGCCGTGATCAAATGGTAGGATTATTTGTGTGGTTTAAGTTATCACAGACCATTTCTACACAATCTCTGTTTTTACTTTCTGTTGGTTTTTCCAGATACATCTCCAGCGAATCTTGGGGTTAAGTCCTTTTGGGATGGGGAGCATTCACTCTAAAAAGACATACTTTTAACCAAAGTGATTCAAATTTATTCACACGCGTGCTGGAAAATCAGTTTTTTTTAAAACCCTTTTATTCAAAAATATTTCAAACATTTTTGATGTTCATTAAAATACAGACTTCCTATCCTGTGTTACAGTGATAAAGTATCAAAATGCCGCTATAGATCCACACCTAGACGCGGGCACGTGTGGCGACTTGGGCACCTAAGAAGAAACGTGTCTATGACAACGTAAAGTGGTTGCCTTGTGTCTTTGTGCACATAAAGAACATTTTGTGTCTTTTTTTCTTAATGGCAGCGGGTGTAGCCCCTCCCTGAGATGAAGTAGTACTTACTAGTAGAAGGTACTGTTAATAGCTTGCTAAGGGTCAGAGCAAACAAGTCCTACAGAGACCATCTGTAGAATTAAAAAAAAAGTAATAACCATTCTTCTTGAATAAATGAATGTATTTTCTAGCTGTGCGTGGTGATGACAAGCATCTCTCTCTCCTCTGCATCTCCACGCAGGTCATCCTTCCTCTCGATGCTGGTGAAGAAGCAGTAGTACGGCGCAGAGCAGCGATTTGTCACCGCAGCAGATACAACTTGCGCGTCCATCTCCCACGTTTCACATCGAGGACACCTTCTATCGTAACATTCAGAAAATCTAGAGGCAGAAATCAAAGCTGAAGTAATTACCCGGCACTAGCTTATTGTTAACTGCGTTTGCTTAGCTTCTCAGAGTTCCTGCTCGTGTCAGTTTGCTCGCTGGTGGGTTGAGTGGTTGGTCTCAAACGCCTTACAGAGCATCTTGGTCCCCCGTGGACTGTGTGTGGAATGAACTGGAAGATTCAGTGTAGTAAGTGATGTGAACTCCGCACCACTTGCAAATATCTCCAGGCAACCGCCAATTCTTAAAAAGCATCTTCAGGTACTTCTTAAACTTCTCCCCCATGAAGAAGTAGATGACTGGATTGAGGCAGCAGTGAAAAAGGCCGAGGATTTCGGATACCTGGAAAGCATAGTCCAGATTTCTGCTCACTTGACAGTCTCTAATGACTCCCATAATTTCCAGCAGTTGTAAAAAAATAATAATATTGTAAGGGGTCCAAAAGAAGAAAAACATGATCATGACAGCAAAGATCATCCTCACAGCCTTGTTCTTTTTCTCATTTCTACAGTGAAGTAATGTTTTAATGATCATGGAGTAGCAAAATGTCATAACTATGAAAGGGATTAGGAGCCCTAAAATGTTGATTTCCAAAGTGGAAAAAAGCTTCCATGCGGTGAAATTGCCCGGATACCTCGGCTTGCAGGTAGTATAATTATGTTCGTTAAAAGATTCTCTAAATACGAGTTCTGGAACGGAGGCTGAAAAAGCTACTAGCCATACTACAAAGCTCGTAATCAAGCCGTGGAAGGCTGTCCTTGCTTTCAGGGAAAACACTGCGCGAACAATTGCCAGGTACCTGTCTATGCTCATGAGCATAATAAAAAATATCCCGCTGTAAAACCCAACCAGGTAGATCCACGAAATGATTTTACACCAGGGAGTTCCGAAAACCCATTGGTCTGTTGTGAAATAAGACCAGAACGGCAAGGAGAAAACGAAGAGCAAATCTGAGATGGCGAGGTTGAGCAGGTACACGTCAGTCATGCTCTTCAGCCTCTTGTACTTGAAGAGGACCACAATGACCAGGATGTTTCCCGTGAGCCCCACCAGGAACACGAGGGTGTACAGAACAGGCAGGAAGGAGGCTGCGAACCTCTTGACGCTTTCCTTACTGCACGGTTTGGGAGCATCGTTGTAATTATCGTAATAATCGTAGAAGGTTGCCATTTCAACCTCCGAGGACTCTGTACTTGAAGGACTCATGGTTGTGTTTTCCCCCTGGTTCCTGAGAAGGAAAGAATATTAAAATGTCAGTGGCTTTCAGCACATGGAGACCGTGTGGTTTCTCCGCAAGCCTGAGTCACTAGCAATGACTGACTCTCAGTTCCAGCACGCTTCTCACCACAGGTTCTCAAGCAGCCTTTAAGCATTATGGGATGCGTATGCAGCCTTGCACAATACACTGTCCTTCACGTGGATGTGCTCAGTGCTGTGCAACTTGGGCGTGAGGTACACAGAACATCGTTCCAAGGGCAGAGGGGAAAGCGAGTAGGAATGGAAGACACGCAGCACAGGTATTGCATCAGAGAAATTCTGTGTGGAGTAAAGCAAAAAGCAAAGCCGATCTTCGTTGCAGATCAGGATTTCACCCACCTTTCCAATCGAGGAAAGAAGACAGTAATAAAAATATATTTTTATATATATAAACTCTTCCTATATATATCTGACTCTTCCTTCCAATGCAATTATCCTCAGTAACAAAAATACATCTGACTCTTCCTTCTAATGCAATTATGTGTACTGCAAGCTGGTGGGAGTTTTCAGTAAGGGCTGAATGAACAGCAGGAACTTGTCATTTTCATCTGTGTGGTCTTTTTTTAATAGGCAGAGACAGGGTTTTAAGTGATTACTAAGTAGTAAGTAACCTGGGCACAGTGCAGATATGTTGCTGATGGATTTACTGTGTTATTCATATCACAGCAAGTGTCCTTTTTTCTTTTAGCCTAATATACCAGAACTTTTCTGAGCCCAAGTTATGTCCATCCCCTTTATTTTTATGAATGGAAAGCTGAAGAAAAGGGATTATTGCTGCTTTATTTCTCTTAGCATTGTAGGTTGCTACCACTTAACAATGAATATTGACTGTCATTAACCTGACCCCCGTGTGTAGTCCCAGGCGTGACATCGCTCCAGCTTACAGCTCTGTTCCGTTACACACAGGGAGGATTTTAATCTGAATTACGAGTCACAGGGATAAAACTGCTTGATGCCTGTGGTCTAGAGTTGACACCTTTGCAATCACTGCCCCTTAGACATACCTGAGTCTAATCTAGGTCCAGCAGAATATATTTAAAACTGAAAACACATGCTCGTGGACACACACAGCCCCCCCACTGCTGATGATGCAGGGGTGGTTAAAAGAGCTTTAAAAACAACCCGAGCAGCAACAAAAGGCAAATAAATAAGCATGAGTTGCACATAGGATGAGCACGTATGACCCACAACTGCATTTTGTGAATTTTACCTTTTCTCCTTTTTTTTCCTCAGACGATGTGAAGGAGCTTCTTTGCTCTGAGGGTGCAGGACCGCTTGCTTCTCGCCAGGTAGGTGCTTCTCGTCACGGAGGCGCTGCCTACACAGCGGTATCCAGCAGCTGCAAAAAAAGCCGATGTCACTAGGTAGCTGTGGCTCTGAACGGAAACTTCGTACTTCCTTACAGATCATATCACGAGTGCTTCTCCCCTCAGTGCTCATCAGAGATGGTCCTTTAAACTCAGAAATAAAATTAAACATATCTTTTCGTGTAAGGAAATGCAAAGTTTCCACTGAGAGCCCGAGCGCTGAGTTAAAGCATCTTACCCGATAACCGTTAAAATAGATGTCACTAAGCAGCTGTCACTCATTGGAAACCTTGTTCTCTTTTATGGGTTGTAAAACATGGAAAAATAATCGAAGGATCATCTGTAGAGAGCAGAGAGGAGGAGGAGGAGGGCACTTGGTGGGTTTGTGGGAGGTGTATCAGAGCCCTGGCCCAGGCTGCCCAGAGAGGTTGTGGAGTCTCTTTCTCTGGAGGGATTCCAAACCCACCTGCATACAATCCTGGGCACCAAACTCTAGTTGACCTGCTGGAGCAGGGCGGGTGGAGAAGATGATCTCCAGAGGTCCCTTCCAACCCCTACCATGCTGGGATTCTATGTTTCTAGTCTCTTTCTGCCAGGTAACACATTTTGCAAGTTATGCTCCGTAATCATAGAAGAAAAGAGCTGTGTAGATTGAGTGTAGGGAAGGTTCCTTCTATTCATCGTCATTTGATCTTCCTAACTCCTACTTAACTTGCTAAGGAAAGAAACAAAGGCATGTTAATTCACACTACCTTTTTACTTGATGTCTTCAACAGCAGGTTTTATATACAGCAAATCTACCTCCCCACCATTGACCGAGTGGTAATAGTGGTCAAAATATCAAATAAGGGGTAGGGTGGGTGCACACATGGGTGTGTGGTGTAAGGGCAAAGGATGCTGAGGTTTACCCTGGTCCTTGTTGCAGCAGGAAGCTTAGCAGCTTCTAATGATTTCTTCTGAGAGCGTGGTGGGCCATACCTGTCTTTTGGGGAATCCTGAGGAGAGAGCACAGAGGACATTTGGCTGAAATGTTTCTTCTAGAAAAGGTTGATGTGAAGATAGAGTGAGATGTGGGATCTGTCGGTCTTGTGTTTCACCAGAATAAAACAATTGTGTGGGAAGTAGCTTCTCAGTCATATTTCACAAGCTGCATCTGTGGAGATTTTTCAACCTGTCGCTAGATGTTCCGCCAGTGCAGGCTGTTGCTCTGCAGATGATAGAATCATAGAACGTATTGGGTTGGAAGGGACCTCTAAAGGCCATCTAGTCCAACCCCCCTACAATAAGCAGGGACATCTCGAACTAGGTCAGGTTGCTTAGAGCCCCATCAAGCCTAACCTTGAATGACTCCAGGGATGGGGTCTCATGTACATCTTCCATGTACTAGCAGTCCTTTCAAGATGTGAACATCAGTAGAGCAGACAATATTTGGATACCAGTTTTATCAGCTCTGCTCACAGAAACTGGCTGCTGTTCCGCTCGCCACTCTTTTGTCTGGGTAAGGGCCTCGTTAATCTCTTCCTTGACGTGTTGTTGCACCAGGGGCACAAGTTCAGCTCTTCACCCGCAATAACAATGCCATAAAATCTTCTGCTTTTCAGCAAAAACCCCACCTCTTGATCTGTAGGCATTGTTCTCAGTTATGGCTGTGATGTTTTTGCCTCAATAAACCACCGTGCTTATCTTCTCCCACTTATTTTCTACTCCATCAAACTAGGTATCTCCTTTGAATTTCATCAGTGGTGGTTTTTCTTGATTTCTCAATGAAGTAGTGAATAGAATTGAATCCAGATACAATCTCCCTTCTACCCTGCAAGAACCCTTCTTGGTTAAGGGCTGACTTCTCATCATAGCAACCTTTTGAGATATGTTGACCTTTCCTTAGTACACATGCCACTCTTCAATTGTACTGTTAGCAGGGACCAAGTCTGCAGCCTTATGAAAGCCTGTTTAGCACAATTCACAGAATGGCAGGGGTTGAAAGGGACCTCTGGAGATCATCTCATCCAACCCCTCTGCTTCAGCAGGGTCACCCAGAGCAGGGTGCCCAGGATTGTGCACAGGTGGGTTTGGAACCTCTCCAGAGAAGGAGACTCCACAACCTCTCTGGGCAGCCTGGGCCAGGCTCCAACACCCTCACACCAAAGAGATTTTTTCTCCTGCTCAGCTGGAACCTCCTGGGTTCCAGTTGGTGCCCATTGCCCCTTGTCGTGTCACTAGGCACCAATGACAAGAGTCTGGCCCCAACTTCTTGCCCCCATCCTTTATATATTGATCAGCACTGATCAGATCCCCTCTCAGTCTTCTCCAGGCTGAACAGCCCCAGGTCTCATGGCACTGGCCTGAAGGAAGGACCTGTCTTGCATCTTGTCTTTTGCTCTGTCCTTCCTTGGAAGGCTTTCAAGTAGCAAATGCTTCTTAAGCAGCTTTGTGTATCTGCTGGCTGCCTTGGGTGGAAGGCTGGGCTGCTACCACCAGAGGAGCAGGGCAGCAAGGGCTCCTTGTCAGGGCATGTGTGGTGGGATGGGGAGGAACGGCTGGACCAGTGTCCTGCAGAGCAGTTGTGTTGCAGATGCCTGCCATAGCACTGCATTTTGTGCTGCGTCAGCTAATGGGAAGGTCCGTTTTTGTGCAGAGACTGAGCAAGAGCAGAAAGAGGAATGCTCAGCCACAAAAGAAGAAGAAGGGTAGTGACTACGGATGATGAAAACTTAGGATGCACCAACTCCAGAAACTGAAGCTAAAAGGTACCTGCCAGTTCATGAAAATATAGACCAAAAATAAATCTCTGAGCAAATGAGACCATGCAGAAAATGGATGAAAGGTGTTGTGAGTAAAAGTCCTGCAGTGAAAGAAGCGTGAAAGGGACTAACTGTAACTGTCATCCCTAGTAGAGGAGCTCTGAGGTCTCCTTCTAAGGGGCGTGTCTTATTTCATCTCCTTGGAGAAGAAGAACCTGGCAGAGCCTAACAAAAAGGGGATGGCAGGAGACAGCGAGGTTAAGAGGAAAGGGGGAAGGGATCTCGGTGAGATGTAAAGGATGTTGCTGTAAAGCTAACAGGTCGGCAGGGGAAGGGAAGAAGCAAAAAATCGTCTTACCTCTTTGTTAGATGGTATCAGGTATGTGGCACTGGCCTAATAAATCATGAGAGTGCAGAGAGGTGGATCAAATCTGATTAGCCTGACTGGGAGGAAATGAACCTTTTATACGGGATGGAGAGGAGGGGGCACGTTAAAGCCAACAGAAGGGAACTTAATAAAAGCAAAAAGCAGAACAACCCAAACCATGAAAACCTTGCTTCTCACCAAAAGATGATTTCAACCACTCCCACCTTCTACGGAAATTCTTATCGTTAGCATGCTATTTTACAGGATGCAGAAGAGTCTCGCCCAAGGAAGGACTGGAGGTAGACGTTTATCTAACTTGCTAACTAGGCTGTGAGATCCTCACCAGTGCACCATCCATTCCTTCTGGCACTTGTGGTGGCCAGGGGTAGACAAAGTGTTTATTGGAGAAGTCCTCACGTGGAAGAGGCTGCCTCAGGAGAGAAGCTGATGACGGCAACTAAAGACGGCCAACTGATTGTGTGGATCCATGCACGATCCAGGCCGCCACAGTCACAGCAGGACAAACGGTTACCTTTCTCCACAGACGGTCCTCTCCATCACGTCACCAACCCCTTCTTGCATGGTCAGGCCTCGGGCAGTTCTTCTTTTGCAGTTCAAGTGAATTTGAATCGTGGTTTGCACATCTGCAGTTCCCATCCTTGCTCATTCGCTGAGTGTCTGTACCACCTATTCACTGTGCGGTTCCTCTCCTCGTAGTTTTCAATTTATTCTGAATTTCCCGTGTGTGAATGAAACTGCAGCAATGGGACAGAAAACCAAAAAAGGAGAGTGAACTAATTTCCTAGTTTTAGAGACAGCCACTGCCTGCACTGTTGTCCTAGTCGATAATTTACCTCAGTCTTTCTGAACGTACAAATTCCCTATGGAACCGCTGTTTGTGCTCTCAAGCAAAAGATTTAAACCCCAAAGATATTTTCCTTGCTTGACACTGTTAAATTTCAATTCCCCGTATCTGGTTTTTACTTTCAGTGGTCCAGTTCTATGCGTTCTGCTGTTTGTATCCACTGGAGATGCTGTGAATGGTACTGGCCACCATTTCCCTCAGCCTCGCTTGCCCGCTCTCCATGTGCTGTGCTTGCAGAGCCGCTACATTCAGAACTTCTCATAAAAAAAGAACCGAAACGTCAAACCTTAAACATGACAGAAACCGTCACTTTGTATGCTGAATTTTGCTTAGAAGAAAAATCACTGCTGCAAAACCCATTAATTATATTCCCCTTAAAGGTGAAAGGCACTGTGAGGAGCTTTGTTGGTCTTTTTCAGTGAGCTTTTATGTCCCTTCCAACCCAAATCATTCCAAGGTAAGCCTACCATGCTGTAGTTGGTATTCTTAAAAAGCTTCTTTAAGAACGGGACTTATCCTAAGCATCTACACAACAAATATCTTTGCAGTCTCTCTCACCGTGTTCCTCACACAGCAATTGTGACATAAAGGAAGCTAGTTAGAAAAAACCAAAATATTTGCAGAGGATCAGGACTGAGAAAGAGCCAATACTTGCTCTTCTCAATTTCTAATTGTCTATGTTTTCTAAGACCCAAGCACTCTGCTGTCACACAGTAAAAGCTGTTTCACTGCACGTCCTCCTCAAGACAAGCTGTACAGCCACCTTACATAATATTTCATTCGCTTCCAGCAGCAGTGGAAACCTCTCAGGGCTATTGTGATACCAACAATATAAGGTTCCCCTTGGAAAACCTCGCTTGTCTTTGCAGTTCAAAAATATTCCTGTGTTTGGTGAATCACCGGCAAAACTGCTTGTAGTTAATTTAACACCCACGGGCTCTTGTTTGCTCAACAACGAGTAAATTTTAAAAGTCTTGAAGAAACTGGCGTTCCTTTCAGCAGCAGAATATAGTGACTGATTGTTTCGTACTTCTTCGTAAATACATTTTTCGCGCCCTGTGCTTGTTCATCGGTGACTCCAGTTGCTGGACTGGGATGTCCCTCCTTTACCATGAATGACTTCTCAGTCCAATGGTGTTTAATAATGGCACCCTCTGGTGGAAATGCAAAGAAAGTGTTGACTTGAAAGACGGCCAGGAGAAATGATGGAGTGAGCTTAGGATAGAGGGTCCTGCATGAGCAAGGATGGTAATGAGACATTATGGTGACTCTGGAAATATCTGGCTTCGGGGGCTGTTGCTGTTAGCCTCGGGTAGAAAGATGTGTGTCGTGACCTACGCTTGCTGTTTATAGATCTGGCTTGATCTGTAAACTCTGGCCTGCGCATTCAGTGTTGGCTTTATGGTACCTTGTACTTTGTCCACCCCTTGCACTGTAGCTTGCTGAAACCTGAGCGACCAGGAGGATCTGGAGAGCAGATCCAGCAATGGGGCCAAGAAGAAGGAACTGAAGAAGAGCCCAAGCGATGGTGATCCTTAATGACTCCAGTGAGGGCTCTCTTAGAAAAAAGCTGACAGCGGTACGAGGATACCTGTTTCCTAAGGTAGGACCCCAAGGGGGAGAGGGGCTGTAATAAAGCAAAAACTCTTTGGAGAGGGGCTCTGAAGCCACTTGGGAGTATTGACCCGGTCAATTTTCAGTCAGATCTAAGGCTGGTATTTACAAAACAGGCAAACCCAGCTTTGAGCCTCCTCAAACACCTTCCTTCTAGGGCAAAGAACATGTGCTGGTGAGGGTCCTTCATCTCTACCAAGAGTTCAAGTAAGATGTTCCTAGAAGTGCTGGAAAAGTGATTCCTGTGCACGCTCACCCAGTTCCCCATCCCTGAGCTATTTTAGGTGCTATTGCTTGAGGCCCTTCCAGAGAGAAACGCTCCCTGTTGCCACGTGCTTCTGCTATGGCCAAACTGGGGTCTAGGTTGCCCAATGCAAAGGGTCGTGGACAAAGATGGTGCAACAACCTGCTCCAGATGCCTCTTAGACATTTCCTTCTAGTTTGCTCCTACCTGGTCAGAGCCTGGAAAAATAATTGAAGCTGCAGCTCAGGGTTTCAAGCAGTTGTTATAAATAAGGGGCTGCGCTGGTAAAGTGAGTAGGAAATTGCACAAAGAAATAGCAGCTTGTCTGGCACTAGAGGGAACTGTCTTGTCAACAGATGTGTGGAGCCATCTACTGTTCTTCTTCCTCAGCATCCTCTAATGCACCCTGCAAATCATGGCCACGGTGCTGCCTTTTCTTCCTTCGTGTCACGGTGCTGCTGGGTTTATTTTAATGTAGCAAATGTGGCATTTATGGGCTAAACGCAGACTTCTTGAGGGAGAAATGCAGCTTCTTTGTCGCCTGCATTATCCTGGTGTATGGACCTGTAGGTACCTGGACTGTCGGGCTGCAGATGAATATGGAGCAGTGACTTAAAACTTATCGGAGACCTAGAATGCGAGTGGGGTGGAAAACAGGCTGTTCCAGTTACAGCTGCGGTTGGCAAGTGGATAATATCCCCTGTAGAGTGAAAAAGCTGCCCCAGGGTCCTCACTTGCCTTCACAATCACATTCACTAAATAAAGTCAAGGTGCTGCTTCCTGCTGACTGGAAGATTTGGAAATTTGGTGAATGCCAACTGTTCTTCACAAGCAAATAATTTTTCCTGTGTCCGATGGGAGCTATTTTACAGTAGTTCTCTCGGGAGAGGAATGACAGGTACAATATATTAACCCTTGACTTTTGTGTGTACCGAATATTCGTGTGACAAACAACGTTATGCAGGAGCAGTTGGTGGCTATTTTTTTTATGTTGAAAGCAATGTGTTAACACTGACACTGCAAAACCCACTGAGGTTTTTGGGTGCGTATCTGTTGAAAAACCAAGCTCGTACGGTTGTTTACCAAGTAAATTAGGAAGTTCTTATTAACAGTGGCAGCAGAATTATTACCGGCTTCAACAGAAGCTGTATGTGTGTGGCAAGTGTCAGAAGCCATGCTTTAATAGTTACAAATTGTTCCCAATTTTAGCTTTGATTACTGGGTGTGAATTTCAAAATAACAATGCTGGAAGTCACAGGTTTTCATTAGCGTTCTGAGTGTCTTACCGAGTTAAGGAACTGAAGTGCAAACAGTAAATCTTTGAGCAGAGAGTCCTTAATCTTTGAGAGAGTCCTTAATCTTTGAGTAAGTCCTTAATCTAGAAAATATTTCATTCACTGCTAAAATGTGACCATTTTAGAAGCGGTATGTAAATGGCCTTTGGCAAAGCACCACACCATGCTTGGGCAAGAACTACAGCGCTGGTAACTGAGATTTTATTTGGAGAACTCTTTGTTTTTTAGTGAGAGCAGGACTTGAGACTTGCATGGATGGGATTTATCCCCTTGTTGGCAACAGTGTTCTACTGGGACAACGGTTTTGCATTGCCTGCGAGATCTCAGTGAGGGACCTTGCGAAGGTGATAGAGACAAAATGGAAATGACAGAACTTAAGCCATAACCAATACGTTCATAAATCGTTTCTCTGGGTATTATAGCCTTAAAACTTCAGACTGCCCTGGAGCAGGACTTCAGATCCACTCCTGGCGAATTCCAAATCCAAAGGGAATATGTGGGTAGCGACTCCTCCTGATGCCGGTGTTGAAGATGATAGCTTTAACTGTGAAGCCATTTCCAAGGTCAGTCCAGCTCTGACTGGCTGCATTTTTATGTTTTTTTAATACATGTTAAGAACCCCCAAGAGTTCAATCAAAAGAATTCCAAGTGTCCATGCAGGGCTTAAAACCAAAGAAACCTAAATCCTATGATTTTGAGACTGCGATGTGTTTGAACGAGGAGGATTCACAGTGGCACCTAAAAAGGCACCGGTGTCCATCTACCTCACTGCAAGCAGTCTGGTGAAATGTGTGTCTTGGTCATTCTATTTACAAGTAGAACGTGAAGTATAGTTGTCAACCTGCTAAGAAAATTTGGATTTGGGTTTTTTCAGTTCCTCAAACTGTAACTCAGCTGGGAAAAGATTTATGATAAATGTCAGTGTGATTCTCAAACAGGAAAAAAAGTTGATCTTGATGAAAAAATAAGAAGCAAAGATAGCTCACCACCCCTCAAAACCCCAAAACCCAATCTCTCCACCAAACCCAGAGATTTCCTGACCTCCTTTTTGTACGGCCAAGTACCATTTAATATATTAGCTGTCACGAATCCCAGCAGAGGCAGCTGTGGGGCTCTGGGCTTGCGCCTTTCCTTCTGGAGACAGCCCATAGATCATATTTAAAGGTGCCTTTTACTGTCCCCACTCAGTAACTCACCATTGTCTGAAAAATAACAGTTAAACCAAGTGTGATTGCATTGCTCAGCCTGGCAATCCACCGTCCTCAGGCTGATTTCGTGCAGATGACTTCTTGTTTAGTCTCAGAGTACCTTCCTCTTTCTTTCTGCACATCTTAGCATTTCTTTAAAAATCGTTGTAAGAATAGTGTTTCTTTAAAATACCGCTTGCTTGGGGAGTGGGGACAGAGGGTGTTGTCTTATCTCGCTAGCTTAGGCAGGCTGAATTTTCAAAAGGAATTTAATTTGAGGTGACACTCATGCTACACTTAACTTTAGGCAGTAAGTCTGGAGTCTGCAAGTCCACATAGCTAGTATTTTAAAAGTTGAGCACGCGGAATACATTTACACCTAACACAAGGCATTTCATGAAAAACGTAGAGTGTGCTGAATGTTCCGTAGCAATAAATGGAACATCTAATATTTTTGGAATTACTGCATTTGGAAAATTGCTCAGTGGAGAAGCTCTCCTGCAAGCTTTCTTAGAAACAAGGTGGTACTAAGGTCCACAAAGAAGGGGCTTTCTCCTCCCACTGATACTCTAGAACAATGCTTTTGTGTTAGTTGGAAAGTGAGATCTTCAGAGCTGACATATATTCTAGGTCCATCAACGTATAGAAACACAATCCTACTGGCACGGACTCAGTTTTTAAGATTGGTCCTTGATTTTTCCTTGTAAGGTGATCTCAGCTTCATAGATGGCAACGGTCCTTTTTCCATCTGCCTAACTCCTGTCTACAGTGCCAACAAAAACGTCCTTTGCTCTTGCAGCAGATGATGGCAAGAGCTCCCCAAGCAGGCCCCTGAGGTAGGACTCTTAGTTGTCTGATTGACATTTTCCACTCCTAATGCATCATCATTGCAAGAGTAAAAGGGATATTTGGAAGCTGTGGAGAGCATGTGGTAAATGTGTCCTCTGGGACACATTAGATCTGGGTACACCTGCAGGTTTCCCTGGGGAAGTCAGCTGTGGTGGTGGGGGGCCATAAAGGTTGAGGAAGGTTGTGGTAAGAAGCATGGGCAAGAGGTTATTTTGTCCCAAAAGCTGTTGACTGTGATGGTATAGACACAGTTGGTGTTTACGTGTGGCAAGCAGAGCATGGGTGTGAAGCATGTACTCACCTTGCTCTGGTTATTGGATGCTCTCAACCCTGAGCGCATTGTTGGCACTAAACGTGTATTCAGAAATAACTTTTTTCTTTAACAGTAGGATTTTATTGGGTGTGAAAGCAGAGGTAACATTTATTGCAAACAATAACCCCCAAATAACTTCTTTTTGGACATATAGCATCAAAAATACACCCCTTTACTATTAAAAATACTTCCCTGTGCTAACAGCTACCATTCATTAAAAAGACCTCTCTCTTCCCTTAACAAAATTAGTTTAGGTCCATGTACACTTGTACCCCACGTGCATCCACCGACACGTGCACGTTTCCATGAGGAAACTGTTTAACGGTTTCCCTACCCTTAAATCCTTCTCCATCTCCTGTTGAAGGTACAGAGCGCTGCCTTTGCTTCTGCTTTCCTTCTCCCTCTCTCTGGATTCAATCCCAGGTTCAGCCTTGACATGTTGTTTTTTAAATCTTTACTGTTTTAGAATATTTAATGTTCAACAAGAGGCACGTCAGTAATTCAGAGCAGCTGTTCAGGCAGGTAATGGCGGTCTCTCAGCGGTGGCTTGCCGTGCAGAAGACATATTTACATACATTTCTTCTTCGCAGAGCCTTTTTAGACAAAGACAGAGGCATCATGGTCGCTCGTGTTCAGGGTTATGTTGCTGTGCACGATGCTTTCTGCATAGCTGGTTGAGGAGGTGACCTTGTAGCGGCTGCAGGGAGCACAGAAACACAAGAATGGACAGTACTTTAAGCAGACATGATAAAGGTATTTCCTGAATTTTTCCCCAGCAAAAGCGTAGATAAAAGGATTGAGACAACAGTGACTGAACGCGATGGTTTCGGTCAGGTGCATCGCGTAGTCCAGTGACCTAATCTGGTTGCAACTTGTGAATAACTCATAGTGCCTTAAAGTCTCCAAAAAAATCAGTACGTTGTAGGGGGACCAAAACAGAAAAAACACCACCACCACAACCAAGGTCAGTTTTATGGCTCGTGCCTTTTTCTGATTTTTGCAGGACAGTAGAGTTTTGATCATCCCGCAGTAGCAATAGCATATGATACAGACCGGGATGAAAAAGCCAATGGTGTTCAGCTCCACGTTGCAGAACACCGGCCAGATGTTCTCCAGCTTCTGGGGGAGGACAGAAATGCAGTCGCTTTCTACCAGCTTGGAGAACACAAAATGGGGCACTGAAAATAAAACCGCTATGAGCCATACTCCACAGGTTATGAGCAAACCACGTTTCACCGTTCTGGATTTCAGAGAGTACGTTGCCCGGACAATGGCCAAGTATCTGTCAATACTGATGACAGTAATGAAGAACATGCCCCCAAAGAAACCAATGTAATACAGCGAGGAAATGGCCATGCATGGAATAGTCCCAAGGGTCCATCCATGCACAGTGTTGGAAGCCCAGAAGGGGAGGGAGATCACGAAGAGCAGGTCCGAGACAGCCAAGTTCAGGAGATAGATGTCAGTGATGCTTTTCCTACTGCCTTCTTTCACAATGGCCAAAACCACCATTAGGTTCCCCGTGAGTCCAAGGGCAAACACTGTGATGTAAAATATTGGCAGAAATATTCTCCCAAATTCTTGGATGTCAGTTTTATTGCAGGCAAAAGCATGTTCGTCATAAGCGTATTCAGCTGTCGTTTCTGTGAATGCTTCTGTCATGCTGAACGTTCTGGCTAGAGGGAATGTGAAAAGGAAAGAGATAATTACGTTAGAGAGATCGATCCAGTATCTGCTACGGGAAAACGCCCCCACCAACACACACACTTTGGGATTTTGTCACTACCTGGATTAGTGAGAGTTGTGCCATTGCGGGTAGTGACTCACAAAAGCCCAGTTTTCCTCACTGAAATCCAGCTCTTTAGGATAAGAAAAAAAAAATGATAATTTCAAGGGCTGTTGAGCAAGCCCTTGAACCTTTAAGGTTGGACTAGATGATCCTTGAGGTCCCTTCCAACCTGGCATTCTATGAAGCTTCTACTGATGGGAGGAGCAGCAGAAGCAGCAGCAAACCTCCACCCGACTAACTGAGCTCTGCAGGTGGTGGATCGCAGCGTGAGAAATGCAGGGGCTTTCCGAGCCTGCTGGGCAGTGCTCAGCAGGAAACGATACCCCACGAGTAGCTGCTGATCAGCATTTGGTGCCTGTCAACACCACCAAGAGCCCGGTCTCACCTCACACGCTAACCCCAGGGTGGAAGTGTGGTAAGACACCCAGTTTGGCCAGCTCTGAGCTGATGTTTGCTGATGTGAGGAGCAAAGTTTGCACTGGGACAATCCTGAGGAGCAAGCACGTATTTGATGAGGTTTTTAAAAAAATCGTTATCAAAATCATGATCAAAAGGAAAGAAATTATATTGACCCTTTTCCTTGAATACCAAAGTGTTTCGTGGCTGCTCCTGCCTTGGCTGTGAGGTAGTCAGGATGGAGCCAGGGCTTGTTACCTTGCAGGCTGCACCCAAAGAGAGTTTGGGGTGTAGGTGTGTGACCTCTGGGCTCACTGGTCTGCACATCCACTCACTTGGGGCAGCCTCTGCACTCCCTTGGGATGTGGTGTTCAAGCCTCCACGAAGATTTCTGTTTGCAGGGAACCAAAAATCTTAGAGGGGTGCAGATGTTACTGCGTTCAGTCTGCTCTGTGGTTGGGGTAAGGAGCTCGCAAGTGCCTGTAACCTGTTCTCACTGCAGGAAGTGAAGGAAATTTGAGTGTGATACACTGTGCAGAAGCCCAGGGAGATGACAACATGGCCAAACCAGCCTGTTAAAGCTGAGACTGAAAGTAAAGATACAGATGTGGTGCTGAGGGATGTGGTTTAGTGGTGCCCTGGCAGTGCTGGGTTAACAGTTGGACTTGATGATCTTAAAGGTCTCTTCCAGTCAAAGCAATTCTATTATTCTATGAAAGGTCAGTGATAATAGAACTGCAACTAATAACTACCCCTTGCTGACGGCATCACAATCTTCTTCCAGGACCCCCTGTTGGCTGTAAAGATGGGACTCAGCCCAGTGACAATCAGCTGTCTCTGACACAGATGTTTACGTCTCCTGTTAGTGGGAGATGCAGTCAATACAGCCAAGGAAGAGCAGCACGTCTGATCCAATGTGGGCTGGGCCAGGTCTGCTTTAAGGTGAGACAAACTGCTTTCTAGACTCTGCTGACCACGTTGATGAAGCTCCTTTTGACTGTAAATAGAGCATGGGCACATTACTCGATGGTAGACACCAACGGTGTAGAACTAGTTATTTTACTGATAGCAATAGTTTTTATAACTTCTGTTTAAAATAAGACTAACAAGACTAAGGATGAAATAAAGGTGTCCTGAGGAGACAGTCCTTGTGCAAGCAGTTTCATAAGCCATGCTGGTAACTACAACAAACTGGTGGCTACAGCAACCATACTGATGTTTTCTCCTAATGCCTCATTGCCAGAGCGCTGTTTGTGGTGTGGGCCATGAAGTCCTGGCCTCTTACGTTGTAGTCATTTCTCAAAGAGGATCTTTTTGGTGCTAGTTGGAACTGCAGGCTCTCCACTTTAAATGATCTTGTTCTGAAAGTTCAAAGCCTAGCTGTGTCCCCAAAACATATATTTAAGAAGAGACCCCAGTCATTAGAAAATAATCTTTGTGGTTTTGCACAGGAAAAGCAGGCCTTCTTCTAGAAGGGCTGTCTCAGCACTGGCAGTTTTGGGGCACAGGCACGGTGTGGGGAAGGCTGTTTGCAGCAGGCAGGCACGCCCAGGGGCTGCACGGCTCCTGTGGTGCCTTTCCACTCGAGCCAGCTGCAGAGTCTGTCCAGCCACTTGCTTGCTGCCCAGCTTCTGGAGAGGTGGTGTCTGACACCAGCAGAGTTAAAGGGGATGGAGAGGAAGGCTGGGGCAGGAGCTGATAGCCATGGCAAACAAGATACTGATTTTCTGCTGGTGAGATGATTAATTAGCGTTGCCTACAGAGATATGTGATGGGCTCCTCATCTCTTCATGTGTCTGCCCAGTCATTACTTCATTTTCCCTGTTGAGGGATACAGAAATGAGCGGGAGACTTCACACATAATCCAAGTAGCCCATCATTTTCTGCCTTCCAATCCTGATATTTTCTTTCCCCTCTTCTGAGACTAAATGTGTGTAGCAGATGCCTTTCAAATGAAAAGAAGTGTCAGGGCACACCATGTCTCTTGTGCTGAATACGAATTGCTACGCCAGCCCACCCAGCTCCTTGCCACTGAGCTGTCGCTGCAACCATCTGCACAGCACCAGAACTTCCGTCTTACTCTGTGGGCTGATGTTTTCCACAGCTGGTTCTTCACCGATGCACCAGTGTGCAGTGGCTGAGGGCTACCAAAATGGTTGATCAGGTTGGATGGGGCTCTAAGCAGCCCGGTCTAGTTGAAGGTGTCGCTGCTCACTGCAAGGGGGTTGGACTAGATGACCTTTAAAGGTCCCTTTCAACCCAAACCAGTTTATACTTCTGTGATTCTATGATTGGGGCTGGAGCGCCTCACATATGAGAAGGCTCTGAGAACTGGGTTTGATCAGCCTCAACAAAAGACATCTCAAGGCAGATCTAGTGAGAAGGTGTAAAGATGAAGCAGACAACCTTCCTCAGAGGAATAAGAGGCAACAGCCGTGGAAAATTGTTACACACTATATGGAAAAAAATTTCACTGTGAGGGCAGCCAAACACCGGGACAGGGCTTCAGGGAGGTTGTGGGATGTCCATCCCTGGAGATACTTGAAATTTGCTCCCTCAATTCACTTCTAGAAAGGCAGCTTGTTCCTCTGGAGAATTTCCATATGTGTCTGTACAAGCCACTGTGCTCTGTTGCGCACAGGGAAGATCTTACCCGTGTGAGGAAATGCAGCTCCCACCACGGGGTAGCCCTCAGGTCTGGCAGACTCTTGCACGGGCTGCCAGAATATTGAGTATTTAGCTCCTGTGATACCCGTTTGCTCAGTTTAAGCTGATGTTACTCAACAGGTGAGCTGCAAAGGCCAAAGGGCACCCCACACTCATTCCATGACAGATAGGCACAACGTGATTTAATTTTAACGTGCCCTAAAGTGAGGAATCTTAGCTCTGCCCATCCTCTGTCCTTCCCTGCCAGGCTTTCTCTGTCAGCCTCCCAAAGCCCACTACAGCACTGCTCCAGTCTTCTCACTGTCAGCTTCAGCCCAATTTTCTCTCTTATAGAATCCTAGACTGGTTTGGGTGGGAAGGGACCTTTAAAGACCACCTCGTCCAACCCCCCTCCACTGAGCAGGGACATCTGCAACTAGAGCAGGTTGCTCAGAGCCCTCATCTGCAATGGTTCCAGGGATGGGGCATCCACCACCTCTCTTGTGCATACGATAAATATTCACCTAAGGGAGGAAGTGAGTTGAAGAGTGTAGAGGACACTAGAGAAGGACTGCAGAGTCGCAAGGTCCCTCCACCAGACGTTTTCCCTTGCTGAGTGCAGGAAATAGTAGATTCACTTCTGCTTCTCATGGAACTGCTCAACCGCTTTTCTCTCTCTCCAGATTCCCCCAGCATTTTTACTCCCCACAAACACTTCTGCTTTTAATCACGTTTATAGCTGTTTTGGGACAATAGTCTGCAGGACCAAAACCCCTGTTTCTCAACCCAACCATTCCCAACAACTGTATGCGCTATATGTAATATACAGGGAAGTGAAATTATGAGAGATCCACAAACTCCTCCAAGCAATTGAAGTTGCATTTCAACCTTCAAACAGCTCTGGCACCAGGCAGGGTGACACAAAAGCCAAATCCTGTTTTTGCCTCCGATTTTTCTAGTTGGTGCTTCAGCCAAGTGCCACTTTATGAAGCGTCTGCGAGTGCTTCACCTCTCCGTGATGCCTCTGCCATCACCCAACCAAGTGAGAAAAAAAGAACCAAAACCAGACCTCTTCCAGAGGGTAACACTTCAGATTTGCACAATATGCTGGTAGAAGTCTTCAAGCCTCAGAAAGACGTTCACATCTTAGTCAGCGTTTCTGGGATGAGGTTTATGACGCTCATGCATGTTTGCACGCTGAGCAAGCTGGAGCCGCACGCTGAGGATTCAGCTGGCCCAGGGAAGCTGTAGGTTTTGTGGGAACCCCTGTGAAACCCTACGGGCACATGTGCCTTTCTCACCCTTAGGTCAGAGCTGCCCCCACCCTACCCAAATATAAACGCCGTTGCTTTTCGCATTTGCAACTACACCCATCTGCTTCTTGCCAGCCAGTGGTTCTCGGCAAGGCTGTAGGGGTGTCATCAGGTGCCTCCTGACGAAATGTTGTAGCTGCTGGTGGCACTTCTAACACATTTTTTTAAAAAAAAGACATTTAAGGGAATTAATCTGGGTGGAAACTAGCAGGAGAGATGCCAGTCTTAACAGCACTCTGGGTGAAACTCTTTACCAGCCTGGTGTCAAGCATCTACCACGCAATCATCATACCACCATAGACACCTCTAACCATGCTTTGGGTGATATCCAACCCACAACTGAGACTTACAGGCAATACACTAAACAGAGATAGGGCCTGGTTTCTAGTCCTACACTCAACTGGTTCCTAGGATTCACTTAGCTTATCTTTGAGAGCAGGTGGATCCACTCTTAGTGGATGGTCTCTGGTGTTACTTGGGATTGTGTTAGATAGCTGGGGTCAACAGCAGGCCCGGCCCAGCCCAGCAGATGTAGTTACTTTACATCTTCTGTATCAGTCTTTTATTCAGTCCTGAAGTGGGGAGATGTTCTCCCCGTTCCACCTCTGCAGGTGCTGGAAGCAGCTGATGCAATGCTGACCTTTGGAGGTGGGAAGCAAGGTAAAACAGTGAGTGTGACCTTGAACCTGGCCAAAAGAAAATTCAAACAGTAAAAGGGGAGAGGGTAGCTAATGCCAGTCTGCGTGGCTTTGTAGAAGAGAAGCTTTAGTTTGGCCATATGATGAGATTGCAAGGTTGGTTGATTGATTGATTGCAAGGTTGACCTGTGGCCAGCAGGTTGAGCGAGGGGATTCTGCCCCTCTGCTCCCCTCTGGTGAGACTTCTCTCCAGTGCTGTGTCCAGCTCTGTAGTCCTCAGCACAGGAGAGACATGGACCTGCTGGAGTGGGGCCAGAGGAGGCCCCAGCAATGATGGGAGGGCTGGAAGCCCTCTGCTGGGAGGCCAGGCTGGGAGAGTTGGGCTTGTTCAGCCTGGAGAAGAGAAGGCTTCAGGGAGACATTTTTGTAGCCTTTCAGTACTTAAAGGGGCCTGTCAGAAAGAAGGGGACAGACTCTTTAGCAGGGCTTGTGAAAGGATAAGGGGTGATGGTTTTAAACTAATAAAGGGAGATTTAGACTAGAGAGGAGGAAGAAATTTTTTACACTGAGGTTGGTGAGAGCCTGGCCCAGGTTGCCCAGAGAGGTGGTCGCTGCCCCATCCCTGGCACCATTGCAGGTGAGGTTGGCCGGGGCTCTGAGCAACCTGCTCTAGTTGCAGATGTCCCTGCTTCCTGCAGGGGGGTTGGACTATATGAGCTTGAAAGGTCCCTTCCAACCCAAACCTTTCTGTGGTTGTGTAATTCTATGATTCTATGGTAAATGACACTGCACAGGAGAGCGGGAGCTTTGACTTGCACTGCCCGCTTATTTGATTGATGCATCTCTCTAATTCCAAGCAACGCAAAGCATCACAACGGGATCTGGGCTGGTTAGCTCTCCCATCTCGAAAGCCAGCCATCTGTGGAGGAAGCCTCACCAGACTAGAAATATTGCTTGAAAAAGGTCTGCAGGAATGACTAGTCGAAAACCAAAAACCCCTTCATCACTGGTCTGAAAGCAGAATCAGAGCTGGAAGTAGGGAGTGATAAAAGTGTTAGACAATCAGACAGTAATTCAGATAGATCTGAGTAATCTGGAGCTTCTGGGATGATTCACAATGGCTTTAATGTACCCATAGTGACATGCTTGGGTGTTAAAACAGCCACGTCTCAAGAGCTGGGGCACGTCTGCTTGGAAACATGACTGCCGACACAGACAGGGTCTGACACCCAGCTCCCAGCCAGCTGTACCAGTAAGAAAAGCTGATGCTCAGGTGTTTGAAGAGGTGCTAAAAGGGAAAGGACATCAGAGGGAAGACTTTAATATTGCAGAGCTTGATCCTGGGGCTGTGGGTGTACTTTGATAACACTTGATTTCACTTTTCCTCATGTTAATAATCATGCTAATTTAGTGGGATCAGCTGTACATAAACCGATGCATGGAAATTCAAACCAGAAACACGCCAGCTAGAAATCAGATAGACATTTCTAACGGTGAAAGGCCAATGATTGGAACAGACTTCCAGTAGAAAAAGGAGAATTTTACACGTCTGAGGGTCTCCACATCAAGAGAAGACACCAGTGGAGGAGCTCAGTGCAGGGTACTGGGTAAAACCCTCCAGCCCCTGGTTGGCAGGGAGGCAAATGGGCTATGCTGATCTTAACCATGGCTCTGTTTTGGTGATAAATGACTGAAAAAGCCAAACTGTCCTCTCCCCAGGTACTTCAGCAGCACTAGCTAGCCCAAATCCTGGGATAGGACCCCTTGGAGGGAAGTGGGGTCCTCTGAAGAGCATGGAGCAGCTGCTGGGGTTGGGTTAGAGGGGAAGCTGTACGGTGGCGGTGGAAAGCAAGCAGCACAGTGTGGGGACGGGGATGTTGTTATCAAAAAGCCTCAGTGCTGTCTCTGTTAAACCCTGCGTGTTTTTCCTACTTCAAATCAGTTATTTCATCATTCCTCCATCACATCCTTGCTCCCTGCTCCCCCCAGTCCTCCTCTGATGACTCTCAGCGTCATGATTTTGTGGTCTCGTCCTACGGCCAGATCCAAGGGTCCTCTTCAGAGCCTCTGCAACCTGACATGATTTCCAGGTAAGTGTCCTGCCCCCAGGTACCGGCCAGGGGACAGGAAATGTGTTTAACTGGACAGTGACTGCCAGGATCAGGATTTTCTTGGAAAACTGATATTTTCTCCATCCTGTTAGATCCCCTGTTTGCCCTCTCTGCTTGCACAGTTGCTCGTAACACTTGGTATCTTTTTAAATGTACAGCTGAGCATTTTACCGGCGTTTTCTCTTACCTGGTCTTCCTCAGTACTTTTTTTCCCCAGGTCTTCCCTCCTTAAGCAGCATTTGAATTTCTTTGGTATTTTCTGTTGAAGGGACAGTGAAAACAGATGATTGTTTGTAACTATGTGCACTGTTTGTACTTGTTTATGGTTATCAGTCGCTCCATCCTCTCGCTACCTGTATCATGGCACCTATTTACTTCCGGCCCTGCATTCTTGTTATCGATAAGCACACAATGCCTCAGCATCTTTGACAAATCTGAGAAGGCTCTCGAGAAATGGGAGATCTCTTAAATCATCTTCTCCATCGCTTTAGAGAGCAGCGCGTGTTATCCCTTCTTTTGACAGGACTTAAGTTCTGGAGTTGCCAGCCCCTTCCTGGGAAGATCACGTTTACTGATTTACTCTCAATTTACTATGCGTTCTCCGTTGTCAAACTTTAGCCTTTTCTGCTCTCTTTTGGACTTTTTCTGCGCTGTCCAAACCCTTGTAGTTCATCGCAGTTGCTGTCTTTTATCCTGTCACCCAGTTCTCTGCCTCCAGCTGTGCTGTTTGCCCCAACAGACCAGAATTTGGGCACCGCTGCCTCTGGATCTATGTTTATAAGACACAAGTACTTAATGGGCTGCTGTCACTGTGCTACCCAAATGTCTCAACCACACCAGCAAACGTTTTTGTGTAACATCCTTCTTATGAAAAGCTGAGTCACAGAGAAATTAAGTAATGTGGTTGTACAGCAAGTTGAGTCTTCACCAGTTTAAAATTTCTGCCATTCTCTTGCTGGTCTGTCCACATCAGACGCTTTCTATCGTCTCTACCAGATTTTCTGTATTGGGCTGTCCTTCAGTGTCAGTGATGTTTGAGATATTGGTTCACTGCCCAAAACTAAAAGCAAGTGCTGCTGGCAAGTTGTGAAACCCCTGCAGACATCTAAGACAAAAACATCTGACGAAGAAGAAGGGCTGTATCCTCTTGGTCTGGCTTCTGCACTAATGCTGCATGTGAGCCATCTATCAGCATTTTGCTTAAACCTTGATAACTTCTAGCCAGGGTGAATATTTCTCTTACCACAAGATGCCACAGATCATCAGTCACCAAGTAAAATTTCACTGCCCTGGTCCGCTTCAATTAATAAAAGCTTTCCCCTTTCTACTTACAATTTGTAAACATTATGCACATCATCTTTACCCAAACTAAGTATCATTTAGATTCTGAGCACTAAGCAGTGAAGAGTTTTAAGTTCACAAGACACCATTTTTTGTCATCCTGCTCTGTCAAATTACAGGTAAAATATAATTGTCTCTTACCTTAAACCATAGCCCCGTTGAAACCTAATGTTTCCTTCAAGCCGAGCCTGCTTGGGTTTAAATGTATATTTCCTCTTCTCTGGTGCTCATGCATACCCTATGAAACATGAACTTTGGCAGGGTAGCTTCCTGGGCTGAGCTTCGGGGCTGAGGTTTGAGAAAGTATTAATGTGCTCTGCCCCGGTCCTGCTGGCACCTTGTGAAATTGTGAAGCAGGATCCAGCCACTCAGAGAGGCAGAAGTGCTTACAGAGGACACAACTTGCACAGGAGGGAGAAATGCCTGAGGAGCTTCATACTCGGCGTGTAAAAGCCCTCACCCTCTTAGTTCTCCCTACCCTGTGTAGAATGAGGTATTTTTGTCTCGCAGTTGTAGAAATACAAGTCTGGTATGATAGCAGAGGCCTTGAGCAGTGGGGGTGTGGGATGCAGCACAGAGGGGTACAGGGATGGGATGGTAAAAGATGGGGCACAGGCTGGCACTAGGAACCCCCCGCTCCCCCAGCTATGCACAACTCACTGATGGTCAGTTAAAAAAGCGCAGACCTAGAGCTGGCAAAACTGGGTTTAGCGGTGACAGAATAAAAATAGTATCTACCATAGATAACGGTCGCTGCACATAATTTGGGTGTAACATGAGGTTGCAGAGCAGTGAAGACAGAAAAACCATTGCATTATTTTGGTTGGAAGAGACCTTTAATATCAAAAATCCAACCATTGAAGAAAGTATAGAAGCATGTTGGAAAACATATAAAGCAGCAGATCCTAGAGGGTTAGTAGGCACTGGGACTGCTGGGGAGCTGTGAAATGTCCAAGCATCTCCCAGTGCCACAGGGAGAGAGGCTCAGAAGCCACCCCATGCAGGGCCTGGGACTGAGGGTGACACTTGGGATGCTCACAGCACGGACACCGTGCTTGAAGGATGTGATTCAGCAAGCCTGAGTGACAGAGGAACAGGCTGCCTACGGTGTTACAGTGGAGGGAAAATGTCATTAGCAACATGAGGTAAACATAACCTGATTCTTCTGGACAGAGCCTCAGCAGAAAACTTCCCGCAGAGCCAAACCCTCGTGGTTACAGCAGGGTCCTCGTCTGCAGCACGGCAGCACACACTCCCCTGAGGATCTTTTTGCCTTGGGCCAAGAATCAGAAAAAATTATTTCTTAACTCATAACCACAAATTTGGCACCTTCAGCATGCAAGGGGTGCAGAAAGAGAGGTGGTGCTGGGTGCAAACACACCCGACAGCTTCAGCTCCACATCTCGGGGCTCACCAGCAGCACCCTTCCTGCAGTGATGTCAAGGCCATTTGCTAATCTACCCAACGCATCAGGACATCACCTTGCTCATGCACCACTGGGCAACACGAGCCATGTCCATGCTCCGCCACATGCTGGCGAGGCTGGTTCCCAGTGCTGGGTGGCCATGGTGACCTGTAGATCCCTGTAAAGCCCTGCGGGAGATGTCCTCACGGCACAACGCAGGCAGGGCATGTGGTCTGCTTCCCTGGTCACAGCCAGACCCATCATGTCAGTGTCACCCCTGGGGATGATGCTCATCAACCATTCAGACCTGCTGTGGAGAGGTCTCCGCTCTGTTTGCTCTGACACAGTGGTGGGCTTGCTGACCAGCGCTGCCACTGGAAATGATCTCTTGGTGGGGAGGGGGGTCTCTCCTGCACTGGCAGGAGAGACTCCTCAAGGCAGTGTTTGGCTCTGCAGAGATGCTGGTGTCCTTCAGCAGAGACAGTAACACATCACCTTTCCGTTCCTGGCTCTCGGCAACTGGGAAATCTGGGACTGGGATGAGACCATAGTGTGAGGCACGGGGGCCGAAGGGTCCATGGGTTCAGACAGTCAACAGTGCCTGGCACCCCAGCTGCCGCCAACCCTGAGCAGGGACCAGTCCGGACCTGGATCAGGCAGGTAATTTTTGCCTCCCTGCTTCTTTAATGAAGAATAAATGTGTCTCCCACTGGTGGCTGGAAAGCCACCAGAGCTGAGTTGTGTCCTTGCATCTCTCCAGAACAGTGACACGAAGGGATGAGGCTCCCTCTGCTGGGTTTTCCTGCAGAAGTGGGGTTACATGGCAAGGTTTTGGTAGCAAGTGGGCTGCAAGGATGGCTTATGTGAGAAGATGCCAAAAGCTTTTCCCCCGTGTTAGAAGCAGCCAGTTCCAGGTGACTCCAAGACGGACCCACCACTGGCCAAAGCTGAGCCCATCAGCGATACTGGTAGTGCCTCTGTGATAACACATTCAGAAAGGGTAAAAAAACCTGCTGTGCAACAGCAGGTAGGAGTGAGAATATGTGAAACAGCCCTGCAGACACACCATGGTCAGTGAAGAAGAGGAGGGAGAAGATTCCCCTGCAGCCCATGGTGAAGACCATGGTGAGGGAGCCCCTCTTTCTTAAGGGGCTGCTATGTGGTAAAGTGAGCAAACGAGGTGTGTGTGCGTGTGTGGCTATTGCTGCTCTCAGGGTTTCATTTCTAGGAATTTAGCTGGAGCGTGATGTGTCTGGACGTGCTACCGCTTCCTCAGCCAAGGCACGACAAGCTGGCAGGCGAGATTCTCAGAAAAGCAGCTCGCTGAAGCCGCTGGGCACTCCTCCCCGCCTCCTCCTGCTTCGTTGATAAGAAATGGCTGGTTCTACAGATGCAGCGAAGCCGTGCAGTCTCAGGGAGGACGCGGGTCTGAAATAGAAGCGCCTCATTTCACCACCTCAATCCTTCAATGCTCTGGAAACCCAGCTCTCCCCTGCTCCGGGCCCAGGATGTGGAAGACCAAGTGGCAACACCAGTGGTAAGAAAGCATCAGGGAGAAGCTCAGGGTTTTGAACAACAGATGTTTGTGGTGGGGGTGGAGGGAAGATGTGAAGACGACTGTCCTGGTTTGAGCTAGAACAGACCCAATTCTCTGTTCAGTGATTTCACTTTTTAGCTGAGTCTCTTCTTTCAGGCTGCCCAGAGAGGTTGTGGAGTCTCCTTCTCTGGAGACATTCCAAACCTGCCTGGACACGATCCTGTGCACTCTGCTCTGGGTGACCCTTCTTTAGCAGTGGGCTTGGATAAGTTGATCTCCAGAGGTCTTTTCCAACCTCTACCATTCTGTGATCCTAAGTGATGGCACGTTCTGAAGTTAACGGTGTATTTTTGCAATAGTGTCTGCTTCTAACAGTGATAACGCTTGATGTTTAGAGTTGCTACAGAGGGTTGGTGTGTGCAGAAGGGCTCTTGCTTGTACTTGCTCCTATAGAAACCAAGGTCACAGCTGAATCCATGAAGCCATGTTGGGCTGCATACGTGAAAGGGTCATTGAGTTAAAAGGTGGCACTTGTGGGAAGGAGCGGCCAGGACAGGTGACCCTAAACTGACCAACAAGGGATTCCAGCCCATATGCGTCATACTCTGTATAAACCCCGGGGGATCACAGGGACAAGCCTCTTATATGGCCGGTGTCTGAGAACTCTTTATGTTCTTCCCTCAATGCCAATCCATGCATTCCTCAATCCAGTTCCTGTCTCCTGGTGAGTCCAGCCTGGGAATTCCAATTAAAAAATATTGCTATTGTTACTGCTTTAGGTTTGTTTTTTTTCTTCCCCAACTCCCAAGTCTCTGTTATCCCCTTCCCCTTGGGGAAAGGAGAGGGGCAAGGGCGAGCACCTCTCACTCCTTTAGTGACCGGGCAAACTTCAACCTGACATGTGGCCGCTATAGACCCCCCCCTTCCCGCTGCCCGTGTCCCACAGAGCTCACACCGAAGAACCGAGAGAAGCGNGGATGCCGGGGCGAGAGGCGGAGGTGAGCGGCGCGCGGCCCGGCCGTTGGGGACCGTTCGCTCCCCGGGGCCCTCCGCGATCGCCCTGCTGAGGGGAGCCCGGCGGCGGGAAGAGGCGGTGTGTGGGGGGAACGGGATCGCTGTGTTCCTTTCCCTCCCTCCGTCGTGTTCCGCCGCCGCCCCGGCTCTTGGGAGGCGGGCCCTGCCCCGCACCGGTGGGCCCGGGCCTTGTGAGGCGGCCGCTCCCCAGCCCGAGCCGGAGGGGTGTGTCGGGGTTTGAGAGGGGCTTGAAGTCGGTGGTGGAAGGCAGCGGTGTGTAGGTCGCTGCGGAAGGCACGTTGGCAGGTTTTGAGTGTGCTCCTCCAGAAACCTCCGTGCTGCGAAAAGCTTCCGTGCGGTGAGGGTGCCAGAGCCTGGCCCAGGCTGCCCAGAGAGGTTGTGGAGCCTCCTCTGGAGAGGTTCTGGGCCAGCCTGGGCGCACCCTGCTCGGGGTGACCTGCTGGAGCAGGGACGAGATGATCTCCAGAGGTCCCTTCCAACTGCTACCGTTCTGTGATCCTGCTCCAAGTGGTGTGGAGACTTGTTCTTCATAAACAAAGCACCGCTATCTGTTGTTTGGTTGTTTTTTTTTTTGAAATCCCCACCCTGCTGTGTGGTTTGTGCCTCCTGCCTTGTCCCCCAGCAGCCAGTATGGGTAGGGAAACCAGGCCTCAGCTGAGCAGGCTGCGGCGTGCTTTGGGTGCGTTTGAGCTGGGTGTGGGTGGTGGGGGCAGTTTTAAGGGTGAGCCTCACTAGTGCCCGGGGCAGTGGGGGACCTTGGTGTGCTATAGGGAGGAAGGGTTGAAGGTGCTGCCAAGCCAGGTGCCAAGCAGAGGTGGCTGGGATTGGTACTAACTGGTGGGAAGCAGGCACCCATTTCTTTTGACATGGTAAATGGTTATTGAAGGGCTGCTAATATATTAGAGGTTCAGCAAATGCATTCCAACCACCAGATTGCAAGGGAATTCGGAAACAATCTCCCAGGAAAGGCAGAGGGACCAAAACCCACAAATAAAACTTGATTAGCGCACAGATTTCCTGTCCCCTGAGTAGCAGGCCATGTCTGGGATTGGCTTGTCTTCCTTTTGTGTAACACGTGACATATCAGATGCTATATTTCTTCTTAAGCCATTCTTAGTTAAATGGCCACTGAAAGTGCTCTTCATCTTCTTCCAGATGCATCCAGTCCTAAAGGCCTTTGTGTGTGGCTCCATCAGTGGGACTTGCTCCACGCTCCTCTTCCAACCCCTTGACCTTCTGAAAACCCGCCTGCAAACACTGCAGCCTGCTGTGCATGGGTGAGAGCGTGGGGACATAGATGTATGGGGTGAGCGTGTGGTCCACCGTAGGCTTCTGCCTGATGTGCTGGCTGGGGCTTGTAGTTCAAGGTTGTAATTCAAATACTGAGAGTTCTCCTGAAGTAGGAGGTGTGCTTTTATAGCATGGAGAAGGGGCATCTACCACCTCTCTGAGCAACCTGGGCTAGGGTCTCACCACCCTCAGTGTAAAACATGTCTTCCTTCTATCTAGTCTAAATCTCCCTCTTTTAATTCAAAACCATTACCTTTTGGCTTGTTGCAACAGGCCCTGCTAAAAAGGTTGTCCCCATCTTTCTGATAGGCCCTCTTTAAGTACTGAAAGGCCATAGGAAGGTCTCCTTGGAGCCTTCTCTTCTCCAGGCTGCACAGCCCTGACTCTCTCAGACTCTCCTCATAGGAGAGGGGTCCCAGCCCTTGAATCATCGCACAAAATCCTGTGCCGTTGTCACATAACTTTTCCGTGTATTCAGCTGATCCCATTTGCTCAGTGTAGTCAACCCCGGCTACATCTGCTGCTGCTGACAAAGGGAGCAAGCCACTAAAAATGCTAATGAGAGAGGCCTCTAATGTGTTGCAAGTGATGGGAAAGCAGAAGGTGATGGAGAAGGCCTGGAAAGAATGACCAAGAAAAGCAGGCTGAGTGGAGAAAGGGCACCTCAGAGGTGCTGGGGTAATGCACAGAGACAGGAGTGAAAGGAGTGGCTGTGGGGTATGTCTACCAGAGAGCAGAAGCAGGTTGTCTCCTCAGTTCCTGTCTCGCCTTCCTTTCAGGTCCGGTCGTGCTGGGATGGTCACGGTGCTCTTCAGGGTTGTTCGTACGGAGAGTCTTCTGGGGCTCTGGAAAGGTGTCTCTCCAGTAAGTGGCTGCTTTAACCCTGACTTCTGAAAATAGATAGATAAACTTACTGTTTATTACTAACTATTACTAACAATAACTGCCTGGATTTAAAAAGCCAGCTCTTGTACAAAGATGAATGAAACCATGCGATTTATTTAACTGCTATTTTAAGGAGTTAATGTTGTGAATTCCACTGATTTGGTCATGGCAGTCCCTGGAGTTCTGCAGTCCTGAGCAGCTGAACACTCGAATACTTTTGCAGATGTGGGGTGGCAACTGCAGCAACTTCATTTTGGTTTGGAATATCTTGTTCTTAGAAAACTGCCATCGAGGAATGTGTTAAATTCTGGCATGACTTGAGTCAGTTGCCTCTCAGCACCATAAATGATTTGTACCTTGTCTTTTTCGCTTTAGCGATTTTCTTGTTTTCTACAAAGCTTCCTGTCAAGTTTCACAGTGTCTGAAATGCTCGGTAGTACCTTCTATCTTATGTATGCTTTTTCTTTTTTCATCTGCTTCTTCCAAAGTCCTTTGCAAGATGTATTCCTGGGGTTGGGATTTACTTCAGCACTTTGTACATGATGAAGCAACAGCTTCTAGTGGACCGTTCGCCCACAGCCCTTGAGTCTGTCTTTTTGGGTGCCACTGCACGAGCCATTTCTGGGATTTGCATGTTGCCAGTGACCGTAGTGAAGACCCGCTATGAGGTGAGTATGACTTTCTAGCTAGTTCATGATGTCACATAACTTCCTCATGATGAAAAAGAATTCTTCTCTCTGGAGAAGGCTGGTGCCACTTGGGTACAGCCAGGGATGTAGTCCTGATATCATCCTGCTTGAGACATTGTGCAGGAAGTATATTCCTGATATTTAGGCAAGAAGTGTAAGATGAAACAGAATTCACCTTGAGATGTTTACCTTCCAGTTGTATACAACGTTTGTAGAGCATCTTTTGTATTCTACCTTTCTGAAGGATTTCTTTTAAAGGATGAAGTCAGTGAAACCCATTTGTTTGGACGCTATGGCCTCAGGGTGTGTGTAGGGCTCTTTGGCCTGTGCTTGGCGTGCGGATGACTGACCGTTGTCTACCCTTTCAGAGCGGAAGGTTTGGCTACGGGAGTGTATATGGAGCTCTGAAGAATATCTATCAGACGGAAGGGGCTCGTGGCATGTTCAGCGGGCTCACCGCGACGCTGCTGCGGGACGCCCCCTTCTCCGGCATCTACCTGATGTTCTACACACAGACCAAAAAGCTCACCCCTCAGGGTAAGGCTGAACGCTGGAGGCTGTACTGGAAGATGTTTCTCCTCTGGTGGTACATTTTTCTCTTACTGCTTATTTCTCTCACATTTTCCTGTGGAGACCTGTAGACTTACAGCTCAGGTCAGGTTAGGAATGGAAATTGGCCCTAAATGGATTGATGATCTCTGTGAAGACTGATACATGAAGTGGGTTAGTGAAAGATGAAAGAGTGAACATCTTCAGCGGTGCTTTCTGCTGCAGGTTGTCCTGAGTACTGGTCAGTTGCCACTAAACTGGGGCTTCTCTGGTGTTAGAGCTGGCTGGGGCAACACTTGCACAGTCTTACCTTTCTGAGTTCCTGTCAAATTCATTTCCCCAGCATGTGAGGTTTTTTGATAGTACTGACTTTGGACTAGTAGCCACTTTTCCCCGTGAAAAATTTCTCTACCCTCCATGGATTTTAATTTCCCTTAGACTCTTTTTGCTTTGTCCTGCAGCATGAGGGTTCCTGGCCTGTTTTGTGTCTGAGTTCTTTCCCTTTGCTTTGTTGCAGACCAGCTAGATCCAGTGCTCATGCCCTTGCTGAATTTTGGCTGTGGGATCTTTGCGGGAATCTTGGCCTCACTGGCAACGCAACCTGCTGACGTCATCAAAACACACATGCAGCTGTCCCCCCAGAAGTACCGCAGGACAAGCCAGGCCGTCGCCTTCATCTACAAGGTGAGGTGAATCCCTTCCAATATGTGCAGTCACAGCCTCGTTGCTGATCTCCTTGCCCAAGAAAGTTGTTGCCTTTTAAAGGAGGTGAACAGATGTGGCTGCTCGATGTGCTTTTGCAGTCAGGGTAACTTCATTTCAGCTTAGCTTAGTGCGTGGGCTTGGAGGAGCTGTGCTTACTGTTGCTGCCACCTCGGATTTATCGGGGTAGGACATCTGTGGGCAAAGGGTTTATTTAGTATGTAGTGTGGAATGCCGGTTTCAGATACAAACCAGCTACAGAACAATTCTTTGCCCTTTGGACACTAAAAGAGAAGTAAATGCCCAGATCTGCATCCAAGAAACGGGCTGGAGGTGTACTCAGAGCCCACCTTTCTCTTCCTGCCCTCAGAAGGGTCCATCTTGGCAGGTTTACTTTGGTTCTGTGTTGAACTCGGTTCCTAAACAAGAATCTGTTTATTTGTGCATGGATTTTTTTTGTGTGGTACATTTTTCTCTTACCAGAATGTTTTATTACTTCAGTACTTAAGAAATCTCCATTTTTACAGATTAGCTAAGTGGCTTTTGTAAATATGAAGCTCTAGACCAAAGACATGTCATTTTCCTAAAGTGTCTTGACACCGATACACCTCGTCTTCTCTTTATCGGGCTCAAGTGTGGTTTTCCACATCCGTTGTCCCCATCCTGGCATTCCCTTCTCCACTCACTGCTCTTCCTGCTTTCCTGGGTAGCTCTGCAATTGCACCGTTCTTCCTCAACATTAAATGCTATTTAATCCCACGTCTTTCAGAAACTAATTGAGGTCTGAGCTGAAAAACATCCTGTGCTGTTTCATGTAATAAATGCTGAGAAATAAAACCGCTAGAGGCAGACTATGGTTTATCTCCTGTTGCAGGACTTCGGGTTGGTCGGGTTTTTCCGAGGCGGCGTGCCCCGAGCCCTCAGGCGGACTCTGATGGCAGCGATGGCATGGACGGTGTACGAACAGATGATGGAAAAAATGGGCTTGAAATCTTGACTGACTTGCACAAGAAATGACCAGCTTCACGCCTTCTCCTGCTTGCTGTGATCAACTGGCAATAGGAGGTTCCCAGTTCCACAGAGGAATAAGCCTTGCTCAGCCAGGGGGAAGAAAGCCCGTCCGAGACCGGGGATTAGGCCTTTTGGCAAGTAGAGGAAAGAAGGATCAGATCTTTGCGTCATTTGTTTGCTCAATGCATTCCAGAAGGACTGCGCTTGCAGACTGCCACCAGAAATGGTGGAGTGTCCACAGCCTGGTAACTGTGCTGAGAGAAAAGCCCCTTTTACTCTGTGCTCAGCACCTTTATGCAATGAGATGCTGCTGAGCAAAAGTGTTTGAGGAGAAACCAGTGATTGCAGAACCTGCCAGCCCGTTCCTTGCTGGTCTGTGGCCACACTGTCTGATGTAGATCCTCCCTCCTCATATGCTTTGTTCTCAGGGGGGAACGTTGAGGAGCACGGTGGGAGACAGGATGCGTCTCTTAACACAGGAGTGGGTGGAAGAGAAATGAAGCGTTAAAGGAAAGCTTGGAACACGGTCTCTGTCCTCATGTTTGTACTGCGCATGATAGTGGAGAAGGTAACTGGAACCTCCTTGCTGTGTTATTATGTAATTGAGCATCTTAACACTGGAAATGTGCTTCTCCCTCTACAAGAGCGTTTGCACAGGAATCAGAAGCATAAGGCACTTTAGGGTTGATTGCTACCAAAGTTCTCCTTGTTTTCTGGAAAACATTTTTCCTGCTGGTCTGACTATATCAGGAACACTCAAGTTTGTCGTTTTTTATCTGGTTGTACTACAGATTTATTTGCTTCCTATTGTTCCTGTGTTAATCCCAGATCAACACCCTCTGCAAGCTGGTCCTTAGATGTAGCTTTTAGGGTCATGGCTCATAATGCATTGATGTATAATGGAAGCAGATATAGAGACTTAATGCTTCAGATTTCCTGTCAAAGCTGCTGCTGACTGCACGTGGAGTATCTTTGGATTTGGAAAGAAAAGGCTGCTCATTTCTGTAAGCTTTCTCCAAAGTTTGAGTGTTTGGTAAGGAACTTGGGTTCTCTTTGAGCTCCACATAGTCTCTTCACAGTTTCCCAGCTGATAATCTTCTGTTAGCAGGAAGTTCACATTTTAGTATTCCCGAATTTAGGCTTAGAGATAAATACACCTTTTCCATCCACTGTGCCTTTTCCCTCATTCCCACTTTGTCACACAGACCTCACCGTGTGAGGGTTACCTCATTTGATTCCCCCATGCATGGGATCAAACTAAAATATTGTACTAGAAGCCTGGATTTATTTGGGGCTTTCTTGATTTGGTGTGTGAGTTGGATCTGTTGATCATCCTGGGCTGGGGCAGTCAAGAGCTATGAGGGGTGTCACTTGTAAGGTGCTTCACAAATGATTTAGTTCCTGATGTCGCAATGGCAAAGCAGCGTGCAAGGAACTTCGGCTCTTAAAAAGGAGGCAAGTGAGCAAAGAACACCAGGTCGTAAATCTTTAATTAATGTCCTCATCAGAAACCTGAAATGCAGGAACATTTGTTGGATTTTATGCCCTATACTCTTGCGTGGTCAAGTAACAAAGGAACAACTAGAGAGTTTATGTTGGTGTGCTGGTGTTCTACAGTCTACCATTTTAAAAATTATTATTGTTTTAAAAACCTGGATTCAGGCCTAAAGCAGTGTTAGCTTTTCCTCTGGGAAAGTTCTTCCATTCCCTTTACTTTGTGAAGAGTGAGGAGGCTCTTTGTTGTTGCTGTGGAGTGAAAAACCATATGCTTTTGACTTGTGAATTAGCCTGCAAAACAGAGAATCTGAACTGCACTGTGTTTCTTCAACCCTTGGTGCTGAGAATCCCCAAACTTCTCTACCTGTGAGCTGTGAGTTTTGCCGTGCAAGTCTGTTTGTTTTCCTTTACCGTTGCTTTTGTCAAATCTCCTGTGTGGTGGGAGAGCCTGAAGCTCTGTTTCGCTGTCCTCTGAAGGCTGTATCACGTAGGCAGGCACAAGACTCAGCTCTGATCCGTACCCATCCATCCTTCACCCTTCAGAAACGTTCTGTTTCCAAAGCAATTTATGAAGTTACTTCTTGATAGCTATAGTGAGTCAAGGAAAACGAGTGTGCGGACTTGAAGTTGAGCTACATTGCCCTTGAGGTTCTGCGCTTCTAATTAACAACAAATGGCCACTCTACAAGCTAAATGCAAAGTCAATCAAAAAAGATCAAATAATCACCTACCTCCATCAAGCCAGCAATTGAACACTAACAATCCCATCGGATAATCATTTCCAAAGGGTTCTTAGCGTGGGTTCCAGAGGTGGTGGTGTGATCCCTCCTATATATGGCAGGATCGGGGTGGGATCCCTGTCGGAATGACCTCCCCCATTGCTGGCAATACACTGTTAGTGACTCCGTGGTGTAAGATACAACTGGTTAATGTGTAGACGCAGTCAGTGTTTAAGTGAGTTGTGAGGACACGAGAAATAGTCTGATTGTGTTCTAGAAACTTCACGTTTCCATTCTTCCTGTTGATTTATTGTTTGTTTTTTTTTCTTGCACTGTTGGAACAGAACTGGAGCTTTGGAACATTGCAGGTTTGAGTGTTGCGAGTGTTTGTGTGTCTGTATAAAATATTTATGTGAGAAGTTGTGTGATACGTTTCTATTAAAAACTGGTTGCCAAAATGAACCATCTTCTTGGTTGTTTCTTAAAAAAAACCCTAAACCCATCAAACCCACAAGAGGGGGGGAGCAGGCAGGTTGTGCTGAGCAAAACACTGATGTTGCTGATACTGAGATGTTCATCTTGCAGATGTGAAGATCCCAAACCTCCTCTCTTTTCAGATGTTACCTAGATGATACATTCTTACACGGAGCAGTTTTCATGGAGTGGTATCTGTGTGTAGACAGTCCTGGCGTGCAGCCTTGTGCCAGCTGGACCTCAACCGCTTTCTGCAGGTACCTGATACCAAGTTAGGTTGGCGATAGTGGCCAGTCTTACACATGGCTCTCCAAAGCTCGTTGGAGAACCTCTTCTGGTGCAGAGGGTGTTTCTGCTTGTGCTTGCTGAGAGCTTCTCCAGCCGTGTGAAGAGATAGCAGACAAGCTCCTGGACCCACTTGGGTTATTGCTCTTGACAGCTCCCTGAGAGGAGGGTGGAGCAAGGTGGGGTCAGTCTCTTCTTCCATGGAACAAGTGATAGGACAAGAGGAAAGGGCCTCAAGTTGCTCCAGGGGAGGTTTAGGCTGGATGTGAGGAACAATTTTTTTTCCTGGGAAGGGTTGTGAAGGGCTGTGCCAGGCTGCCCAGGGCAGTGGTGGAGTCCCCATCCCTGGAGGGGTTTCCAAGCCGTGGAGATGTGGTGCTGAGGGACGTGGGTTAGTGGTGCCCTGGCAGCGCTTGGGGAACGGTTGGGCTCGGTGATCTTAAGGGTCTCTTCCAACCCAGAGGTGCCGAGGAGGCACCGCTTTAATGTGGCCCCGCCCGGCCCCCGTCGCCTACTTCCTGCCCCGCCCCTCCCGCGGCTCCCCATTGGCTGGGGTTGCGCCATATATAGACGTCATGCAGCGGCGACTCTCCCTTTCGTTCCGCGCCTGCCCGGGCCTCCACACGGCGTTGTCAGCGTGAGTCCGGGCGCGGGGCTCGCCGGCGCTCCGGCGGGGGTTCGG
>VZZY01002662.1:384806-493695 GCA_013400335.1 Eurystomus gularis
AGCCGCGGGGCAGGCCCAGGCTGGCTGCATGAGGGGGCAGTGAGGCGGCCAAGATGGCGGCGGATGGCGGGCGCGTTGGCCCGGGCCCTGGTGGTGCGGGAGGGAGGTGCGAGTCCCCGCCCGGCTGAGCCCCGGTGCTTGCTCCTGCAGGTTCCCTGTCGTTGCTTCCAAAGGGAAAACCCCACAATGTCCGGAGGTCTCGATGTCCTGCAGATGAAGGAGGAGGATGTCCTCAAATTCCTCGCTGCCGGGACCCACCTGGGAGGCACCAACCTTGACTTCCAGATGGAGCAGTATATCTACAAAAGGAAAAGCGATGGTAAACCCCAAGAGTGGGTGCCCCTGGATGGGCAGCTGGGGTTTTGTGGATGCAGCTGAGGAAAGCAGAAAAGCGATAATTGAGCTCTCTAGCAGTTTCACCGTGGCCTGAAAAGGGCAGATGCCTTTACCAGTTGAGTCATGTTACTTGGAGAAGTAGAATCTGATTAAATGATATTAGGGAAAGAAAATGAAAGAGGGAAGCCGCTTAGTTTATCATTCCTGAGCTCAAGTACTAGGCTTTGCCTTTGGTATTAATTTCACTACGAAGATAAAAGTCAGGACTGGACAATGTGCAGGCCTGTCCTTCTCACAAGTTTCTGATTGTTTAAAATCTGCATTGCCACACACTTTTAATATTTCTTTTCTGGAGAACTTAGAAATTGGTTCCTATCTAGAATTATCATATAATCAGATATGGATTTCAGAAGTTGGTAAATCGATCACAGCTGGATTTGGGCACTTCTACTCGTTCTTTACTTCAGTAGTAATGGTTTTAGTGTCTCAAAGGCGATTTCTGCTTCTTGTTTGCACCGTTCTTCAATCTGAGCTGCGCCCTATTAAAAGAGTGACGATTGTACTAGGCCCTGGCTCAGGTTGATAGGTGCTGGAGGTGTGCTATATCAAAACCACATGGGAAGATTTTCCTTGGAATACCTTTCCTCTAGCTAGAACTTCAGAGTAATCACAGCCATGTGACAAGTGTAACTGCAGAAGAGTGCTATCCTGTTTTAGGATCTTACATTTCCTAGTTGCTCTAAAGCCTTTTGTCACCAATAGGTATTTACATCATCAATCTGAAGAGGACCTGGGAAAAGCTGCTCCTGGCAGCCCGTGCTATTGTTGCCATTGAGAACCCAGCTGATGTCAGTGTCATTTCTTCTAGAAATACTGGACAGGTACGGACATTGGTTGGTCACGAGGGCTGCAGTTGTGGGAGCAGGACGCTGTTGCCCTGTGGCAGTAGGTGCCTGATAGAAACGTTTTCAAAGAAATTATTTGCTCTCTTACTCAGCAAGGTATAGTAGCTATATTTTTAATTTTATCACTAGACTTTCTGTCATAGAAGAGGACAGAACTTTTAAATAAAATCGAATTAGCCACTGAAGTTTCTCTGAGCTTAGTTTCTTTAGACTAATGCAGGCGGTGCCGCAATCATTCAGGGAGACTGTGAATGCCGTGGGGGTGGATTTACAAAGGAAACGTTCCTGTGGGCTTGACGTGCACACTGTTAAAGCTTGATGCTGAGGTCAGTTCCTGGCCGATGAGCTCTCAAGTGTCGGAAGTGTGCTACAGCAAAGCGATGGCAGGGTTTTCGCTAACGCCAGGAGAGGAGCTCCCTCTGTGATTGGAGTTTGATAGTAGGCCCTGCCACATGCCAGAGAAGTTGAAAGCTGTTGGAAGCGGGTAAAAGCTGCCAACTGCAATTTTTATGGACGCAGCTACAGTTTGTGGATATTTACGGCTGAGCTTTTCTTGAAGTTACGTTACTGGATAATAGAAGGCTGTAGAAATAATGGAAGAAAATTGGCTTTTGCTTTTTTCATAAGCAGTTTGTTTTATCCCTCCTTTCAAAACCGATTGTGAGACTGTGGAGTAGAGCTTGCAAATAACTTCTGGGATAAAAGAGGGGTTTTCTGTACCCTACCTTTCTGCTTAGCTGGTGGATATGATCTTTTTAATTCCTGATGTGGGCGTAGCTATGTTCAGAAACACTTTTATCTCATTCTTAGCGCAGAGCTGGTGGTGAGCCCTGATTTCACAGGAATTAAGGAATTGAATTTCACAGGAATTCAATGAAATTTTGTGCGTCTTCACTGGGTGACGTGGCTGCAATGCAGTTTTCCCGCTTCACCTTTGCTGTGCTCCGCTTTGCAGCGTGCCGTTCTGAAGTTTGCCGCTGCCACTGGGGCTACTCCTATTGCCGGACGTTTCACCCCTGGTACCTTCACAAATCAGATCCAGGCGGCTTTCCGTGAGCCGCGGCTCCTGGTCGTGACAGACCCCCGGGCTGATCATCAGCCTCTGACAGAGGCGTCTTACGTCAACATCCCCACCATCGCGCTGTGCAACACCGACTCCCCGCTGCGCTACGTGGATATCGCTATTCCCTGCAACAACAAGGTAACGGCTTCGCTGGGGCACTCAGAGCTGCTTTCTGCAGGGGAGGGTCAGCTTGTCTCGTGTCTTCCAGGGTGGTGAGGTAATTAAGGCCTCTTGCGAGCGAACAGGCGGGTGGGGAGGAGGAGATGAACTGCACACAGTTGGAGCTTGGAGCTGAGGCTGGTTTCTGGCCAAGGAACTCTCAAGTGTAGGACGTGTGCTATAGTAAGCTGGCAGGACTTCTCACTGGTGCCATGAGGGTCTTTGTGGCCCAACGAGTGGAGTCTGATAGTTGTTCTTGCCACAATTATGAGTATGAATGAAAGATGAAGTGAACTCGTGGAGAAACTTCTCTAAAACATTACCATTAACTACCTGAAAGGTAAATTCCAAGGAGATGAGAAACTGTCTTTGATCTCCATCTAGACATCATTCGCCAAAACGAGTAAGAGCCAAAGCTGAGCACTTGTGTAAGATTTGATCATTTGCTCAAGTTTTCTATGTGGTGAGCATCATCTCTCTCTTTTGGACAAGATTTGTGTACAGCAGATCCAGATGCTGATGGTTGAAGTGCGCTGCAGTTTCTGCAGAGACCTGGAAGTGTCACTGGGAACTCAAAAAGTTGCCCTTTCCTGAGTTCCCAAGTACATAAGCTGGGGTATGAGCAGTGAACGTCTTTCTCATGCCAAGCAAGAACCTTGGATTGGCTGCAAATAACTCCTTGCTTTCTCGAAGAGAAAAAATGTTTTCAAAAGTGTAGCTTTTAGAGCAAATCTTACGTATTTTGTTCTCTTCCAGGGAGCCCATTCAGTGGGTCTGATGTGGTGGATGCTGGCTCGGGAGGTCCTGCGCATGCGTGGCACCATCTCCCGCGAGCACCCGTGGGAAGTCATGCCTGACTTGTACTTCTACAGGGATCCCGAGGAGGTAGGAGACCTGGGGCAGGAAGGGTGTCTCCGTGAGATGTCTTTTCTTGTACTCCTGCCCTGTGGGCCTGCATGCCTGCTGGACAGGTTTTGCTGATAGATTTGTTTTGGTTGGAAGAGACCTTTAAGATCATCAAGTCCCGCTGTTAAGCCAGGACTTCCAAGTCACCACTAAACCATGTCCCTCAGCACCACAGCTACATCCCCCAGGAATGGGGATACCACCACTGCCCTGGGCAGCCTCTTTCAGGGCTTGACAACCCTTTCATGGAGGACATTTTTCCTCATGTCCAACCTAAACCTCTCCTGGCACAACTTGAGGCCATTTCCTCTGGTCCTGTCACTTGTTCCTTGAGAGATGAGCCTGACCCCACCTGGCTCCAACCTCCTTTCAGGGAGTTGTCGAGAACAAGAAGGTCTCCCCTGAGCCTCTTTTTCTCCAGGCTCAGCAACCGCAGGTCCCACAGCTGCTCCTCACCAGACTTGTGCTCTAGACCCTCCCCAACTTCATTGCCCTCCTCTGGACACGCTCCAGCCCCTCAATGTCCTTCTTGGAGTGAGGGGCCCAAAACCAAACACAATATTTGAGGTGTGGCCTCAACATTGCACTTCACACTTGAAAGGTGGTGGTTGGTTGATGGTAGTGCCAGGTATGTGATGGTCAGGCTGGTGAGGTGTTTCTGGGAGACTTAATCTACGCTCTTCCGTTGCAGATCGAAAAGGAGGAGCAGGCTGCTGCTGAGAAAGCAGTCACGAAGGAAGAGTTCCAGACGGAATGGACGGCCCCGGCTCCTGAATTCACTGCTCCTCCTCAGCCCGAGGTCGCAGATTGGTCTGAGGGAGTGCAGGTCCCATCGGTGCCCATCCAGCAGTTCCCCACAGGTCAGTTTGGGGGAGATGTGTTGGAAGTGGGGTACATGTCGTGGGTGAGAAGAGCTGGGGTGCACTGAGGGTTCTTGCCTTTGTAATTGCAGAGGACTGGAGTGCCCAGCCTGCCACCGAGGACTGGTCAGCAGCTCCCACGGCCCAGGCAACCGAGTGGGTTGGCACCGCCACGGAGTGGTCTTAACTTCAGTCCCGCCGTACTGCGAGAGAAATAAAGGCTGGTTTGATACACGCTGTGCTTGGTGCTGCTTGTTGGCTGGTGAAATGTGTGTGGGATGTGGGACGCAGCCCTTGGCCTGGGTGGGAGTGTCTGGAAATGGCTGTTTCACCCAATTTGATGGAGTTGGGGGTTGTGGACTCTGACCCTGCCCATTCATCCTGGCTCAGTTGGGTGGGTAAAGCTGGGCTTACCCCAAACTGGGTGTTTCATCTTGGCAGCATGGCGTGGAGAGGAAAGCCCTTGAGTGGGAGCTGCTCCCCTGAGGAAACACCAGCACCTGATTCCTTCCTCAAAAACACTGCAGCAATCTTCAGGAGAACAAAACAAAACATCCTGGTGGGGATAGACTTTAAGGCATGTGGTAAATCTGCAGTTGTCGGGAGCTGGGTGCTCTCCAAAGCTGAGTATCTTGATCTTCCTCAGGACAGATGAAGCCTGTTGGTTAAATATGAGAAGACGAAGAAAAGCATTTCAGACTTGCCTCGTTATCGCTGCAGGACCAAGGAGATGCTTGAGGCATCTCCCCATGGCCCTGCAGCTTCCAAAGAGATGTTGGGCAGCATTTCAGGGGCAGATTTCTTCCTCTGGCCTTTGTGAAAGTCTCATCTGTGTGACAGGTAAAGGTAGAACAGTGCTGGACATAGCTATGGGAATGAAGAACATCAGCCCCGCGTAGACGCAGGCTGTGATGAATGCCTTGGGTGTGGACACACTCTTGCTATGTAGAGTTGCATCCATAACTCTTTGATTCCCTGAATTTTTTGCCTCTTGGGACACTTGATTTCTGGAGCTGGTTTTATTTGCTCTTTTAATACTTGTATTTTTAAGAATACCCACAACCACAAGGCCAGGTTGGGCGGGGCTCTGAGCAACCTGCTCTAGTTGCAGGTGTCCTTGCTCCCTGACCTTTAAAGGTCACTTCTAACCTAATCCATTCTATGATTTTTCTACTGTCCAACTTTAAAAGCATGTCATTTTTATTTATAAATATTCCTTTATACATTGAGCAGTCAATGATTAATAGAAGTACCTAGTAAGGATAATTGTTTGTAGTTAGAACATAGCTTTTCTGGGCTGCTGCTTAAAACCTCACTTTATAAAAGTTCTGGGACAGATTCTTAAATATTTCTGTGTTTCACTGGCTACCAGGTGGTTGTTTTTACTAGTACTGGTCAAGCATGAATAAAATAATTCCTCTGAAGGACATGGGATGCATCCTGTGAAGTGATGGCTCCTTCACCCACGTTTGAAGGCCAGAGAAACCTGCTTTGGATGGAAGGGACCTTTAAAGGTCATCTTGTCCAACCCCCCTGCAGGGAGCAGGGACATCTGCAACTAGAGCAGGTTGCTCAGAGCCCCGGCCAACCTCACCTGCAATGGTTCCAGGGATGGGGCAGCCACCACCTCTCTGGGCAGCCTGCGCCAGGGTCTCACCACCCTCAGTGTAACAAATTTCTTCCTCCTCTCTAGTGTAAATCTCCCTCTTTTAGTTTAAAGCTGTCCCTCCTGGTCCTGCTGCAATTCTAATCAACCCCTTTAAGCACTGAAAGGCCCCAAGAAGGTTTCTGTGGAGCCTTCTCCAGGCTGAACAAGCCCAACTCTCCCAGCCTGGCCTCCCAGCAGAGGGCTTCCAGCCCTCCCATCATTGCTGGGGCCTCCCCTGGTCGTACTCCAAGAGGTCCATGTCTCTCCTCTGCTGAGAACTCCAAAGCTGGCCCCAGCACTGCAGGGGGGTCTTACCAGTATGGAGTAGAGCAGGAGAACTGAGGTCTGAAACAATCTTCCAGGTGCTCCAAGGGACTACACACCACATGTGTGGGTTAGGTGTGGGGTTGTGCAAAGCAGGGAGCTCAGCGTGGGAAGGAACAAAACCTGGAGCTGGTCTGCCCCGAGGACAGTCCCGTCAAAGACTGGAATGAGCTTTTTCCATAACCGGGAACCTTGGCACTGCTCATTCCTGTGCTGTGGCTGGATACATCAGGTGTGGCCTGGGAAGCTGCTCTTAAGCTCAATTTCTCCCTTGTAATACTGAATTTGTTGGCGTGGCCCAAGAAGCTGGTTCTGGTCCCAGAGACTGATTGCCACCTCACTTCTGGAGAGCTGAAGCGACACTGAGAGCAAAGTATATTTGTCTCTTGAGCCTGAGCTAGCTCAGGGTGACCAGACCAGCCTTTTGCAGCTCTCAGACACAAACATGTTAACAGAAGTGGCTCTGGGGGGCAGAGAAACGCCCCCCGAGCATCGCTCCTGCCTGGCAGGATGGTGATGGTGGGTTCCACAGCTGCAAAACTCGAGGCTGTGGATCATTTCCAGGACACCAGTAGATGGAGCTGTGGCTCCTGGTTTCTCTGTGTTCATGTTGCTGCTGGCAGCGTGGCTGCAGAGCTGGACAGAGCAGGCACCGGGTGAGGGAAGGGTGGTCAAAAGCTGCTCAGCTAGGCTTTTCAGGGTGACTCTCTGTGGTGAAGGAGATCTCCTGCCCCTCCCAAATATCCCAGCTGCTACTCGGTGCTGTAGGAGAGGCTTCATGCGTGGCAAATTCCCCCGGCTATGGGGGCCAAGAGGAAATGGCCTCAAGTTGCACCACCGGAGCTTTTAAGTTGGACATGAGGAACAATTTCTTCCCTGCAAGGCTTGTGAAGGGCTGTCCCAGGCTGGGCAGGGCAGTGGTGGAGTCCCCATCCCTGGAGGGGTTTCCAAGCCGTGGAGATGTGGTGCTGAGGGACGTGGGTTAGTGGTGCCCTGGCAGCGCTGGGGGAACGGTTGGACTCGATGATCTTTAAGGTCTTTTCCAAGCAAAACGATTCTATGATTCTATGACTAGTGGAGAAGTATCTTCAGCGCCAGCCTCCCTCTCTTGCAGTTGGAGCAGAGCTGGTCCAGCCATGCTTGCTCTGCCTCTCACTGGGCTCTTAATTCCCTGTAGCAGGATGGTGCCCTCTCACAGGGATCATAATATGCTTTTTGTAAAAAAACCCCAAACCCTACTGTTGTTCTACAGATGTCTTAGTGCTCAGCTTGTTGCCTCCATGCTCAGCTGCAAACCTTGATCTTGCTTGTAATTTCCCTCAGGGAGCAAGTGTAGGATGCTGCTGGCTTGCAGCGCTGAGAAACACACCGCTCCTTGCTGAAGATGCCTTGGACATTTCCTAGCTTGTCATCCCGCTCAGCTTATTGCTTCCAGCTTTTTCTAAAGTGACTCCTTCACACTCCTAAAGCTCACAGGTAGACAACTCACTGCACCCATGGGGCTTGCTTAAATAGGGAAGAATTAAGCAGCACAAGTAGAGAGGGAATCGGGGCATGTACCATTTCCCTGCACTTGCTATTTTGCTGTTAGAGGGTCTAACTCAAGAGAAGCCACCACCACCTCTCTCTCCACAGCATCTTTTCTGGAGGCTCCTTTAAGCCACGTGCCTGCTCCCAGCTGAGAGAGATTATTAGAAGCTCCAGGTGCTAGGGGTTGGAGTGTCTCCTCCCCATTGCTCACAAGCACTGGGGTGGGAGTGAGCACGTTGTTGGCTTTTCTTCTTGGCTTTGGGGGACAAAGCCCCTTTGAATGCTGCAAGCAGCCAGCGGTTCTCCAGCAGCTCCTTCAGGAGGGCTGAGGAGTCTAGCGACTAGTTTTTTCTGTTTTCCAGGGCTCAGCCCTTTGGAAAGTTTGGGGATTAGTTTTAAGTCTTAATTTTAAGTGTGGCTTGGATTCCTCCTTGACTTCTAGGCTGCTCCTGCACCTTGTTTTACGTTTTATTTTCCTTCTGTGAAAGCGAAGCGTTTGTGGTTTTGTTTCAAATTGAGCACTGGGATTTCTCAAACCATACCTTGAATGGAAGCAGGAACTTTGTTAGAATGTCAAACCTGAGACCTGTGATATAAAAGGCCACAAGTTATCAATGCTGCGTGGTGCCCAGGTGGGACGAGCACTCTGTGGAGACATACTTTTGTGGTGGCAGGTTGGTCTGTGCTGGCTCTGCCCTTTCAGGATCCAGGAGATGGAGGTTGCTCTCTCCAGGTAAGTGTTAAGCCTTTGTATTTATTTAATTTTTATTTTAAAACTTGCAGGTCTGTTCTTCTGCCATTACAAGAGTGGTGGATTGACCTTCCCTTCTAGGGTCTAGAGCACAGGTCTTATGAGGAGCAGCTGAGGGAACTGGGGTTGGTGATGACGGGGCTCTTGATGACCTTTAAAGGTCCCTTCTAACCCCACAATGGGCCAGGACCTGTGAATGACTGCAGCAAAGCCAAGCCTCCCCACGTCAGCCTGCCGCAGCACAGCGTTGCATCAACATAGTCCATTTAGACTCATCGCTCCATTCTGATTCAGCGATGGTCACTATGTTGTGTGAGAAATGGGCCAGGACCTGGAAATCCTTGTTTTCCAGAGTTGTCTTTTTCCCCCTGGGGAAAAACTGTGTCAGAGCATTTGTGAGCGATAAAGCCTTGGCCGCAGATGAAAGCAGGCTGCCACCTGCCAAAGGACAAGCTGCTGCCTCGGGGCTTAGGCAAGCGGTGAGAAAAGCGTGGTGGAGAGAAGAAATCCCCATGGCTGTCAGGCTGGAGAGCTGATAACATTGTGTGTGGCATGCATCAAAATGGGAGGATTGCTCTTTAAAACCTTTTGATGAGCACTTCAGGGTTTTTTTTTTGTCAGGACATCGCTGCTTTGAAGAGATGTGGTTTAGAGAGGTAGTGGGGTCAGGCTTCGAAGTCTCCTGTCTGACCAGCTGTGGTGGCAGCAAGAGCACCTGATAGATGGTTGTGGAAAGAGGTCTAAGCATGCTGGGGTGCAGAAAGGTGGATGACCTGCTGCACCCATGGCCTGCTGGGGTCAAGCCAGTGGCCTAGAGGACATTAGATCGAGTCTTAGTGCACCTTCACCAGCGTGGAAGCCACTGTGGTGCTCTTGGCATCAGCAGACCCCCTGCCCAGCTGGGTGTGCTGAGCAGTGCGCCTCATGGGGTAGGATAAGCTGCAAAAATCCCAGTCTCCATCACCAGGAATTTTCTCTGAGCATGGGGCCATTGGTTGTCTCCCTTGCCCGGATTCATTGGTGAAGGTTTCTCAGGGAAGGTGTCAGCGGGTGCTGGAGCCGGTGCAGCTTGTGGCCCCTGTCCCTACAATGGCTCTTGCCCTCAGTTGTGCTGGGTGCTGCTCCTAAATGAGGAGCCGTGTCTAGGGGTTGGAGATGCAGAGAAAGTGGCGGTGAGATACACAGCGGGGTTGCAACAAAAAGATGAAAGTTTGGAGCAGGTAGGCTGGAGGAAAGCTATTGTGAAGGACCTGATAAAACCTCCTGTCCTGCTCTGGTAGGAGCTCTCTACTCCTAGTAGCAGCTGCCATGCAGCTGGGCAGCGGCACTCTTTAAAGAATACTTAATTCCTCAGGTAGAGGGACAGCAAAAAACCCCAACCTTTTGTTGAAATGACAGGTAAACTCACACTTTTATTAGCTGAAGAAGCCTTTGGAGGGCCTGACAAGCACTCACATCACAGGGCGAGGTCACTGTGCTGCTGTTCTTGGCCCCAGGGCTGTCCCCTGCATGTGGTAGTTTAGCAATGCTGGGGCTGATTTTCATCCTGACCACCTTCAGCTTTCCTTCGTGATCGAAATCAGTGCAGCCATTGGGGGTTACAGCTCCAGGGTACCACTGAGCTCCTAAACAAAGCTGGTTTAGATAGTGTTGGGGAGATACAGATCATCAGGAGTGGATGACCAACAGAGAGTAATCATTTCCTACTAAAACTACGATAGCTTGTCCAGCACCTCTAATGTCAAACGGGGGAAATGTTGTGGAGCTTATCGAGGAGCATGTGAGTAGCGTAGTTGCCCTCTCCCCCTTCCGGGGACAGGTCCTGGTGGGTACCCCCATGGCCTCGGCTGGCCAGGGTAAGGGGCCCGGACACGCAGTGTCGGTGGCTGTGTCATGAACACATGTGGCGGTGGGGTGAAGGCAGCTCCTCTCCCACCAGGCATGGGGCTGCCATCCAGGGCTGCTGCTTTGCCTCGTTTCCCGTCAGGGCTGGTCCTATTAGGAGACTCCATTTTCTTGTCTGGAACAAAGATTATGAACATTATTTTCTTGGGATCAAACACTGCCGTTCTTCCCCTCCCCAGTGGCTGCTGTTTCTCCTACATGCAATAAACCAAATGTCTGAGGGTTTGTGTTGGAGCCTCTGAGTGAAGAAACCGTAAGTAAGATCATTAGTTGCTGGCCAACAGCCAGTATGTGCATCTACTGCCTGAGCCCTCCTTGCAGGTTCTTACTGGTGTGTTTATAAGACATGATAGTCCTACCAGCCATGCTGGAACACCTCTAGCTGTGTGGTGGCCATGGGCAACTGCCAATTTTCATCTTTATTTTCAATGCTGCCAGCTTTATTTCCATTCGAATGAGCACCCTGAGTCTGCTTTGGAGGGAATCTCTACTGGGTTGGTCTGAAGGTTCCAGCTCACCTCAGCCTCTCACATCTAAATGTGAGAGGTCAGAAAATGGCTGGTTCAGACTGAACCTGGAGGATCTATCTTCTTTGTGAGTGCTCACACCTGGTGCCAATCAGCCTGGACAAGACCTTTAAGATCGTTCAGTCCAACCATAAATGCCTCCTTGTTCATCCTTCTGCCCAGCCACAGACTCTCTCAGCAAAGCTTACAGTATGCATTTGTTTGCCCTACAACCAACACAGTCTGGTAAAAAGCTTCTATCTCATTCATAATGAATTTTCCAAAGAAAACCTCAGCTGGGAGAAAAGCCCGTGTTAGGGCCTCTCCAGCCCAGAAACAACGCTGGATTTTCAGCATTGTCCCCAGAATAAATTGCTGGTTTCATGACTGGCATGGTTAATACCTGGCATATGAATCATAACTTCAGATTACAGTTCCCACATTGTAATAAGCCTGTGTGAGACATAATTCAGTCTAAAAATCTTGCCCTTTCTGGGTGTCGATTGGCAGGTGGACTTCTGTAAGGGGACAAAATCTGTGCTAGCTATACTAATCTGATCCCTTGCAAACATGTATCGCTCCAGGTTCTCAATCCTTCCCAGTCATTTTAGGGTGGTGAGTCCCTGGCCCAGGTTGCCCAGAGAGGTGGTCGCTGCCCCATCCCTGGAACCATTGCAGGTGAGGTTGGCCGGGGCTCTGAGCAACCTGCTCTAGTTGCAGATGTCCCTGCTCCCTGCAGGGGGGTTGGACTAGATGACCTTTGAAGGTCCCTCCCAACCCAAATCATTCCATGAGCCAATGATTTTGGTGGCGAAAGGAGCCCTTCCAGTAGAGTTGAGAGGAAGCTGTTTAGTTTTTACCTTCTGCTTGCTTGGGGTGACTTTCACTCTTTGTACTTGGTGTAAGTAAATCCTCCAGATCTTCCAGCATGGGGTTAGTGCTGGCTTTGTTGTTTCTCTTGTTTTTCTCCTCTTCACGTTGCTGCATCAACGAAAACCATCAGGTTTAGTTTGAAACTACAGATGTAATCCATGAAAGGGCAGCCTGACGTTGTGGTTGCCCTGGCTAAGTGTTTGTTGGTGTGAACGGAATCTCTCTGCCAAGTTCAAGGTGCTGAACCCCTGGTGCCCAAGGATTTTAGGGAAAGAAAGTCCATCCTAGGCAGGACCGAGAGCCTGGGAAGCAACAGCTCTGGTCCCATTAGGGCAAAGCACTTGCTGATAACATGGTTTAGGTCTACCACGCTGCCCAGTTCATATTAGTTCAGGGGTTATTGCCTTATGGTCCTCTACACGTTGCAACCTCTCCCAGTTCTGGATATCACAAGGTCCAAATCCTACCCCCCGAATTCGAGTCGTTGCGTCTGTCTGTACCTTGCTTTTCCCATCCACGTGGCAGAGACAGACAGCAGCCTCTTTTGTAAGGGGCTTGGAGAATAACTGGTAAAAAAATGTTACTGTCACGTTGTTATTTACTGTCATGTTGTTATTTATGGCTCTTGGCTCTTCAGCTTGTACAAAATCTGGCTGTGATTTTGACACGCTTATCTTTGTCCCGTGGAAACCTCAGGCTCCGAAGCGTTAACTGAACTTTAAGGTAACTTATTTTCTGTAGGTGGGAAGCACAGCTTATGGGAAACCTCACTGTCGTTTTGGTGTATGAAACAGCAGCCCTGTTATGGGACGTGACTGCTCGTTGCTGTTAAATGCCTTCAGAGGGGGCTGAGCAAGGACAAAACACACCTTCACCTTGTGTTACTAACACGATGGCAATTTAAAAGCGTGTGTGGCACGTCAAACCTGGAGTGCCTATGCCAGATCCACACTTACCAGTTGCATTTTCTTCTTCAGCTCAGCGTTGGCGCGCTGGTACGCTTCAGCCACAGCGTTTAGGTAATAGATGGCAAGGCTACAAAAACAAATGGGATAGGATCAGAGGAGACAGAAAGTTTTGCGAGGAGGGAACATTTAAATTTTTTGCCTACTTTCTGGTACCCGGGTTTCCCACCGGCTGTCTCCAAACCGCCTTTGGAGGCTCAGGGCTTAGGGAAAATTCAGGGGGCCTCGTGGCATGGTCAGCAAAGACGGGACACTCTTTTAGGGCTGTGACTCTCTCAAGAGCTGAATGACTGGAAATCACAAATATCTAACATCCTCAAAGGCCACACAAGCCACACGTCTGGGTTGAAACAAGGATGCTTTCGATAGTGTGGACAGAGGTTATCTCTCAGTTTGCAGAGGGGATTGGGGCAGAGACAAAAAGGTGTCTAGAGGAGAGGTGTGGGAACAGCCCAGGCTGGGAAGGGGTTGATAAAAGGTGTCTTCTCAGCAGATAAACTGGATTTGCGCTGCTGCCTGTCGCAGCTATCAGTGGGGGAAAGCATAGGAGATTGTCGCTGAACAAAATGTTATTTTCCCAGGTCTGCTGCTCTCCCACCACCTTTCTGGGGGTTTGCGTCAAAGCCGCAGAAACCTGACCTGCAGTCCTTTTGTAAAGGTCACCCATTGGGGGTGGATTAGCTCTGCAGCCTCATCTCGTGTTGGCAGTAGCATCTCCTAGGGCTCCTGTGAACAGAGCTAATGATTTGACAATACGCTTGGCTCTACCAGGGGTGCAATGCGAGGCTTCTTGTCTCCTGCACGTATCTGATCTGATCCTTCGAAGTGTAGGATCTGTCTGCATGAGTTACAGCATCTGATCATCTTTATTTAGGTTAAAATGAGTAGGTAGTTCAAGGCAGGTAGAGAGATTGCAGGTCACTTTGAGTTTAATTGGGGGGGGGAAGAATAAAAAAAAAAAACCAAAAAACTGCCCTGGTCCTAGTGCTGCTGAAGGTGCTGGAGACTTAAGTGTGGTTTCAAAGCTGGAAGGATCAGACAGCCCTGAAACATTCCAGGTGTATTATTTGGAAAAAGAAAAAAAAAAATCCAACCAACAACTCAAAACCTACATTTCTTTGTATTTTTGGCATGTAATTTTTGAATGCCCTGGCTTGGCAGTGCTGTAAAGACCACCAGCTGTGACAGAAATTGCTTCTCCAAAAGGCACCAGCCTGAGATTGTCCATTTATTTCTTGTCAGCTACGGAAAGTTTTTCATATGGAAGCTGTGACAGCGTTGATATCCACGTGGCTTTTGTCAGCTAATGAGCTGTGTTTATTTGGGTCAGGTGATTAAATTTGGGGAAACTAGGCAAAAGTGAAGGGGGTAGGGAGCATATGTCTGCCCTAATCTGGGCTGTTTTCTCAGCAGAAGCTGTATTTAGACCTCATTAACATCCCAGTGGTTTGGGTTTTTTCAACCTCATCCCCCCAGCCAGGCACGTAATATTGCAAGGAGAACTTACACCATGAGCAGGATTGCAGGTATGATCAGTCCTGGGTTTGCCACGTAGCTGAAGATCCTGGCAACAAAAAGTGGGAAATCCAGCTCGATGGTCTCCTGAATGACGTCGTACATCCTTTTCTTCCCACTGGAAGGACAAACGGCCGGTTAAGGCGTGTAGGTGTTTGCTGAGGGGACAAAATAGCTCCTAATCTAAGTAGCATGTTTCCTCTCTCTTTCAGGGAGCATCACCAAAATGCTTTCATTTGAAGTTATCTATTGGTCCACCCGTTCCCCCCTGCTCCACACTGATTATGAGACTCATCTTTGCCAGGCCAACTTGCTCCTGGAGTTAATACCTTTATTTCCACATGTGGCTCCTTTATGAGTTATATTTACCCCTCTGGCATGTATATGCCCCTACAGATTGCAGTACCCATACATTTCCGATCAGTATCTTGTTAAATATGGTCTTTTCATGGTCAAGATGACTTTCCATATGCAAATGCCGGCTTCCTGAAATAATGAGCCAGCTTGAAGAGCTGCTAAGTAATGACAAAAATAGCAAGCTGTGATTATTGCTTAATAGGAAACTCAGTGAAAGAGTCATTTCAAACCAAATTGATAAAGCAGATGAGGGTATTTTCTATGAAAGGAGAAGGAATTTGTAAAAGGCTGGATTACATAATTGACCTTCTCCTTTCCCCAGCATCTCTGGTCCTGTGAATTCAACCCTACGAGTGCCATTCCTCATCTTTAGGCTTGTTGCCTCCTGGGATCTGCAGGATTCTGCTCAGGAAGGTGTTGGACTCTGTCCTGGCGATAAGAGTCAGTAAATACAAACTTGGCTAAAGGGTGTCCCAACTTCATCAGCTGCCTCAAGCCCAGGAGAGCTGAGCTTTCAGTTGAGCCGAGAGGTGTGCCAAGGGTCTGAATCAGGCTACGGGGCTTTTGAAGGGTTGATTGGGCATTGAAATAGCTCTTTTCACATTACAGATTAGTCATCTCCAAATGATAGTGTGTATGCAACACGTTTCTTGTCACATCTTCTGACATTGCTCGTTGACACCTGTCCTTGTTATGGAACTGAGGGAATTCTGCTCTCTTGCCTTCTCCTCTGGGTCTTTTAGCTTTCTGTTGTCACTCTCCATTAGCAAGTGGATAACCTAAAGCAGTGCTTCTACAGGAACAATTTGTTCCAAGCTGGCTTCTTGCTGAGTCAGACTCAGCAGGCCTGGGAAATGGCGTTACTCAATCAAATTAGACTTTATTGGCATGTTAATCTAGTCCACTGAGTGCTCAGTGCAGTGCTGATTCTGTCCTAATTAAAACCCAAAAAAAGCGTTTTTGTTTTTATTTAAAAAAAAACAACCCCAAACCTGCAACTCTTCAGGCTCAGACCTATCTATCTCCTGCTGTTTTCCAACAAAATTCAACACATAAAACAGATCTTGTGCAGTGAGGGTTCTTGGCTCTACAGAAGGTTTTAGAAGGAGACTTTGGACCCATATTGCTCCCAGAGAGCCTTGAGGGGTGCTCCTGTTGATTTTTGGCTCGTTTTCCTAGTACCTGAAGGGTCCGCAGTCAAAGGAGGGAGGCAGGGACATGATGGTGTAAGCCACAGGCAGGAGGCTGAGGAACAGGATCAACAGCAAAAGTCCCATGTAAAAATTATTAGACTTGGACGCTTTGAAGACTCGTTCATGAGGGACGTTGCTACTCATAACAGCCCAGCACTGAAAATACATGGAGGTTAACAAGCGCAGCACGTTTATACCCACGAGCCCTGGTGCGTAGAAGGATCCCATCCTGCAAAGGGAAGGAGAAGGAGCGATGCTATTTTTTGACAAGCTGGAAGGTTTTTCATTTTCAGAAGAAAGAAACCAAGAGTTCATGTGGTAGCAAGCTTGCCCACAAACGCAGTCTGACAAGGTTGGCTTGTGCTACCCCTGTATTCCTAGAGGAGGAGCCACCGGCATCCATGTTAGGGTGTGGTAAGCATGGAGAGAGGATCAGTGAGGTCTTAGACCCCTCAGTGGTTGCAAAGATAGATTTTCAGTTGGTGACAAAAATTGCTTGGAAAATGTCAAGTACTGGGTTCAGTTTTGGGGCCCTCACTCCAAGAAGGACATTGAGGGGCTGGGGAGTGTCCAGAGAAGGGGTAAACAAAGCTGGTGAGGGATTGAGAGCGTAAGTGTTGTGAGGAGTGGCTGAGGGACCTGGGGTGGTTGAGCCTGGAGAAAAGGAGGCTCAGGTGAGACCTTCTGGCTCTTGACACCTCCCTGAAAGGAGGTTGGAGAGAGGTAAGGCTGGACTCTTCTCCCAAGAAACAAGTGACAGGACAAGAGGAAATGGCCTCAAGTTGCACCAGGGGAGGTTTAGGTTGGACATTAGGAAAAATGTCATCCCTGAAAGGGTTGACAAGCCCTGGAGTGAGCTGCCTGAAAAAAATGACCTCAGAGAAGTGAGAGTGGGGCAGGGTTTGCATGCCCGAGCTCTGTTCCAATGATGCCACTGCTATTCCTCTTAGATGAGTAAGCTGGCGTTTTAAAATTCCCACTTTCACAGTCAAGCACAGCAAGCCAAACAACCAGAGAAACCAAACCCCAGAGGTTACTCCAGCTGGCTCGGAAACTTTTAAACTCTGCTGGCAGGTTTTGTAAACAATGCAAAAACCAAACAAACCATAAAACGGAAATATTTACCAAATCATTCCCTGGTTGAAGACCAAACCCAAAACATTGCCGCTGATGTCAAACTCAGCGTAGGATGGCTGTGTGGGGAAAGAGAAGAGAGTGTGTGTAAGTGGATATAAGGATGCTTATTTAAAGCTGGCATGAAGGGATTTCTGGAGGGCTCCAGTTGCGTGTGTGTGGTGAAAGCAAAATTGGAGCTACTGCACTCTTGACTTGCGGAAAATCGGGAAGATCTGTGGAGGTGCTTGGAGTTGCACTGTGCTTCTTTCTCCTCGCTCATATAAAGCCAGCTGTGAGCTAAGGAGCCATGGCACGGGACTAGGTGTTACACTCCCGCTGGTGCATCTGGCTATGGACTTACAGGTTCACCCTGGTAAAATATTGAGTGTTTGAATGGTGATAATGATGAGCTGGAGGATAAGTGCTCCACTGGATATATCTGTGTCTCTGGGTCTTGCAGCAGCGGGCTGCTGAAGAACTGAGGGCAAAGGAGGAGAAGTACGAGGGAATCTATGTCCTAATGGGTATCTGGTGGCCTTTTGCTCTGTGATAACCAGCGGTTAAATACTGCTTTGTATGGAGCAACCTGTCTGACGTGGGTGCTGATGGTGGCAAGTCCAGAACAGGCTGGTCTAATCTGTAGAGGAGTATTTGTTGTTCTAGAAGTTATTATTCTGCTAGGTTTGCCTACGGTGAAGCTGCTGTTTCTTCTACATATATCCACTTCTGTGCGCACACAACTCAGGTGACTGTTGGCAGGTTAAACGGTGTGTAAAGTTTTTCTTTTACGTTTTCTAGGGAAAATAAAAAAATCACTGCAATGCAGAAAATGCAAGCTAAAAAGACGATGGGTGATGCCGGTATATGTTTGAAATACCCTGTGCAACGTGTCTGTTTTTCATGCAATTTGCGTGTGCTTAACCCTGTCAGCAGCTCCTAAAGTTGAGGTTTAAGATGTTTGTCTTTTATGATGAAAACTCAAAAGCAGCCTAGTCAGAGCCTTGCTTAGCTGACTGCTCTCAGCTTTGGGAAGGGATGGGTGCAAATATTATTTTCATGGTTCTTTTGATTCTGGCCCATTTCTATTTCAGCTCTTTAGCTAGAGGTTAATATTGGCTTATTTTTCCAAAGAAAATAAAGACAACTTTCAGTGCCTGCTGTCCTCTGCCCTCTGTGTTAGAAGGCTGGGTCAAACAAGAGACTTATTCACTAGGTACACTAGGAGAACACATACACGCGCTGGAAACATTCACAACCATTGGACCAAAAGGCCTTAAATTGTTTCTATGTTCTCAGCTCTAAGACACTGACTTACAAATCCAGCCTCTAGGTCCCAGCACCAACAGTAATTCACAAATCTGACGAAGCAAGCTCGGATGAAATCTCCCACCAGGATGGTTATGAAGGTCACCAGGATATCGGACACGGTGAGCCTTACGAACTCCTGCAATTTAAAACGAGGAAAAAAAAAACCAAAAACATTTAGCTCCCATGATTTCAGCAATGCATTCGGGGCTGTATTTTTTTTTTTTAATGAAGCCATTTTCCTTTATGTGAGAGTAACCTTTGGAAAAACATGCCATGAGCAAACTCCCTGCCTGTTTTCAAACACCCGGTGCTGCCTAAGCTTCAGATCTATGCTTTGGAAGCCTTGAGCTCTGCGATAGCCATTAGCCCTGATAGTTGTTGGAGCGTTAGCAATTCCATCATACGTTGTGGCAGCACGTAAAGTGGAAGCAGGATGCTGAGGCTGCAATAATGCTGGTGTAAAAGGTACACACACTGAGGGTCACTTGGATTGCGCTTTGCTCTGCTGTGGCTCAGCTCCGTAACCTTCACGTGGTCTCTGGAGGAAATTGCTCGGTTGAGGAAGTGTAGAGAGATGTGCAAGACAAGAAAGGTAAAATTAGAGGCAGAAGGAAGACTTGGAGGACAGAGGTAGCTGGTGTCCCAAGGACTCAAAGGAACAAACTCTGACAAGAAAAGGTTTAAAAGTCTAAGGGCAAAAAACAAGGATCTGGAGGGTGACAGCTCAGCTGCTCTGAGGATCAACACCTTCTGAGAAGCAATCACTTGACTGAAAACCACTTGGCTAGTGGAGACCCATTGGGGGTACATAGTAAGACATGGTTTCCTAGCTTCGTAAGTGCAAGCTATCTATATCAGCCAATAAAGGATTGCTTTTGCTTTTTAAGTTGTGCATGGTCTGGCTGCAGAACTTCTTGGTGCAAGGTAAAGGTTGAAGGGGTGAAGCTCAGAGAGATTGAAGGCTATGCTGCATTTGTTTCAGGAGGGTTATTTTGCCTAATTCTGCTCATGTCCTGTGGCCCCACAATGTGTTAGAGGCTGAGACATGTCAGGAGTTCATCTTGCAGCTGGGGATTTCACCACCGTGGCTTGAAAACCATGGCCAAAGACTTCCCCTGCCTTGGTGCTGCTATATGAGAGTCAGGAAAGGAGATGTCATTTGCAAGGAAAACTTCAAGCCTGAAAATGCTAAAAACATCATCAACAACAACTTCCTCCTCTCTCCAACCCCAAACCAGCCCAGAGACCTACTATGTAACAAATTTCTTACAATGCCAACAGTTGTCTCCCAGCAGGGTCCCCTGGGCACATCTGCAGGATCAAGGGGAGGTGGGGTGGCAGTGCTGTCATTCCCCACAGATGAGTTGTGGTGGTTAAGCAGCATCCAGTGTGTGATGTTCTTCACTACATCCTCTTCAGCCAGCTGCAAGGAAGAGATCCCTGAGCCAAAACCACCAGGAAATAGAGGTCCCAGAGGACATGTTTGGAGAGACTCAAAGCGATGGGTTGCCAGAAGCCAGGGAGCAGCAGCCCTTCCAGACCAAAAGCAGATCAGGGCACCATGAGTTTTGGGGACCTAGAGCCTGCTTCCCCGCACATGGAGGAACCAGACCTCTTTCAAGATTGCTGTGAAGCCTCCACCCACTCCTCCTTCCTCACTTCCTTCATAATTTTTCAAGGCAGAGCAAATGACCCTGATTCCTCCAATTCTTCTCAGATTAAAACAGAGTCATTTTTTTCTGTGACTCAGACCTTGATCCTTTCCTGCAGTTATCTGCCTGCAACACGCTACCAGGATAATGTTAAAGAGGGGAGAGCAACGGAAAAGGATTATGAACTATATCCTCGGGGTCTGTGTTAATAGAAATTGCAAATGGTGTCAGATGGAGGAAAAAAAACCAAACCAAGCAAATTACCCTAACATGTCATGATTATAGGAGACAACAGCCACTCTTCAGGGCAGTGTATAGGAGCTAGAGACTGTTTGGAAACCATTTTGGTCGGTGAGTCTCCTCAGGGTGCTGCAGCTGATGCTCAAGAGGATTAGGGGTAGGGGAAGTGCCTGCTGCCAAAGAGGTGATCATCCCTATGGGTTGCACCCCCCTCAGCTCTAGAAAGTGCTAGTGAAGGTGGCTTTTCAGCTCTTACTTTTTCATTGACATCGTCCATCAAGGCCAACAAGAATGTGTAGAGGTTCCCAAGGAAGAGGGCGAAGATCCGCCCCAGCTGCCATTTCAGCCCGATGCGGGGATGATAATTTTCTAGCGCAGCGATGGTTTCAAACAGTGGTGGGCAAAACATGCCCAGCAAGGACATCACGATTTCAACCTGCCGCAGGAGGAGAACGAGATTACCACTAATAGTGACTACAGGGACTATCTTACTTGGAGCAGAGTGGGGGCTGCCAGTGCTTTTCTCTCCAGTACCTGGAACGATATATATGCAGATCTTGAGTTATCACCAGAAAAGTCTCAGATGTTAAACTTTTTTTTTTTGTAATAGGATTTTTTTTCTGTGGGAAAAGTTCACTGAAATGAATCAAAGCGTTTTGTGAGGAAGTGCTGTCTTGCTAATGTTTTCTGAGGGAATTATGAAAATGCAGGGCTTTGAATTTCTGTTGGCTTTGATATATAAATACATGATAATGTGGTATACATTGAAATTAGACCTTTCCATAGGTTGAAACTTTTTTGTGTGTGAAGAGCTTCAAGATTTGAATTTCTTATTCCAAAACAGGACGTGGAAAAATTTTGACACCTGAAATTTTTCTGCAGGTTCTACAGTCTGATTTCCATCATTCAAGATGGATGGTAAAGATCTGAGTTGAGCTTTATGTCTGATCATGGACCTTTCTAACACCCAGAGGGCTTTTGGGTACAACATAGTTTAAGCATTAATATGCAACTTGAGGTAGGTTCTTTAGAACTGACTTGTAGAATTGACCTGTTGGCTTTTATTCTGATTTATTTTAAGAGTATTTCCCCCACTCTGCAGGAGTTGTTAATTTGCTCTGGAAACTCTTACGCTTACTGGCTAAAACAAGTAGAGAAGTACTGGAGGGGAACTTCTGGGCTCTGGTAGAGAATCCCTCTGCCTTTGATGCTTTCCTCAAGCTCTGGCAATGATTATGCTGATGCCCAAGGCAAATTATCACAGCAGAAAACTGGAAGCAAAGTCCCCTTACCTCATTTCTTTCATACCACCCAACGTTTTGCATTTTGGAAAACGTCTGGGAGCGTTTCACCACGAAATAAATGAGGTAGCCGCTCCCACATAAGCAGCATATGATGAGGACATTGGCCAAAACCCGCAGGAACCTCCTCAGGTGGATGTTCTCGTCCTTGTTGCTTTCTTGCTCATCCACTATAGACTCCTGAAAAAAAAACCCACCAGGGCCGCTCACAGAATTGGAGTGAGTATCTCGCAGCACCAAGCCTAAGTCAACATCAGATGGTTCTCCACCCTGTGAAATACAATCCTGTGCTATTCTGGCTATATTGAACTTGGTAGTTTGTGTTGAGTTCAAACTAAGCTTCATACAAGCATCCTGGTTTGACTCAAAGACATCTGGTGGCAACAAACCTGTCCTGCTCCAGGGAAACATGGGATCCAGAGCTGCCATGATTTGTATGGACAGATGGTGTACAGGTACCCAGATTTCCCCTTAAAATTCCACCATGGTAGGCACTGGGATCATCCCCAGAAGCTGACAGAGAAATGCCTGTTTGAGTTACCTTGAAGCTGGTGGTGATGGATGCAAACTTGTTGTCAGCTGTCTCTGGGTTGCCAATGAGGTAGTCCCAGCTGGTGAACATTTTCCAGCTGAAAATGAAGTTGTCATCGTCCCCGTCTGTGGTACTTTCATTGGCATTGCGTGCCATCCTGTGTAAGGATGTGTGGTGATAAGGTCAGGTGGTGTTTCACAAAGCCATCATGTGTCCTTCAGCTCTGCAAAGCAGCACTGGTGGCTTGGGATTGCTGATGGGTGTGGGGTGACCTTTCTTGGTGTTTGGGTGCAACTGTCTAACACTTGCAGTTGGACTTTAAGTAGGACTGAACTGTCAAACAGGCTCTTCAGGGCTATGCAGGTCTCTGAAGATCCTCTTGTCCAACCCCCCTTCTCCAGCAGGTCACCCAGAGCAGGATGCCCAGGATCATGTCCAGGCAGGTTTGGAATCTCTTCAGAGAAGGAGACTCCACAACCTCTCTGGGCAGCCTGGGCCAGGCTCTGGCACCCTCCCAGCAAAGAAGTTTCTCCTCCTGTTCAGATGGAACCTCCTGGGTTCCAGCTGGTGCCCGTTGGCCCTTGTCCTGTCACTGGGCACCACTGAAAGGAAGCCTATTTATAGTATATCTGGGTCCTAGGGGACAGTTTATGATTATGGCTCCCTTTAGTTAGTTAAATTTAGTAAAAAACCACCGGTGCAGCTCAATACACCCGCTGCAACACCAAGTTTTAGTGACACTTCAGTAGCTGCACAATGCTGGAGCCAAGGAGCTTGTAGCAAGTCATGCAGGGAGAGAAAAGGGATTATTCTTGTTAATCAGCATAGGAGCAGATATGGCTTCTGCTGTTTCCTCTCTATTATTTGATCCCTGAAATCCTTCTGTAACTCCCACCGGACTTCTTAGCACCAGTCCTGCAAGGAAGGCGAGACAACAGATGCTGCAATTTCATGGCAAATATACAGCAAATCCCCATGTCCCACTCGAGCCAAAGGCTCAAGAGGCTCTTTCTGCTGCATGGCAATAAGGCCTGTTCCTGCAGCGATATAAATCCACGGGCTTATTCTTCCTTGAAAAGAAAGGAAAGACTTTGCATGGTGTGCCCAACAGGTAGAGATGGGGAAGGGCTTGTTTGTTTGTTTGTTTGTTTATACTTTGCAGAGACCATCTGAGCAGCAACACATGCTTTGACTGCACCCTAGCTGCCCTGGGGATGCTCTGGTGGGCATCACTGGTGCTTAGGGACAGTGCACCAGCGACATGGAGATTGGGGTCTCACTTTAAGACTCTGCTGTTTGGTTTGGAGATGCATCAGAAGTTCTACAACTCCCTGAAAGGAGGTTGGAGCCAGGTGGGGTTGGGCTCTTCTCCCAAGGAACAAGTGATAGGACAAGACAAAATGGCCTCAAGTTGTACCAGGGGAGGTTTAGGTTGGACTTGAGGAAAAATTTCTTCCCTGCATGGGTTGTGAAGGGCTGTCTCAGGCTGCCCAGGGCAGTGGTGGAGTCCCCATCCCTGGAGGCATTTCCAAGCCATGGAGATGCACTGAGGGACATGGTTTAGTGGTGCCCTGGCAGTGCTGGGGGAACGGTTGGACTCAATGATCTTAAAGGTCTTTTCCAACCAAAACAGTTCTGTGATTCTAAAAACAGTAACAGCATTTGGCCCTCTTCTGTACCCCTCACACCATCTGTGTGGCTCACATTGGCTTTCAGGAATGTTTTTTGCAATGGAAGGATGGGAAAAGGAACCTTTGAAATTGAAGTAAAATCTTCCTTCATGTACAAAATCCACCTGTTTGACCTGATCCACCTGTAGTAATGTTGGAGGAAGGGTTAAAGTGATCCAGAGAAAAGGAGGAGGAGGAGGGCTGGAGAAGGAGGTGGGAAAAGGAGCCTATGGAGAGGAAACCCAGGTATGAGGCACATCTGGATGGATTTTGCAGAGGGGGCAATGCCAGCTGTACTTACGATCTAATAACAACCATCAGGCTGTAGCCGAATACACTGATCCCAACCATGAAATAGGCCATGGGTAGCCTGTATTTTAACCAGCCAATTGTCCGCTGGTTGTTGTAGTAGCCGTAAAAGAGCGCCGAGTACTTGATGTAGCCCTGGAGGGAGAGAAAAGCAAAGCTTTGTGTAAGCTGTGCAGCTCTTCTTCTGCAGGGAAGAGGCTTCTGGTGAAAACTGAAGATTTAAACCAAGGAAAATCAGCTTGGAAAAAACTCTAGCATCTCATTCTTGGCTGTTTGCTGACACCTTTCAGATCCATCCTCCTAAGACCTTATCCTCCTAAGAGAGGGGAGAAGAGGGAGCGCATGTCAGAGGATGCTGGCTCAAATTTAAAATGTAGTTTTTCTCCATTGCTGTTTCACCCCTCCCAGAAAAAGCTCCTTGTTGCTCTCTGTGGCTGTAGCCCACCTGCTTCTCTAAAGCCAATATCAGACACTCAGATCTTGTAGAAATGCTGTAGCAAAAGGGTTTTCCCACCATGATATGAAACTTTTCCTTTCAGCTCGGAGGCAGCTGATGCTCGGTACCCTGCAGACTTAGCTCCTTTTATTGGCTACCACCCGCAGAGCAAATATAACTAAAGACTAAAATCAAAGCTTTACTTTCCTGTGGAAAGCAGAGCCCAGACACAATGCCAAGAACGTTGTCAAGAGTAAATCTGTTTTTTTTTTGCTGTACAAGCTGGTGGGCATTCAAGGAGGCTGCAGATCTCCCCTGAATTAGCAATCTCTCCCTATTTTTCCATCATATCCAAGTTGATGTGTATCATTGTGTATTGCACTTCTATTCCCCCCCCCCCACCATTTTTCAGCTCATAAGTTAAATATAGTTAATTAGTTTGGCCATGATAGTTGAGCCAGCTCCCCTCTGATCAAGGGGAAAGACCAAAACTGAGACATAACTTGAAGCTCGTATCAGGGGCTGCGCAATTAATTTTGTTTAGAGGCATCAAATAGTTTACATGAAAAAGGATCTCTGAACCTCATTTAACCAAGTCCCCTGCTCAAAGCCGACTGAGTTTCAAAAGTAAGTGCTGTGCCTGGGGGTCATATCACAGAATCACAGAATAGTGGGGGTTGGAAGGGACCTCTGGAGATCATCAATCCTCCTGCTAAAGCAGGGTCACCTGGAATCTCTCCACAACCTCTCTGGGCAGCCTGGGCCAGGCGCAGACACCCTCACACCAAAGAAGTTTCTCCTCCTGTTCAGATGGAACCTCCTGGGTTCCAGCTGGTGCCCATTGCCCCTTGTCCTGTCGCTGGACACCACTGACAAGAGTCTTGACTGACACCCTTTAGCTCTTGAGCAGCATTGATCAGATCCCCTCTGAGGCTTCTCTTCTCCAGCTCAGCAGCCCCAGGGCTTTCAGCCTTTCCTCAGCACAGAGATGCTCCAGTCCCCTCTGCATCTTCATAGCCTCTGCTGGACTCTCTCCAGTAGTTCCTTGTTCCCCTTATACTGGAGAGCCCAGAACTGGATAAAAAGAAAAATACAAGCAGCATGTCCAGCTGAATTTTTAAGATCTCCAAGGATGGAGATCCCACAACCTTCCTTGGCCTCTCTTTCAGTGTTAGGCCACCTTCATTTAATCAATTAGACTAAGCTCCCCCAAAGCACTGGGTTTTTCATTCCTAACCTTATACAAAGCTTTGGTATCCATCCCTGGGTGCCACGAGGTGTGTGTTCGCCCTGCACAAAGTACTCGGGTATAGGACAACTCTGTGCATGTTTCTGCCAGTGCTGTGGAGCCACCTGGGACAATGCAAGAAGCCCACGGCTGGCACACTGCAGCATGGCTGCTTGGGGCTTGTAGTGTGTTAGGTATAACCTGTGTTGGGGAGATGTAATTTTAAAAAGCCACATAAAAGATAATGTTCCTGGAAGGCGCTAGTGATTTTTTTTTTTTCTGATTGTAATCCCAAACCTTTGTCTTTTTGATTCAGCAAATGGTTGGGGACCGAAAAATGCGTTTCTCTGCTCACATCATCCAGTATGTTCTTTAAACTCCATTTGAGAGACATGGTGTCTGGTGTCCAAGTGAGATTTATTCTTTTCTACTCCTCTAGAAATCCATGATGTGACCTCCTTGCTGCCCAAGCATACATTTCCCCGGCTCCTCTCTCTTGCAATGTAGTTGTCAGGATCACAGTATTGACTCTTCATTTTATGTCTGCTCTGAAATATGTTTCCCCATTGCACCACTCCTGTGGAGCACGCTGGAATAAGCAGCTATTCATTTTGTAAAGGGCAAACCTCTGTGAAGGGCTTAATTTGACATCCTCTGGCTGTGGAGGGTGTAGAGGTACATCACTGCCCTGTAGCTGGAGATGGCTTCTCAACCCTGTGTGATTGCTCCCTGGTGTTGAGGGGCAAGGGAGCGGGTGCAGGATGGGGACTTGTATGGCAGAAGGGTCCAGAGGAACAAGCCCTTGGAGATAGCAGGGGGAGGTAGATCATAGAATCGTAGAATGGTTTGGGTTGGAAGGGACCTCAGAGATCATCTCGTTCCACCCCTCCCTTGCCATGGCAGGGACACCTCCCACTAGACCAGGTAGCTCAAGGCCAGGAACTGGCAGGAGACTGGTGGCTCATGACAACCAGCCTTTCATGCAGTGCTACAGCCCCATCCAAGAGCAAATTTCCATACTGGTTTGTGCATAGCTTATGGGTTCCCAAACAAAATCAGTTGATGGGCTTTTCTGAAGGTTTTTTTAGGAGTTGTTCAAGTCATCTCTTATGATTAGCACTTCTTTGCTTACCTCAAAATCCCAAAGAACGGAAAAATCCATAGCTGTTGCTTGTTCAGCCCGGGGTACAGTCTTCCTTGGCATGCTCCCGTAGGGCATTCCCATCAGGACCTGGTGAACGTTAATGAAGTGATGCATGTAGAGCATAACACAGTGTACAGTGGGTTTGGCAGCTTTTTCCTTACTGAGTCCCTTTGGGTTTGTTATTGATTATTTTTTCTTTTTGTTGATTTTAATGCCTATTTTATTTCTTAATATAATAACCAGAGCAGCAGTTTAAAATATTTAGAATTAATTTCACCCCAATAACCAGAGGACTTCCCTTTCCCTGGTAAAATCCATTGGACAGGAAGTATTTTGCCGGGGAGCTGTATCCCTCAATGAACAGCTGTCCTCAGTTTAGCAGGAAGTTCTTTGCTTGAACTTCATGGCTCTAATGCAATAAAGGGATTAGTTTTATCTATTCATGCAGGACTCCTCCTCTGAGAGAAGTCAAGAGCACTGGGTCAAGCTCGTGGTCTGTTTTGCATTACCATAGTCTTGAACGGGAAAGTGATCTCAAGGTGAGGTGAAGAGCAGTTAGGTTTGGGCAAAAAAAAAGCGTGCGACAAAAGGATGCCAAGAATGGTTTTGATGGCACAGCCTCTCCTGATGGCACCATGCAAAGCAGGTCTTGCAGCAAGTCCAGCAGCTATTGAAGTCCAGACAGAGATTGTCAAGGGCTCTGGAGGGTTAATAACATATTTACAAGCAGACTCTGACTTGGTGCCTACACCGAAATATCTCATTAGCATTCAGAGCCTAGAAAGGTCCTAGCATATAATAGATCACTTGTTTTTTAGGACTATCTAATTGATTTCAAAATCGTTTACGATGAAATGTTTAGTGCCTAGCTACTCTCTGTATTGTAACAGCTCAGTAGGCAACGAGTACACATACGTTAAAGATAAAGCTGTTTAGTCTCCTACCATACGCATAGTCCCTAACAAAATACATTTGTACCGTTCAGTGCTAATGGTTATCTCGCTTCATCCTGGGAGGACGCAGAGCTTTTACTTTCAAGAGTGTGAGCAACCACATTAAGGAGAACAAGAGCACGGTCCTCAGGAGAGACTCCGTGCTGCATTTTCGCTCCATAAAAATCTGCATTGAACAGAACAGATGCCACTACCTGCAGACTGCCCAGCCTTTCAAGGCTGCGAGGAGTCATTTAGCCTGAGCTGTAATGGCTGCATTAAAATTTTTTTCAACAAACGATCATATAAAGTTGGCAGTGAGATAATTTTCCTTCTCCAAGAACAGAGAGAAATAGAAAAACTAAAAATAAAGCTCATCCTTGTGAATCATCTGAAGGAGAAGTACAGAAAAGGGATATTTCAAAACAAATGTTCGTTGGCAAAGTGCTGGGAAATTGTCCCCTCCCTCAAGGGCTCCTCCTGTGGAGCTGTGCCCCTTGGAGGACCCCAAATTGGGGTTTTCTTAATCGCTTCTAGAGCACAGTCCATTTCTTATGGCTTTTATGGACCTGAGCCTGTACCTAGGATTCAGAGGTCATGTTTAACGCTTTATTAATAATGTAAAGCTAGCCTTCAAATAGGTTTTTGAGCTCCTGTTTTAGCCACTGGATGGGCAGGATCTTTGATAGCATTCTAAGTCTTCTGATTTCACCCTGACTTTTGCTCCTGTGTCAGTAACAGCCTTGAGAGATGTTCTTTGTAAAGAATCATTCTTAGATGTTTCATTTCTTTACAGCACTGCCTGTTGTAAGAGACTGTGCCGTCAGTCCCATGTTCATGTTAAGCAACAGGCAAGGTATTGCTGAAAGGAGAATGAAGCACTTACCTCTGGAATTATAACCAGTCCAAATATTAACCCAAAAAGGACAAGGTTTACTCCGTACATCCACCGCAGAAATATGAAGTAGGAAGCAACCGAGGAGCCGAAGTGGCCTTAAACCAGAAGACACTTCATGGTTAGGAGTTTAGGAGGGTTAAATTGTCCTCAGCAAGACCCAGACCCCTTTACCCTCAGGTGTCCCCAAGCATGTTGCCCAAGATCTTCCCTGATAGTCCCCACCACTGATGGAGACAGGAAAGCCCGGAGCTGCCCAGGGGTGGGTGCTCCTCATTTGGCACTGGTGCCCAGGGCAAGTGGAGACTGGGGACCGTTGTTTGGACGAAGGCAAAGCTGTCTTACGAAATGTATCACTGCCACCGCACAGCAACTTCCACTTACTCTCCACTTCTTTTATCTTCATCTCCCAGGGTATGCACTGGGTTTTAAAATTGTCAAAGTCTCTCTTAAATTTCACCCATTTCTGAAAGAAGACAACATGGCAGTGAGCAGAGAGGTGCAGAGAAGGAGGCTGCTTCGTCTGCTGGGCTTTCTACTCTCAGGGTTTGGTAGCATTGCTAGGAGCGGGTGTAAACCCCAAACTCTGGTCTGGGGCTGAGCTTTCGGACTATGTCAGAAACTGCCTTCAATCCAAAAGCCTCCCACCCCTAAGTGTTCACATTCTTTATCCAAGTTTCAACTTTCCCAGGCTTTTCGTGGAAAGCTGCCATTGTGCTGTGAGTTGACTGTATTATATATAGGGGTGGAAAATTCAGACCTAGCTCTGGGTTAAAAGAATTAATGCCAAACCAACTCTGTTTAAAACCAAATTTAACTTGATAAAATACTGAGCTTGAATCCTTCCTCATTAGACCAGCAGCTAAACTCCTATTGATTTAATCATCTCAAGCCTAGCTCTGGTTTTCAGTTCTCAATATAATCTCCATGACAACATGCAACTTGGCTACCAACTTCAGTCTTGAAACACAGTTATCATTCTCCTTCTTATCTCCGTATTACCAGGAAGATCAAGGGTTTGGAGGTGGCAACCAGACAGCCATGGTCTTCACTTACCTTTGCCATCATCATCTTGTAAGCGTACAACTTTTTGCCCTTCCCTTTTCCCAGAGCTCCTTCAAACTTCTCTACAAAAGCTTGTGCCTCCCTAGTTGGGAAAGAAACAAGCAGGTTATGGAAACAGCAAAGGAATCTTTAGCTTTTCACCTTTGCCTGTGCCAGTGGGAAAGCAGCTGAGCTTGTGTGAAGGTGGGGCTTTGGTCTCTCTCCTCATCTGGGGTTCTGCTGCTATCTGCTGGTGGTCTTGCTGTGCCATGTAGAGCTCACATGCTCACCCTGGGCTAGCTAACAGGTCCCCAAAGCGCTCGTGTTCATGTCCAACTTAAACCTCCCCTGGCACAACTTGAGGCTGTTTCTTTTAGTCCTATTGCTTATTCCTTGGGAGAAGAGCCCAACCCCACCCGGCTCCAACCTCCTTTCAGGGAGTTGTCAAGAGTGAGAAGGTCTCCCCTGAGCTTCCTTTTCTCCTGGCTAAACGACCCCAGGTTCTTCAGCCGCTCCTCACCAGACTTGTGCTCTAGACCTTGTGCTTTACATTCCTCTCACTCCAGAGAATGTTTCACATTCCTCATCTGTGCTATGGGGCTAATCCTTTCTGGTCTCAGGGTTGTATTTGTGCAGCCAAAACAAGTAATGAACGTACGGCACCCTGAGGGCCTTTCTGGACACCCCGGCACAAGCAATGCAACAACTGTCTTTGGGTTCGTTAGTGGGTGGCAGTGATTGCCATGGTTCGGGTATAAGATGGAAGTCTGTTATCAAGCGTGATCCTAGCCTGAATTTTAGCCAGGATGCTACACCAAAGGGACAATATATCAGAAATAAGATTGCTTTGCCTTTTTTTTTTCTTTGCTTGCAGAACTTTGGACTTTAGGGTCATAAGATTTCATTTGTAATGAGCCCAGGCTTGTAGCACGCCTGTGAGAGAGAAAAGCTGCTTTAACACAGTTTCCCTGTATAGATCTTTACCCAGATTTTTCAAAATAATTGGCAGTGTTCAAGGTTCCTGAATTTAATGGAAGATGGAGCAGGTCTTGGCGTTTAGGATGTAAAAGAAAGAAGCAGAGATATGGTGACTGTGAGCCTTAACAAGCTGGTCACCACAGCTCGGAGCAGCCTCTTGGCAAACACCGAGGTGGGGGGAATCACCAGTCCCTGGGGGGTTGCTCATGCCTTGCGATGCTATTTTGGAAGCTCTCCTGGTAGAAAGGGGTTTGGAAGGATTTTTTAAGCAGTAGAGCTGGGATTTGAGTCATTGCCTTGACATGGGAATGGGTTATTATGAGCCATTCCCTGTGGACCTGTGGGGTTTGATCTCTCCGACCCCCTTTGCCCAGCACTGAGGGGTCTCAGCAGCCACCTGAGTTGTTCTACATTCAGCGTGGGCTGGGCAGCCCCATCATCTTTGTTCCATAAACCTCTGCAAATAAGCCAGCATTTTTTCCAAGCAGCCCCGTCTCAGGAGCGTGAAGTAACGTGGCACTTTGCTGCTCTGATTTCTGTCCGGCAATGGGCATGAATAAGCAAACCAGGGCACAGAGTTTGCTTTAACAAGTAGCCCGGCAGCAGTGAGTCATTTGGTTTTAAATACAAGGGTAGAATGACCTGGCTGTTGGGTATCAGTTGAACAGATTTGCACCTTGTCCGTTCTTTGGTTACAGAGGCTGAAAATCAAATTCCACATTTTAACTCTGATCGTTTAAAGCCAGCCAGTCTGGCCAGGATCTGCCGGTCGCTTGTCCCGAGACTAGGGGGGATGCAATAGCAAAAGCAGAGATGCAATTTCTAGGAAAAGGCAAAGTCCACCTGATACCAAAGACCCCAGGGGTGCAGGTTCCCGATGTGACTGGTACCTGAGCACCGAGAGCTTCTTCACCATCCTCCAGGGCTTGTTCCTCATGGTAGAAATCAGTTTTTTCTTCTGCTCCACCTGCTCCATCAGCATCGCCAGCTCTTCCTCTGACAGCGACTCCTCGTCGGATGAGTTGGAAGAAGCAGAAGAAGTACTGGGAAAGACACAAAATAGAAAAACTAGCAGGAGTCAGAGGAAAGGTCTTGCTTGGGGTGGGCACAGTGTCTTACCCTGGCTTGGTGCAACACCAGCACGGCCCTTTCATGCTCAGGGTAAGGCTGCGTCCAGCCAGGATAACGAAGAGGCAATTGCACCACACCACAGCTCACCTGACACTGTGCTTTGGACCATGCTTCAGCTACAGAAGCATTGCCTAAGGCTACAGCTGTGTCTGGAGAAAAGGTTTTCGTGCCTTCAGAAGGAAATGGAGGATATGGGGAGAAGTAGAGGGTTAGGACAGGCAGGAATTGGAAGAAGAAGAGACTTGAAAATATGAAAGATCCATTTTAACCTGAATGCTTCCATAGACCGATCAAAACCTGCTGTTGTCCACTGTCATATGTCTTTTGGGAGAGCTGTCCCTTATTCACAGTCTGCTGGTTTTGCAGTTCTGACCCACAGGCCCCCGGCACGTTGATGCCGCTGCCAGCCTGACACAAGGCACCATCCTCAGGGACTGTGTAATTACCTGTTTTTCCTGTCTGTCTTCTGTTTGTTCTCCCCCTCCTTTCCTTTCTTGTTTGTTTTTTTCTCTTTGTTTTCCGATTCCTCTTGATCTTTGGTAGGAGCCTTTTTGCCCCTCTCTCTCTGCCGGCTTCCTTCCTCTCCTGCCTTTTTTCCATTGCTGTTTTCTCTCTGGTAGTTTTTCCTTCTTGAAGTTCTGTTTTGTTGGCTACAGCTGTTTTCTTCTTCGCTCTCTTCCTCTTCCTTGGCTTTCTCTTGCTTTTTCCTTTCAAGTCTGCTTGCTCTGCTGGTTTCCCTGAGGGGTCGTTTCTTAGGTTTCTTCTCCTTTACTTCATCTTCTGCAAGGGATAGAAAACAAATACTTTGGGACATCCACGCTGGCAAAATAAGGATTCATCAGAAAAGGGCAGGCAGCTAGGATGCCTGTTGCAAACCCTAGTTCAGTCAATGAGTAGATGCCCATTGACCTTGGTGGGCTTTGTGTTATGCCCCATCCAAGAACCATGTCCAGCTCCTCGGTTATGCAACTCCCACTGAAGATAGTAGAGCTCATTTTAGCCCACCAGCGACATATGCACAACCACAAAAAGAGAGAGGAAATCAGTTGCAAATGCAAAAGCCCATCCAGAGAGCACAGGCAGATACCTTCCCAACCTGTGAACACACCAGAGCAATGGAAACAGAAGTTGTGGTTGGTTAGAGAGGATGTAGTTTGCTTGTTGGTGCGATGTCCTTGAAAGATGTTTATTTTTCAAGGCTAAGGATGGAGGGCTTCTATTTAGAGAGAGGAAAGGTACAGCTTAGGCAGCATCGGGTTTTATTTCCCTGAGTTTTCTTTTACATCGGAAGGTCTATATCCAGAGAAGAAAAAAACCCAGATAGTCTCTGATGCATGTTTCATTCTTTCTGGCGTTGCAAGCTAAAAACCTCTTTTATCCCAAAGTCAGAAGCACTTCCAGTTTGAAGGATTGAAATGGAACATGATTTAATTGCAGGTTATTATAAAAAGGGGAAAAAAAGATGTTCAAAAACGCCCAAGCCTCTCCAGCCCTTTTACCACCGAGTACATGCAAATCAATAGTAAGTTTTTCAGAGTCTTTTGGCTCCCAATTTTCCAAAATTTCTGGGTGATGAAAATAAAGTGTTCAAACAAACAACTTGTAATTTTGGTATTGATTTTTTTCTGCTCAGGCTTGGAGAAATTGTAAAGGAAGAAGGAAATTGTGCGGGGATGGAATCCAGAGATAAAAATGAGCAGCCTGAAAAGGTGAGGAAAATAGAAGCAAAAAGAATTAGAGTATTTGCGTTCTTGTTGTGGTGAAAAGTTAGAAATTAATAACGAGCAAATAGTTTTGGTTGCTAGTGGTAAAAAATCAGTAGGTGGTGGTTGTCACGCTTGTCACCGGGAATGAGAAGGAGCTTTCAACTAATTTCTCAGAAGCAATATATTAGATAGGTTTCAGTTACTACGTAATGGTCCACCCCAGCTGAATTTCAGTTAGTGATCCAGGTCAATGGACCACCTACCCTCTTCGGGAAAATGTTCATCTGGAGCAGGCAACTAGCAGGGTTTTCACTTGCAGCCTATCAAATAGTCACTTAAATTTGGTACTTTTCTCTTATTGCCTTGTTCATTTGTATGGAAAAAGTGGATATGATTTTTTAAAAAAATCCCAGTCATTTTGCTGATTACTTTCTTATATTTTATGGATGGTACAGGCACGGTTGTAAACTCTTTTTGCAATAGCATCTACATTTGTATCACCTCTCTGGTGCTCCTCTGATCTTTCCTCTTAGCTATCTCTCTTTATTTAGTGTTAGAATCCTACCACTTGGCTATTTCTCCTAATTTACTACACACATAGGGTTAAAGCTGGTTCTCCTGATTTTCCTCGTCAGCCTGCCTCCAATCCCTTTTCATTTTATCTTCTCATGGCCATGATTAATGAAGATACTAGTGTATTATGGTCAAAGCCAGCATTACAGGGAGGGCAAGCAGGACCTCAGTGCGGTGCAAAGCAGTCCCAGCCCTGCACAGGATGGTGGTTTACTGGTTGCCAGGGCTGTGGGCTCTGACAGCCTCCTACCCTAGGAAAGTGGATGGAAGGGGACAAACTGCTTCAGAATGTGGTTTCCTCAGAATATCACTATCCTAAGTCAAACCTCAAGGGAAAAATCTGCGTGCTTACAAGTAGCTCATGAAACCGTTTCTGTTGTACAGCAAGTCACAAGCCAGAGAGAAGAAAAGAAAAGGTATCACCTCTCGCATTTCCAACCAGACCGCATTTTTTAATCTCCACATTACCTTCGCTCTCTGTGTCACTTTCGACTTGTCCATCAATCTCTATTCCGGCTGCAAGACAAAGAACAAAGAGTAATTGCATTTGTTGCTGGGATTTACACACGTGGTGCTTTACACGGCTAGTCCCTGCTCGTCAGCTGAGCTTGGCAGGACGTCCCTTATTGATTACACATTATATTCTTTTCCTACAGTGATGCTCTTAATATTTACTTTAGTCTGGCAGGCTGACAAACGTTCCCCGCCTCAGCAAACTGAAATGGCACTGTCTTTGAGAGAGGCAAAACGGTGCGCTGGGAAAGTCCCAAGACATTTTGCCAAGTGTTTGGCAGCCTCCGAACTGAAATGATCTCAGAGCGATACCAACCATCTTCCATGATGACCTGTAAAGCACATTTCTTTTTCTTCCCCATGACAGCCTCCTGTCCTTCGCACAGACACGGTAGCTGCTATCCTGGGCACGCACACCCCAATCATACGCGGGCTGCTCTCTCTTCCAGTGCCCACGTGCTTGTCTCCTCGGCATTGCAGACAGATGGGCATGTCCAGCCATCGGTGACCTCTTGCTTGTGAGCCATGCGGGCAGGGGAGGGGTGGGAGAGGCAGGGAAGACCTGGGTGCTGCCTCAGCCCACCCAAACACTTTTCCTTCTGCTTCCTTCTCCCTGTGAGAAAAAAAAAAGCACCTGCCAGCATTACATTGCATTTCATTACTAAAACATGAAGGAAAGCCCTTTGGTGGATACTTGGTGGTATCGTATGAAACACAGACACAAGTCACGTCTGGTTCTGACATAAGCATGTGGCCGGAGGCTTTGAAAGGATCAATTTTCTTAATGCCATATTCTTTACTGACCTGCGTCAATCTGTGTAACCCTGTTAGTCATTCCCCTGCACCTTATTAGACTTCTCGGTCGGTGCCCCTCGGACCACAGCTGTGGGTCACCTTTTGTCCTCCACGCCTGTCCTTTGTAGGGGACTCATGGGCTAATAGATGCAGCAAGAAGTCAGGAGTCAGGACACCAGGATCTCTCTTTCCTTTGTTTCTCTATTCTGTGTGACCTTTGCATACTCATTGCACTTGCTGGTAAAATAGGATAGATTTTCCTTCTAGGTGCTCCAAGGCTTAATTAATTAATGCGAGACCCTCATTCGGAAGGTCCTTTAGTACCGCAAAGTATTGTATTGCACACTGCAGCTTGCAGTCTTCCGAGGGGCCAAGAATAGGTTTGTCTGAGCAGCCTCCGGTCTAAAACCCGCAGCGTCTGCCCCAGCTGTAGCTTCCTTGGAGAGCTAGTGCATCCCTAGCACAGGATTTCTCCTGCAGGAATGGTTTCCCAAGAGGAAAACTTACCCTCATGCCTCTGAAATCTGCTGCAGGTCCCTGGTGTCCCTTGGGGGGACCTGGTGTGGTGACAGTACCCAAAGACTTTTTTTCACGTCTTGGCAGGGAGAGTGTTAATTCCGTCCTTCCTTTCCGAAAGAGAGGAAAGTTGGGGAGATCAGCTTGAGGCTGCTGCCACCAGCGACTCTTGTGATGACTCCTGCTCTGGGCCAGGTGCAGCACCCGAGGAGGTGCCAGCCTGAACGGGAGGCTCTCTGCTGCTTTTTGCTCGTGGAATTTTGGTCCAAAGGCACTTTTCAAGTATTTTAAGTCCAATCCCATGGATTGTTTGATCTACCTTTGACTTTAGTTCAGCTCTCCTGAGCTAAATACATAATGTATGGTATATGCCCATACATTATTAACAACTCTAACCCTACAAGTTCATCACATGGGGCATTTTCACTGTGTCCCCCACACCAGTGGGGCTGACAGGGGCTGAAGGCAGCAGTAGTGGTTTTTGAAGGTCTTCCCAGTGAACAAGTTTCACCTCTAACCCTGTGTGTTGATGCGGTAGGTTGAAAACTTGTTCCAGATATGTTCACTCGGTCATTGCGTTAATAGAGCTCCAGGCAAAAGGGAGCAATTGACAGTTGCTGGAGGCTACTGGAACGGGTTTTCTGCAGGCTACTTCAATTGCCTCAAGCCTCGGCCCTCAGCATCTCTTTCCCAAGCAGCGTATGGGACAGAGAAGGACTGGTAGCTGTCTTGTACAGCGCTCATGATGCAACAGCTCTGTACGGGTATTGTGGACAACGAGATCAGTATAAGCGAACAGGGTGCTGCTGCGGCAAAGAAAGCCAATGGGATGTGGAGTTACACCAACAAGGACATCATCACAGAGATAGAGTCTTTGTCCCACTCTGCTCAGCACTGGGCAGGCCACCCCTGAACCACTGGGTTCAGTTTTGGTACCTGCTAGACAAGATGTGGACAGGCTGGAGAGAGTCCAGAGATGGGCCACCAAGATGATCCAAGGACTGTGAAGCTGCCATATGAAGAAAGGCTGAGAGAGATGGATTTGTTCAGCCTGGAGAAAAGAAGGCTCAGGGGAGGCATTATCATCATGTTCCTGTATTCAAAGGGTGGCTACAAAGAAGATGGAGACTCCCTTTTTACAAGGAGTCACATCGAACAGATGAGGGGTAACGGGTTCAAGTTACTCCTGGTGAGATTCCAATTAGAAACAAGAGAAAAATTTTTCAGAACAATGGCAATCAGCTATTGGAATGATGTCCCCAGGAAAGTGGTGGAGCCCCATCATTGGACACCTTTAAGACTCAGCCAGACAGGAGCTGGGCCAGCTTGTCTAGACTGGGCTTTGGCCAAGAAAGGTTGGACCAGATGATCCTTGAGGTCCCTTCCAAGCTGGCATTCTATAATTCTGTTTAGTGGCTGAGTGTATTTGCAGTAAGCTGAGACCAAGAAAAAGTGCAGCAAGGTTAGGTCAAACCAGACCTGCTCGTCTTGGGTTTTGGTAAGTGCTTAGAGCTCTGTCATTTCCCCCCAGAATCAGGCTGTTGAAGATCTCACGATACCTCGGTGCTGGTTTTGCCTGTGTGATACTGGATAGCTACTGAAGAGTGTTGGTCAAAAAAAGAAAGTTTAAAGAAAAAAGATATCATTGTTTATATGCGGCATTGAATTATTCATGGGGAAAATAACTTAAGGTGGGATATTCTACAAAATGCTGTATTTGAAGTAAGAAAAATGTGTGTAATTTCACGTCCTTTTCATGGCCATCTTTCTTTGGTGGTAGAATCACAGAATTATTTTGGTTGGAAAAGACCTTCAGGATCATCGACCCAGCACTGCCAAGTACGGTGCTTCATTAAAGAAAAGATATATCTACAAAAACCTTGCGACAAGCCCCAAGCGTGGCAGTCTGGGGAGAGCATTGAGACATCTCGTGTGCTGCAAGAGACGTTGCACAGGAGGACTTTCTTGTGCATCGAAGAGATGACAGGTCCCGAAATAGCTCCGCGCAGGGCTGATCTGCGCTGGCATCGCCGTACAACGGGGAAATGCTGCTGCTGTTCTCCAGCACCAAGCACGCTGCTCTCCCCGGCTTCCGAGCCTGATTTTCCTAAGAGGATAAAGTGTCTTGCAGGGTTTATGATTTCTTAGGGCTATGGATCGGGGAGGGGATGACCGATCAGTCTTTTACCTCTGAGTTATTCCACACACGGTATGAATAAGTCATGCACAACCACGAATCCAGCTATTACTTATGTAAATGCCAGACTTTGCACGTGGATGGTGAGCAATTTATGGAGTTGTAGCACTCTGTTTTTTGGGGTTTTTTTGGTCCTGCACTATTTGGTGTTTCTCCTCACGTTGATGACTAACGCTATAGAACTTGACAGTTTTGAGTTTTAACACAGGAAGGACGTTGGACATCTCGCACACCTCCAAGTGTTAAATAAAAAGCAGTTGTGTTATGGAGAGAGGGTAACTGAATCCTGGAAGCACATACAACATGCTTCTAAATGCTTAATGAGCTAATGTTTCTTCCTTTCTTGCTTTCTGATTAACATAGGGCTTTAGCTAATTAATCCATGGATTACATTTGTTCAATATTCATCTCATCTATATGTAATCTTTACTTGAGAAGGTTTTTCAGTAATAACAATAATACCTGACCTGTGTGCGAATATTTTGATGAGAGAGTAAAGCTTGCTTGTTGCCAGAGCCAACTGTAATACTGTGTCTGAGACAGACATTTAAAAGTTAGAGGTCGCTTCTCAGTGCTGACTTGGTTCTGTTGGACTGACTGTTAAAGAAAACTACATTTTTTAAAAAAACAACCCAACACAGTCATGTTTTCCAGGGTCTTTCAGGCGTGCTTCATAAAGCTGGATCCAGCTCAGCTCTGATCCAGCCTGGCTTTTGACCAAAGTTTGGGTTTAACTTTGCAAAAACCAAAATTTCTGACTAATACATGGAAATCCAGCGTGGGCTACATGTTAACCTGAGCATATATCTATGCAGAGGTCATCCTTGCCCTCGTTTCATCTCTGCAAGGCTGTGATGTTTCTCTGTACTTTGGTACGTGGGTCTGAAGGGACCTCTGATGGGGCCCTGTGGAAATGCTCAGGAACTAAGGACTCATCAGCAGTCTTCACAGGAAATACTGGGAAGATAGACTTAATTTAACACAGAATCATAGAATTGTTTAGGTTGAAAAGACCTTGGCTTGGAAACCTCTCCAGGGATAGGGACTCCACCACCGCCTAATTTTCCTCATGTGTAGTCTGAACCTCTAAACCAATCTCAGTGACAGAATGAACTGGGGTGTTCAGCCTGGAGAAAAGGAGGCTCAGGGGAGACCTTCTTGCTCTCCACAACTCCCTGAAAGGAGGATAGAGTGAGGTGGGGTCAGGCTCTTCTCCCAAGGAACAAGTGATAGGACAAGAAGAAATGGCCTCAAGTTGTGCCAGGGGAGGTTTAGGTCTGACATGAGGAAAAATGTCTTCCCCAAAAGGGTTGTCCAGCCCTGGCCCTGGCTGCCCATGGCAGCGGTGGAGTCCCCATCCCTGGAGGGGTTTCAAAGCCATGTAGATATTGTGCTGAGGGACACATTTAGTGGTGGACTTGGTAGTGCTGGTCTAACAGTTGGACTCAATGATCTTAAAGGTCTTTCCCAGCTCAAATAATTCTATGAGGTCCTTGAAGGCAGAGCCGTTGCTTTTTTATTCCTTTCCTGTTACTTCGTAGTGTTCTCTCCAGCTTTCACTCACCTCATGCCTCCAGGCACAGCTGGGAGTTCCCTGGGAAGGAGCACAACAAGCTCTGTACATGCTTGTTAGTCTGTGTTTTAGCTGAAGAACAATTACTGCCAGAGGGCTGCTAATTCAGGTGGCCTGTCAGGAAGAATTAAACCAAGACAAGGGGAGGATGTGCACCGGCAGGTCCTGGAACTGTGCCAGCTTGGAGAGATATCTCTGAACGTCAGATCAATCATATGTACAAGCTGGTAATAATTTATTAATTTTTTTTTTTTCAAAGTGATGCTTCTATTACCCAGCTGTGTGACAACAGAACATTCCTTTAGCAGCAGCATTATGGGAAACATAAGTTTTTTGCACAAATTCTGGAGTAGGGGAGGAACGTTTTCTTGGGGAGGGACATTTTTGGTGGGCTCCATTCCTACCTTACATATCCACTCGGCCCTGGTTTAGAGGACAAATTCTGGCATGGTCCCCTCAGCTTTGTAGGACGTGGCCAAAAGGTCAGCAATGAAGGGCACTCTATGAGAAGATCAGGAGAAGAACAGTCTTCACTGGAGCTGAGCCTTTTTTGCTGCCTCATGTCCAAGCACTCCAGACACAGAAGGGTTGCTGCTGCTGGATTTCCCCCTCTTTGTGCCCTGAGTCCGAGAGGATTTCTGTGGGGAAAATTGCTTTCACTTTTGTCTGGAATCTTTTTTGCCTGAAAACCGGGCAATAATATAGAAATCTTTATCTTCTTCTCTCTTACACACATACTGACATGCCAGGCCTTTTGTATTCTTAGTTTTATATTGTGCAAGTCCTTAATAGAAGACTTTCTAGATTCTGTCTCTTTTTCTTAGGGACTGTTACTAAATATCTTGCTATTGAAAGATATGATTCCTTTCCTTTTTTTTTTTTAAATTTTTGTTTCCTATGTTTAACAGAATGGAGGTGGAGTTGGAATTCCCTCTTGGTAACAAAAGCAGATCCAAGCAATCTCTTAGCCTGAGGAATTTTACAATCACTTATCACTGTTATCATTAAGAAAAGCCCCAAAAGCTGGGTGAGGGAGAGGCTGGAAGGCAATAAGCTCGTTATTTCCCAACAGCTGAGGCAACGAGGTATTCGCTGCAGCTGAGCTGGGCGAGTCGGGCAGTCTGATCGGGAGGGATGAAGCTTCGCTCTGAGGTCAGTAATTCAACATATTAATACAAAAGTGTTTAAAGTTATGCAAGTTTATAGACGCTTATTTTCAAGCAGCTAATTCAACTGATTTCAGCTCTGTTATGTAAATTCTTCATGTTCGGCACAGTTCGGGAAACCTGGTGAGTCTGGGTCTCTTGTGGCACCCAAGGCTGGGTTGGTTGTTGGTTTCTGGTGTAATTCTACCAATGCAGGAAAAATCTGTTTTAGAGGTACTTGAATTCCTTGTTGGTCTTAGGAAAAAAATCTGGGCCGTGTCTCTCAGTTGTTTTAATTTGTTTTCATGATGTTTCTTTTTTTGAATGTACTACCAGTGCACTTTGTTAGCAAATCTCAAGGCGACAGGCTGGTGTGTCTTGAGAAAATCTTGTTAGATTCCCAGTCATAGCAAAAACACCCCCTAAATCTAGTGGAAACTTTTGTTGTTTTGTCTCATGAACAAATTAAATACCTGATAAGTGGCAAGGAAGAAATCCACAACAAGTTATGTGCTTTTGAAGTGTTAGTTATTTCCAGGCTTACTAAAAATGACTGTTATTATTAGGGTCTATAAATGACTATTATTAAACAGTGGCTGAGAAGAATGTAGCAGTAGATAAAGGTCAATCCTTTACCAGTCTAGAGTGTGTTGCTGATGTGATTGGCTTATGAAAAGTGATTGTTTTTATCTGGGCTTTATTTAAAGTCACTGGGTACTTTCTGGTGCATTTATTCCCTTTAGATGATTTGTGAGAAATCTCCTGTTGTTTTGTGATGTGAAAGAGGGTTGTTTGTTACTATTATTCATCTGTGTGTGTAGATATATATATACCTGTATTTGTGCGTGTATACATATCTATATCTTCTTTTGTTCAAAGTATCTCAGAGTCAGTAAGTTCTGGCAGGGCTGGGTGCTCTGAAACTTCATGTCCAGCATTAAATATATCACATAAAACACGTCTGCGTGTCTCTTCCACCATATAGCCGTTCTTACTCTTTAGAGCTTCCAAATATTTACGTTGACTTCATTTTTCTGGAGGGTTTGGGTTTTGAGTTGGGTGAACCCAGTGTTAAAACTAAAACAGGGAGCTGCTATGGATGAGGTTTTAAGGACCGCAATGCAAAGCGAATTTTTTTTTTTTTTGGCGAAAGTTCAAAATAAAAATGGAATGGAGGTGTGTTCAAGCAAGTTCTTCCACCATCAGCACCAGGTGGGCTGAGTTACCACCTGAGACAAATAATGATCTTCCAGCAGCTGAAGCAGGTTGGGTTTAGGCTGGAAAGTACCTAAGCAACATTGCAATGTTCACTGGGCAAATGAGCCTTTAATGTTATTGTGGAGTCCCTGCTGTTAAGCTTGACCTGTGATGGTATAACAAGGTGAAATTTAGCCTGATATTTTAAATTTTGTCAAGTATGGGGGCACTGGCCCAATTCTTTGCATGCTTCTTTGATCAGAGACTTTTATTAGAGGAATTTCACTTGGTAAAGCACCGTCAAGCGAGTTGGACGTTGCCACAAAGACCCAAATGCACAAGACAGAAAGGTTATTTAAGGAAGAAAAAAACCTTCTTAATATTAGCCTCCTGCGTGGAACGCAATGGGGATTTTGGTTTTTGTTGCTTTTTCTTCTAACTGCGTTGGCCTGCTCCTGGCACAATTTGTTAGCAAGTCCTCATTTACAGCATCACTGCACTGTCACGCTTTTGGCTTAAGAATGTGCCTTCTGGTTTGTAGTTGCTTGCTGTGTCTGCAGGACTCTTGTCAAACCAATATTAACTTGCTTTAGCCACTGAAGAGAGAGAAAGAGCAACCTCTTTGTATTTATTAAGGCCAAAGTTCTGAGCAACCTGGTCTGAACTTCGCTTGGGCCCCATTTTGAGCAGGGGTTGGACTAGAGACATCCCGAGGTGTCCCTCCAGCCTGAAGAATCTTAACAATCGCTGAAAAAATATCTTGTGAGCTGATGGGAACTGGTGAGGAGCCCGAAACTGAAGCCAGTGTTCGAGGTGTGGCCTCACCAGTGCTGAGTATGGGGGGATGAGAGCTTCCCAGATACCTCCTCTGGTTCTGCCTCTATATGCAAGCAGATGAGATCCAGAATTATTCTCTTGGTTATTGCATAAATGCTCATGGAGGGGCAAGGTGTATGGAGCAGTCTCAGCTGTGATGGGGTGGTTATTTTCTTTTTTCCTGAGTGGAAAATAACCAACATCTGCATCAGGTGGAAATGGAGAGAAACTAAATGTTAGAAAAACATAGAATTTGAGAAGCACCGGTGTGTTTGACATTTCACAGCAGCGTGTACTGGCCACGTTGGCACCGTGGGTACGGCACTTGCTTGTGCTAGCCCGGCTTCGGTGGGGCTTGTCACAGGCCCATAAAGGATGTAGGCTTCTTGTTAGCTAACAAAACATGCTGTGTAGTTTAATTAGCTTCCTGGGGAGGGAAAAATCCCCATGGGTTTAAATTAGGAGAAGACTCACGGATTTAAACAAATTCTGCAAACACCAAGCACGTTTTTGGCTCATCTCCTGACTTCTAGTTACACAGGATTGTTTTTGTCCCTCTTACCAGCACTTTTTCTCCCTCCCCGTGTTTTATAGCTTGAAGGAAATGATGCTTTTACCTATAGTGGGGGGGTTTTGTTGCTTGCGGTTGTTGGTTTTTTAAAATTATTTTTTAAATCCGCATCCTTGACTGCGACCTCCCCCTTTCTGCCCCACCACTTTGAATTTTGATGTCCCAGGGGGAGGCTGCTGCACTGCAGACTCTGGCACATCACCCCCCAAGCCACATGCTGATCCCTCTCCCTGGGAACCCTTTCCTGAGAATCCCACTCACTTCTTAAATGTCTGCCGTCAGATTGTGGTTCATTGCTTTTTCAGCAGTTAAATCCAAAGCTGCCTGCCCCAGGAGACTCGGGAAAAAGCAGAGAGAGCATCTGTTAATTTGTCTTGGGCTGAGCTGCAGCACCTTTATGGCAATCTGTTTCTTAATTAGGGAATGCAATATCAAATATCCCTGCACACAGCGTAGGGACCGTGGAGCCCAGAGAGATGTGTCCATCACCATCGTCCTCTTCCTTCTGTGGTTTGTATCTGAAACCTCTCTTCAGTCTTGGATTTTGATTTCTGGTCTTGGATTTTTTGTTTTCCAGGGAAAGCATCAGAAGATTTTTTTTTTTTTTAATTATTATTTTTCTTTGACCAAAGGTTAGAAGTTTATTTCTTGGTGCATTCACTAGTACAGACACCTGGCTTCAGATTCACATTTTTTGCTCTTTGAAATAGTTGATTTTTTTACACTGAGGGTGGTGAGAGCCTGGCCTAGGTTGCCCAGAGAGGTGGTGGCTGCCCCATCCCTGGAACCATCCCAGGTGAGGTTGGCCGGGGCTCTGAGCAACCTGCTCTGGTTGCAGATGTCCCTGCTCCTTGGACTGGATGACCTTTGAAGGTCATCCTTGATCATCATCATCAAACCAATCCTTGATACTGTGATTCACTGTCTCCTTCACTGGTGTAAAGACTGATTTTGCTGTCTTTATTAGCACATTATTTCCCACGTTCTTCACAGCTTTGCTGGCCCCTCCAAGTTGGGTGTTCCACGACGGCAAAGAGCGTGACTCTCCTCCCCAGTAAAAAGCAGGATGTGGGGGGACAGAGGGGTTACCCAGGGCGCTGGCAGCCTGAGCTGGGCACCTTTGAGGCAGTGAAACAGCCTGGAGAAGGTAGAGCACAAGCACGCTGCGCATCTACGCTGCTCCCTTGTCCTTGCAAACACCCGCATGTGTAGCCCAGGGTTTGCTTTTTAACATCATCTCCATGGTTTTGCTCATGAGGACCTAGTGTAAGTGGGTACCACTAAGTGAGCAAACTACCCACTGTATGCACTGTGTAACACCCCCACAAGACAGCGATGCTTTGGGTCAAATTCTGCTGCCAAATCCTGCTGTTAAACAGTGGATTAAACCCAGAGCAGCTTTGGAGGAGATCAAAACTTTAAAATTTTAACCCCCCTCCCCCCGCCATCCTCACATCCTCTCTCATCTTGCTTTTCTTGACTCTGGAAACAAGGGTCAAGTTTTCTTGATGTACGAAAGGAACACCTTGCTCTTGCAGGAGGAAGGAGACCACTGCTGCTTTCACACCCCTCTGCTGTCACGTCTTCGGGGCCACCTCATCGAGGTGAACTCAGCCCTTTCATCTAGGGCTAAGTGGTAAATTGATGCGAAGGGCCACGAAGCAAGCTCACCAATTAGCCTACTTAAAAGGCTGCGCTTTACATATTTGAAGATAATTGGACCGTCATGACTAATTCATGTAGAATAATAAAATGTCTACAGGAAAAGAACCATCCCACCCCACCTTCCATCCTTAGATTAAACAGCAGGATGGTCTATTTCTTTTCCCCTCCTTTTTATCTTAATGGATACAACCATGAAACATGATTTAAAATCTTTTTTTCATAAGTCTTTATTGATTCTGCACTATCAAGGCACAAGTAAGGCAATGGCCACCAAGAAGAGGCTTACTGTTGTTTATATGGCCTTTTATGAGATGCCAGGGGCATTGTTTCTATTGCATTCCAGCCTTGTTCAGCCATGAAGTAAAAAATAATATATATATAAAATTAATGCCACAGCTTTTTCTGCTGTGAACAGTGCAGCAATCATATTTGCAGGGAGAAGGCTCCTGTTATTCATATATTGATGACAACGCTCTTGTAAATGGATATCTGTCTTGCACAGCTCTGTTTCCATGACAGTAGCCAGCAGACGGCTGTGCTGCGATGGGGATAAGGAGGTAGCCTTTCCGTGTGGAGCACCTTGATGCCCACAGCTATTCCCAGAGAATGTCTTTCAGATTCCTAATTAGCCCTTCTGCGCAGGCCTAGAAATGGATGCTGGACAAATTTAGATTATTCCTATGAAAGGAAGAAAGAACTAGAAAATAATTTTCTCGTCCCCCTTTCATGCTTCTCTCTCGGCTGATCCTTAGACGTGATATGGAGGCTTCAGCACCATGAAAATTGGTGGAAAATTGAAGAGAGGAACGGAAGCAGAATAGCAAGAACCTGAAGTTTCTATGCCTTGGGGGCAAATAAGCTGTTTTGCTAGTTATCATCTGTATTAGATAAGTAGCGTGTGATAGAAAATGTCAGAGACTTTCTTTCCTGGCTTATTTTCAGTCCTTCTCTCCTGTCCCAGAAGGACTGCGTGCTCAGCTACATGAGCTGGCTGGAATGCCAGTTAACAGTGGCAAACCAGTTCTGCCCTTGTTGCTGAAGTAGCGGGCTGTCCGATCCACTCCAGCTCCTACCCCTCGGTGTGCTTCACGCTCGCTAATGCCCTCGTACCTGCTGTCTCTGTGAAATGGATGTTGCCTTATTTTGGACCCAGCAAAGCAGTCCGCTCCTGCCACAGCTCCCATAGCTTTGCCTTCTCTCCTTACCCCCTTGTCCTGCTCCTACCTGTCCTCCCCTTGCCTCCCAGCCCCGTAACCAGATTTGACTTCTCACGTCTTTTTTTCCCCCATATCCAGCATTTCTCAGAGACTTCTACTTATTACTTTAAATCCATTAATACCCCCTCCTGTTGCATCTCTCCAGGCTCTGTAACATCTCTGGTGTCCTCACATCTTTTCACTTCCAGCTATTCCAATTGATTGGTTTCCTCCTGCTGTTACTTTTAGTTTTTATTCTTCCCTTCAGCCTAGCCACGGCTTTTTAAGCTTTAACACCTTTATTCTTCCAATCCAAGCAGCGTGCTGATTTACACCTTCTAAGGAGCCAGCCCGCCCTGCTGCCGTAGTATTTCAGGGATAGAAATAACAAAAGTGGTGTCTTTTTCCAACCAGAGCTGCCATAATTTTCTGTAGTGATGCGATCCCTTTAAATGATTTATTTATTTAAGATCTTATTTTGGTATGTTTGAGGGTTATTTGCCTTAATCATAGAGTCATAGACTGGTTTGGGTGGGAAGGGACCTTTCAAGCTCATCTAGTCCAACCTGCCTGCAGGGAGCAGGAACATCTGCAACCAGAGCAGTTTGCTCAGAGCCCCGGCCCACCTCACCTGCAATGGTGCCAGGGATGGGGCAGCGACCACCTCTCTGGGCAACCTGGGCCAGGCTTTGACCACCCTCAGTGTAAACAATTTCTTCCTTCTCTCTAGTCTAAAACTTCCTCTTGTAGCTTAAAACCATCCGTCCTTGTCCTGTCCCAATAGGCTCTGCTAAAGCGTCTGTCCTCATCTTTCTGACAGGCCCCTTTAAGTACTGAAAGGCCACCAGAAGGTCTCCCTGGAGCCTTCTCTTCTCCAGGCTGAACAAGCCCAACTCTCCCAGCCTGGCCTCCCAGCAGAGGGCTTCCAGCCCTCCCATCATTGCTGGGGCCTCCTCTGGCCCCGCTCCACCAGGTCCATGTCTCTCCTGTGCTGAGGACTCCAGAGCTGCCCCAGCACTGCAGGGAGGGTCTCACCAGAGTGGAGCAGAGGGGCAGAATCACCTCCCAAATTAGTGTTAGACAGATTGAGGAAGAAATACTGTGAATGCTGAAGGTGAATTTGCTTCCCACCAACTTGTATGTGCTTTAATGTGTCACAACTAAGAAAAAAATTGGGAGGCATCTTGCTCCTTGTGTAGCATTGATGGAAAAGGAGTGGGGCTTCACTGGGGACTCAGCCAACAGCACAATGGGTTGCACCCTTGCACAGTTCATCTGGAACATACGTACAATTCTTTAAATATAGAGCTTGTGTTATGAAAGCAAGTGATGCCATAGGTAGGGAGTGATGGGCTCGTTGCCATGGGAACTACTCTTTCTACTTGAATAGCAAAATCAATAATTGCCTAAAACCTCCACTATGTGTTTGGAGTTTGGTCCCTTTTCATTGTGTAGGTTTTGTGAGAGGGGATATGATGGCTTCTTCAAGAACCCTGCATCTCTGGGGATGCTCTTCACTGTTCCCTGCCCATCTCAGGCCCTGTGAGGCGACATATTAATGCCATACCTTAATTTAAATAGATGGAGGCTTTCTCCTGCCACGCTGAACGCCTGATCCTGTAGCTCTTGCCTTTATTTTGGAGAAGCCCACACTCCTAGGAATGATAACCAAAACTGCAGGGCTACCAGCACTGGTCAAAATTGCTGGCATCGGTAAGGACTATGTAGTTTGACCATGATGCTAGGAGCATAGGGGCTGCTGAGTTTGACCCAAGTGATCACGGTAACTATCCATGATTTTGAATCCATCCCCATGGAGGAATCTCTCTGGGAACTGGTGAGCCAGGCTCTTTTTGGGTATAGTTCCCTCATATCCTGGAGGCCACCTGGGAGCTGGCATCGCTTGATCACCATGATGCCAAAATAAGGTATCGCTCTGAGCACATCACGCGTTTTTCTTCTTTTTCTTCCACCTGTTACACGCTTTGGTCAGCAGCGAAATAATTCAGAGTGTTAACGTGTTTGAGGCTCCTTGCTGGGAAGGAAGCCCCACTGAGATGAAGAGCGGTGATTCATGCTGGGTTGGCTTGTTGATGAGCTCAAGCTGCTGATGGGACCCCTCAGGTCTCATCATCCATCTCTTTGTGGGTTATTTTTTTTGCCTAGGGGAAGCCTTGAAGAGCTTCATTCAATTTCTGCGTATGTTTTGTCTCCTTGTGCTAGCAACAGGAGCAGATACATTTTGATTTATATGTAAATATTTGTGTTTGGCAATTTGATGTATTCAGCAAAGTGATTTAATGATGGCAGGATATAGTTTGTGAACACTCCCTCCCTCAGCTACTTTGAGTAGTGCTGAGCTTTCCCACCTGGGAGCCCCAGGGATCTCCTTAATTGCCGCAGTTTACAAAACATCAAAATCAACAACCTGAGAATAAACAAAAAAAAATACTTGAAAAGAACTTGGTTTCTCTTCCATCCCATCATAACCAACTTGTTTATACTGTAATTTGGGGGGTTTGCCAGTTGCAATATCTCATACAGGGGTCATTTGCATTCTCAAAGTAACATTTTATTGATTTATTTTTTTATTTCCAAGTAAGAACAGATTCTCCTGTTTATATATAATTTTATCCACAAAGAGTTTGAGTCAAGGCCCTGAGTCCCAGTAGAGCCAGTAGACGCAATCTGATCATTGCACTGGTGCAGAGACCACTGGAAAAGGCAGCAAATAAGATCATCACACATTTTCCAATGGGTTCTTTTCCCAAGGCATGACCATGGCCACCTGATACGAGCCATCCTTCAGTGTCACAGTGCGTATGCGTCCCAGTTGTACTCTACAAATTTACCACAGTTTGGTCTGACCATTTATTTGGCTTCTGCGGTTGCAGGATGCTGCTAGAGAAACTGTCAGGAGTTTGTTCCCAGCTTCTTAAATTTGTTAAGCTTGGTTAGTTTTGTACATTCAAAGTTTGTCATCTTCCAGGTGTCATGGGCAGGAAAATGGGCTTGGATTGGGTGGGTCATGGTCATACTGAGTGTAGCATCAAAACACACCGCTCTCCGTTTACAACATCAGAGGGAATTAATTAACTTCATGAACTGGCAAAGCTTGTAAATTGGAGTTTAACTTCAAGCAGACTGGTTAGTCATGATTTTTTAGTAATTTAGGGGGTTGATGCACTCATGATTCAGAGAAAGCTGGGTCCTGATCTGTCACACAGCCTGCTGAAGGCTGGTGGAACTCTGTGTGAGACAAGTCTTCACGTGACATGAGGCAGCAAAGACCTGAGCTGGCAGAAATCTGTGTCAGGAGAACCTTTACAAACCTCGTAAAGCCAGTGATGACTTTAGATGATCTCTCTTATTCTGGGTTAGCAAAACTAGTCCAGGAATCTGCCTTTTCCAGAGGAGTGAATAGAAGCAGAAGCCCTTTTCTGGGAGGTGGGATTTTGCAGGTTTTTAGCTTATTGGATTTATTCATAGGAGTATTTCAGAAAGAATTTGAGTATTTCCATTGATTTGTCCTTCCAGTCCGACTCAATGAAAATGTTGAATCCTGTCCCCAGTTTCTTTCTGGTAGGGGCAGGGGTCCTTTGGTGCCTCCTCCAATGTCTGGATTCATATTCAGGAGTCCACATCCATTGTTTCCCTGTGTCTGACAGTGCTGCCAGCTGCAACATCCCATTTCCTTGTTCCTCTTAGTGATTTAGGCTGTTTTTCAAAGACTACTTATGTTTCCAGAAGGTGAATGTTGAGGAGTCTCAAATGTGTGGGAGACTAATTGATTTCTCCAATTTTTTCTTCTTTTATTTTTTTTGTTTTAGGAGAATAAAATGGTATCACTCCATCCAAGATGTAATTCAGTGTAATGCACACACAAAATAAATAGACATTTGTGATTAGGATGCACCAACCATCAAAAGTGTTATTTTAAAAAAGGCAGCACCACTGGTCTGGAAGAAGCTGGAGCTCTTCAGTTGTAGATCTCCACCACCTTCCAGTTCCCTGTGCCTACCTGGAGCCAAGACCTCCTGGAGCCAGGAAATCTTGGCTCTCTTTTTCTGGGAGAAAGGACAAGATCTGAAACCACATTAAGGAGATTATAGCAGAACCTGAGACTTGGTCTGATCCTGTCTCCCAGCTGACTGGGATCTCTGTGGACCAAGCTGGTTCCTTGCACTTTTCCCCTCTCAGACACGGAGGTCCCTCAGGGCTACAGGCAGGGTTGTCTCCCTGTGTTCCAAAGGGAGAAGAAGCAGGATGGAGAGGTTTAGAAATTCCTTCCTCCCCCATGGTGAAAGGCAGAGCAAGGAATGTTCCTCTTCTGATTTTTCTCTACTTTCCCAGCAAGAACAGCTTTCCTTTTTAGTTATTTATGGACGCGTGCTTGTTTCTGGCTTCCTGGGAGCCTCCCCAAGGGATTTCTGCTGTGCTGACCTCAGCCTGAGCCATAGCAGAGCCTCGCTGACATATTCCCCCTTATCTATGGTGTTTTGGTTTGGTGTGGGTTTTTTTGTTGGTTTTTTTTTTTTCTGTTACAGAAGCTGTCAAGTTTGCCAGGAAAACAAACCCTCTGACACAAAAGGCATAAAGCTGACGTGCAGCAAGCGATGCTCTGTACTTAAACCATACCCCCTCCCAGATAACAGGGAGTAACGGAGGCTTTGATGGATGAACTCCGTTACTCCAGCCACTCGCCGCCGAACCTTTGCACCTACTTGAAATTCATAGAAATTCCTGTTATTGAGCCTGTTTACCGTGTAGATGATGAATACGAGCCTGCCTTGCTCTAAAACTCTCTTGCAGCCTCCCTCATACTTTATTTTGCTGCAGATCCCCCCTGTCCTTGATCTTGATGGTTGGCAGGGAGCCAGTTGCTGGAGCAGGCTTCGTTTCTGGGGGCCATCAGCTTTGATTTTTCCTCTTACGCGCTGAATCCCGGTGCCCGCACGCTGGAGAGCTGTGTTATAGCCTCTAAATCAAGATGATGACTATCCTTGCTACTGAGAGGAGCTGCTACCAAGCTTGCCAGTACATTGCTGTAAATTAGAGAAATTCCAATCTAAATTTCTGCGGGGAGCGGAGCTCAGATAACAAGAGAAACCTGGCAGGGTAGTCAAGGAAATGGGAGGTTTGTTGGCCTGGTAAATCAGCAGCTTGAATAATTCCCTGTATTATAGAACAATACCTACAGATGATACCAATACCTACTAGAGTAATCGCATTTCTCTTGGATGTATGCTTCAGATTTGCATATTGCAGCATTTGTCAGCATAGCAATGAAATGATGTGTTTGCAGAATAGTCTGCGGTAGTTTGCTCCACTGCAGTCTTACAGCGGGAAGCAGAAAAGAGCTCTATGCTACCAAGGGCTGATGACTTCACATCTGCTTGGGGTCTTCATGGGTGGCTACATGAATTTAGGACCGTCTGAAACCTGACGTGCCTTTGTATATACGGCAAAATCAGGGTTCACGCAAAGCTGATGGTATCCTCTCAAGAAGGTAGAGTTGTCACATATTCATATTTTTGCTTACAGAAGTGATACAGAGGAAGTCCAGTGACTATCTACCCTGTGGTAGCACAGTGTAAGGGTAGGAATTTCCCTAATTTCTACTAACAGCATCTGTGAGAAAAAGGCTGTGGGGATGGAAGAAATAAATGCTGTGGGAAGTTGTAGCGTCCTGTGACTCTAAGATCAAGATATGTTTGCTTGTCTCTAACATGTAGACTGCACTCAATGGCATCTTTCAGCTTACTTGACAGACGAGGCAGTGACTCCAGTGACAGCTCGATATTACCACCTTCTATAAAGTGATAGTCTTTCATCTCTCATCACCTTTATAGAGTGCCTCAGCCCTTGCTCCCCAGGAGAGCGTGCAGTGAAGCACTTCTGTGGCCTTGCCCTGTTCTTGCACTCTGCCTTGGGCACTATTTGGAGAATACACCCTTTAGGGCTGGGTTACCTTTGGTCCTGCACAGAGCAGCCATTCCTGTGTCTTCCCTTTCATCTCCTGACCTAGATCTGTGGGGACAACTCAGACTGTAAGCAGTTAGCCTGTAGAACTGGACTTTGTACAGCCGCAGGTCTCAGCCTCTACTGTTGGGAGCCACCAGTAATTCCCACCATCAGTGAATCCAGGTACACGTTAGAATATTAGTGTTTTTCAGGAAGTTTGGATTATATGTGCAAAGATACACTACTTCTAGATGAAAACTTCACCAACTCAGGGGGAAATGGGAGGCTGGAGACATCTGCAGAGACGTGAGCTGTGTGTGGTTGCAACTCTCAGTGTTGCTGTTTTATAGAATATTTATCGATCATATAAAGGCTGTAAATTTGAAAATGTGATAGTTCAAGTTACTGGACTTCTTTTGTTTATTCTGGATGCTGTTTTAAAACCTGAGTGCTCTAGTTCCCAAGCTAGATTTATTCCTGGCCAGTTTACACTGGAGCAGGTCCAAAAAAGACTATCAGTGCTGGTGAAGGGTCTAGAGACCAAGTCTTACAAGGAGCAGCTGAGGGACCTGGGCTTGTCCAGTCTGCAGAAAAGAAGGCTCAGGGGAGACTGCAGCTACCTGAAAGGAGGTTGGAGCCAGGTGGGGTCGGTCTCTTCTTCCAAGTAACAAGCGATAGGACAAGAGGAAACAACCTCAAGTTGCACAAGGGGAGGTTTAGTTTCGATATTAGGAAATATTTCTTCCCTGGAATAGGCTGCCCAGGGCAGTGGTGGAGTCCCCATCCCTGGAGGGCTTTCAAAGCTGTGGAGATGTGGTGCTGAGGGACATGGGTTAGTGGTACCCTGGCAGTGCTGGGTTAGCGGTTGGACTTGATGATCTTAAAGGTCTTTTCCAACCTAAATGATTTTATGGTTCTATTCCACAATTCTACTCTTGCGTTCTTCTACTAAGGGCAGATCTGTGCTTCTGCCCCATTGTTTCTTGGCCTTATCTTTACAGCGTGTCCACTTGGTCCTGTCTCACAGCTAGAACAAACTCAGCTCTTAGACAGCAATTGTAAAACAGCTCCCTCTTCCCCACTTTTCCTAGGATCCAGCTGAGAAGTATCTGATTTATTTTAGCATTTAAGTGCACGATCTGGCACTTTTTATAATTAAATTTCCATTGTTCCTCTCTTCAGGGCTGACTAGTTTTTCTTAGACAATTTTCTCATTGTCCTCTTGGCTAACAGTGAGTTCCCACTTTGAAATCTTGGTAGGAAATGTGCTGATGACACAATGTAATTAATGAAAACACTAATGAATATGAATGGAAAAACTGAAAAGATGGATCTGTAATGAATTCTGCTTCCAATCTTCCTCTGGCCTGATAAAAACCTTTCTTCAGCCCAGCTGGTTGCAGCCACTTTAAGCACTTGAAATTTCCTGTATTAATTCTCAGTTTACGTAATAATCATCCGCAGTGGTTTAACAAAGTTCCAATAGATGCATTTTACCACATTTTCCTTTGTCTAGAAAATAAGCTTTTCATCAAAGACAAAAATCTAGTCTAACATAACTGGCATCAGGTATATATACGCTAAATGTTGTCCCCTTTTATGTCTTTAGTGGCTCTTTTCTTCCCAGCTTTGTTCTGAACACTTGCATGCTGGTGAGGCCAGACTGTTAAAGCTCAAGGTTGCTCCCAAAGCTCTTCTCCTCTCTTTCTTAAATAAGCAACTGTGTGTGCTCTCCTTCCTTCTAGTGCTGCACAACCCCCTATGAAGGAGGTCAGCTCTGCTGCCTTTTCCTCTCTAACACTATTGTCCTATATGGAAATGGGAAAAACCATCTCAGCTTAGAGTTTTGGATGGCATCTAGATGTTCCTTTTTTCAGCCTCTAAACCATCTTTGCTTTTAGCAGGCCAAATGCTCTGTCCTCCTTCCCTCTGGGAACCTTTCCCACAGGTTTGTCCCCTGGCCTCAGGTGGAAACTCCAAAGAAGACTTTTTTCCCTTGAATGTGTGGGAATATCAAGCCTTTTGCATTTCAAAGACCGAGCTTTTCAGTCTAGCAGACTTGCTTTTTCAGAAGTCCTCCTTATTTCTCCAAGTGTGCCTTTGTAAGAGACTCCTGTTTGTCTCTCTGATTCTTTAAAGACAATCAACTCAGGATTTCTCCATCCTACACTATTTTCTACAAGCAGCTCTTTTCTATTGCCTTCGTTAGATACCAAAACCAACTTTAAAATAGCATCAACTCTTGTTGGCTCAGTGACTATGTCTTCTGCTATCTGTCAGCCCTTGCATCGAGGCACCCATCTTTGAGGTGAAGCATGCACAGAACAAAGTCTTCACCTTTATGCCCAACACAACGGCTAGGTGTGATCATGAAATCATAGAATTGGTTAGGTTGGGAGGAGCCTTGAAGTTCATCTAGTCCAACCCGCCTGCAGGGAGCAGGGACATCTGCAACCAGAGCAGGTTGCTCAGAGCCCCGGCCAACCTCACCTGGGATGGTTCCAGGGATGGGGCAGCCACCACCTCTCTGGGCAACCTGGGCCAGATCTTTGCAGGCACTCTGGTTCCTTGGCAGGAACACATCACTGTAATGACCTGGCAATTACGGTAGCTGAAATTGTTATCAAGCACCGCACGTAGTTGATTGTTTTCCATACCAAGTATCAGAGGATATGGTGCAGAGCCAAGGCTCTCAGGTTGAGGACAGGAAATAAAGCCAATTCAGTGATGGCATCAGTCGTGTCAATAGTGATGAGTAAACAAAGCGTCACAGCTTCTTGGCAGGGCTCCTGGAGCTAAGTAACACCAGTGAGTAAACTAACTTGAGGCTGCTGGACTTGTGAAATATCATTATGCTTATTCTGGAGAGGCAATAACATTAACTGAAGTCAAGGATGATTTGCTGAGTTTGTCAGATTAGGGCAATTTGGTGATGTGATTCTATTTTGAGTCATTATAATTTTGGCTTGGAACATTTAATTTCACTTATTTATTTAATTCTGTATTGCAATGGAATCTCTTATCTTGCACATACCAAGCCTAGATTTGTAGGCCTTTGGAAGAAAGAGGCTGTGATTTTCACACCTAACTTGGAAATGTAGGTGTGCTTGGTGCTTTTCCAAAGTGCTTTCATGATCAAGGACAAAAAGTCCTACTCATGGGATTTTTACTGGGACAGGTGATTGCTGAGAACTCCCAAAAAATCCTCTGTCCTACTCCCAGTGACACAGAGGTTGAATGAGATGATGTCCAGAAGTCCCTTCCAACCCCTCCTATTCTGTGATTCCATGTATACTGCTAGAAGTCAAATTATACTAACCCTAATCTCTTAAACCCGTGGGTAAACCACCAATGAGATGCTGGTTCTCCAGGGCTGCTGAGCCCAAATCACTTGGGATTTGGATGGGGCATTTTGTCCGTGTCCAGAGTCTGGCTTCTCCCGCATGTCTCATTCTCACTTCAGTTTTGATGGCACCGTTTTTGGGTTACTCTTGATAATCCACTACTTTGGTGCTATTTGCATTTGAAGTCCTTATGGCTATGCACAGAGATGAATCCGCTTCTTTCCAAGGGAAGTGCCCTTATCTCAGACCAGCTCTCGCTGCCTTCTGGTCAACAGACACCTCTTGATTTCATCACTGCCGGCTTGTCCCCTCTTGGGTGGTGGAGTCACGGTGCTGTGCAGGACAGGGCACACAAGGGGAAAAGCAATGCAGAAAGGAGAGTGGGTAATGCAAAGTTGAAAAGCTTAAAAGCTTTTTCATTTTTATTATTTTAATTTTTTTTTTTTCCCTTGAGCGTCCTGAAATAAAAGCCGATGTCCCTTGGCTTGAAGGGGTGTATGACTGAAGGACACTATAAAGCTAAAGCATCGTGTGCCCTTGGAATAAAATTTTGCACAAAGGCAGCTTGTGCTACATCCCTGCCTGGATGCTTTTTAGAAGCAGTGCAGAAAACTCTTGTCCTTGCTTTAAGGCTGCTTTTCCACCCCTCCAGGTCTGATCTGTGTTCTCCATGTGGTGATAGTGGTTGCTCAAAGCTGCATGCGGTCCTCAGCCGAAACCCCCATTATTTTGGCACCTGTTGGCCCCTAAAATTGGTGGGTTTGGCTCAGAGAACCTTCACTTCCACCTTTGGGGGTGTACTTTGTCATCAGTTCAGTCATGGAAAAGTCATCCGCATATCTGCTGGAGCCTGCATGTAACCAGGGATACAGCCTTAGATCTAGTCCTTTTGTCTGCAGGACAGTTTTTCTTCTATTAATGTAACTGAATATTCGGGAGCATGAAACAAAATTCTGCTTTTGCCCCAGGGTTTGCTTTGACTGAAGCTGTGGTTCCAGGAAACTGTTAATTGAGGGTTTTTTGACCATTCTTCATAAAGATGACATTAAAACCAGGAGTTTTATCTTAAAGAACTTTCGAGGTTTTGATTCTTAACCTCAAAGAAATTTCAGACTTTGTTACCTGAAAACTGGAGGCATGCAAAATCATTAATTACTTCTGGTATTCTGTTCTGTGTCCCCTCTGCTTTTCTTCATAGGATGAGATTTGCAGCACAAAGCTTGGTTAGTGAAGGGAAGGGGGAAAAAAAAGAAAATATGAGAATTTTATAATGGACGCTTAAAATCAGGGCACCTTTCCACCTGACGTGAGAATTGCACTGAGCAATTCAGAGCTAAACGGATGCCTCTGGGTTGCAATTTCTCTTCAGAGTATTTTGATGCCCACACCAAAAAATTTTCTGTTGTCGTAAGACAAACAACATGAACGTTTCTGGAATTCAGAGATCAAGTAACCCCAAATCCTAGGTTCAGAGTATTTCAAGTCTGTGTCTGGTGTTCGCCAGATGTGCCTGTCACCACAGGCCCTTGCTAAAGATGCTGTCCTCATCTTTCTGATAGACCCCTTGAAGTCCTGAAAGGCTGCAATAAAGTCTCCTTCCAGAAGGAGTCACTAAGAGCCAGCTGCTCATTCTCTTCAGATGTTGGGTGTTTGTGTTTGTCTCACAAAGTCACTCTCAAGCGAGGGAGAGTTTCAGTCTCACCTTAATCCGTGTACATATACTCACCATCAAGGAGACCTCTTACCAGCTCTCGGTTGTGCTTAGCCGTAAAGTCCTATCACCCTTACTTTGCACTTCTTGCTTCTCCTCACAGATTGCCAACTTTTTCCTCACAGGTTCCTGAAGACTTTTTTTATTTTTCCCCATGTTTACAGGTTTAACCTTGGTTAGTTTGTTTCTGTGTTTGTTGAGAGCAAATGAGCACAAGGTCATTCAGCATTGCTTTTTGACATATCTCCAAGCCGGTCTCAGAGTCGGTCTTTAGCTGCTTTGCAGGATCAGGCTATTCATCATGAATTTCTGAGTTTCAAATTCTCTTCCTCCCTGCTTCCCAGGTCCTCTCCCTTTTCAGTACAGAGCTCTCCACTTCTTATTTTTGCCTGCAGACACAATGCTTTATTGAATCTGAGAGCTCTAACTTGTTGGTTTTTCTCCCGCTTGTCAAATTTATGCTCTGAAATTCCAGCTCCTGACACCACTTTACTTGGCAGAATCTAATGGTGCTCCTTGAAAGCTTCAGTATCTGTGGATTTTGTTTAGCTATGCATCCTTTACTGAGAAATAGCTTAGAAAAAGTAGCTCCATTTCTAATGACAAACCTTTCTAGTTGATGATGTGTGCATTTTGGGTACGATGCTGGAGTTTTACCTATTTACCAGTCAAAAAGAATCTCTGTGTACTAGGAATTGGCTAACCCACCCCTCCAATGGCTAAATGAATCCTAAGCAGGCAACACAATTTAATTCAGCATGTGACAGGTATTGTAAGGGAATTACAGGACATTATGGATGGAGTTTGTTTCCTCTAAATTTAGCTAACTACAGCAATGATATTTATGTCCAAACTAGTTGTCTTTGTCTTCATTTCTAGTCAATGGAGAGAGGCAGGTACTTCAGATGCTTGAAGCTCACCACCATGAAGACATGTCAAACGTGCCAGTGATTGCAGTGAAGTCTCTTGTTTTTTCTGCTGACCATAAGGTGCATCCTTAGATGCTTGCTCAGAGGTAGACATCCATTGAACGAATGTAAAGAACTGAGACAAATCCTGTGCTGAATATATCTTTAAAACAGCATTATGAGTCTCCTCTGAATTTCCATGAACCTCTTCCCTGACAGCATTACGGTCTGCACTGGTCCACAAGGTTAATGCAGGGCAGTCCCTCACAGTCTCCTCTTAGTGACACACAGACGCCCGTTGGATTGCCTGAGAGGGACTTGGTGGCATCTCTTCGGGCACAGGATGACTTCAAGTGCTCCTCACACACGTTGCTAATGCAGAATTATCTACAAAAGGTTAATTCATCCTCTCTGGGCTTTGATAGAGTGAAGACAGTAAAAGAGGGTTCTTTGGAGGGCAAGTCAACGTATTACAGACCAACTTCTAGCCCTTCTACGCAGCAGCAAAGTTCAAATGCTTCTCTTGGAAAAGCGTAGCTATATTTATCAGAGTCTTAGCGATGCACCTAGAGACCACATTGGCCTTACCTTGATGTTAGAGAGCCAAACAAACCTCATAGGAAAACACAAGCAACAAATTGAGCCAGAGATTTCCCAGAAGCGTGGACAGCTGAATGAGACTGATCACAAATAACCAAACGGGTGTTTTTTGCTTTATGTGTGGGAGGATCGTTTTATTTTAGTGGCACAGATAACAGAAGTGTAAGTCTTCTGTCTGTCCTGTTAACACTGCATAAAGAAAGCAAGAAAATGATACTGGTTTATTCTCCTGCTTCTTCCAAGCCTTAAGCCTGAAAAAGCTACATCTCATTTCTCCAAGACCAAAGTTTTTGGCAATATCCAACATAGCTGGTTTCATTGCTTGCATCCACCAAAGCTCCGTGTTCCTCGCTGCTTAGTTCCACAGACATGACACATATGCCTCAAACCTTCAATAACAATTGTGTTTACTGCAAACAAGTCAAACGTTCACCAGCAACATGTAAATAAGAGCAGCAGCAGCAGATGTCCAAACAAAACCAGTGCTGTGCTAGCCAAGTTTCAACTTGGCGCCCATCTCCAACAAGCTCTTCTCAGGGAAAGGTTATTGCAGCTACAAAATCTGCATTAAAGCAGTGGGGAAAGAAACCGAACCTGTCCAGCTCAGATGTTGCCACCTTGGATACTGCTGCTCTTTGTACGAATTCTTCCAAAGCTTATCGTCCTTTCCAGTACCTTAGCTCAACTTGCATAATTTTTTACATGATCTTTCTCATCTTCTAATTAATTTTGTTGCTCAGCTGTTTCCCCATGAACCTACCAGTTAGAGTCCACCGGAATGTCTTCCTGAAGCTGACTCCAGCTGGAGGCTTCCCTTCTAGGTTTGTAAAGCACAGTGAACAAAGAGTTGTGAAATAGCTTCAAGATAAGGGACATAGTGGGAGAAAAAAAAAAAAGCAACCTTTCTGAGAAAGTTGTTTAATATGCAAGGAGAAGATATGTCTGGATTGTCTTGACAGACTCCAATTTGGGCATCTGCCTTTGCGCTGGATAGATTTTACTGATAGCACGGGGCAAATAGTCCCACAGCTTTTCTGATCTTCAAATCTCTCTGATGTGGTCATAGGAGATGCTTTATGATCAGCTCTTACAGGCAGGTGGGGTGACCTAAGCCACCCATAACCAGGGCTAGGTTGGGAGCAGGGAAAACTACCCAGAGGAAGTGCAGAAGGACTTTGGAAAGATAAAATCCAAAAGGCAAACTGGAGAGTGCCAAGCTGAGAAGCTTCAACTGAAATTTCTCTAGTGTTTTAGATTGAGTTACTAATAAAACGAAGGTTGACACTGTTCTTAAAGTAGCACAAACAGGCTTGGCTGCAGGTTCTCCAGTATCGTTACGTGGATTTATACGGAGAAATAAGCCTTATTTCAAGGTCTCTACTGCTTTGAGGGCTGTATAGTAACTCTGCTTATTTTGACGTCTATTTTCTGGTGTAGGACGTACAACAGGGAGTTGTTCTGGCTTTTCGTTCAGACGGCTGGTTGGTTTTGTTGACCAGCTATTTCACCAAATTCTGTTCACTGCTGCTCTTAAAGACACAAGCAAATCTTGGTATTTCTTCTGCTATCATCACCCTTGTAGCATTCCTCTGAAGCCCTTGGCAACGCTTTCAGTTCACAGCAGGATTTGGGTGGTTTTAAATAGGAGCACTGAACATGTGAGACATTAAGACATGGAGCCTGATTCCAGCTGTGTGTTTGGATGTTTGGGTTGTTTGTTTGTTTGTTTGTTTTTTAACATGGGTTTAACTCTCCTGACAGTAGCTATGTTAGTCTTGATTTTGACAGATGTCATTGCAGTGAGGTATAGAGCAGACAAAAGCTTAAAATCAGAGCCAAAAATCTTCATTCTTCTGTTGCGTAGCCTTACAGACATTTTTTTCCAGTCACATTCTTATACACGCTCAAAAAGATTTATCGTTTATTTCGTTGATTCTTTTAGTCAGTTTCAAAATTTTCCTTAGAAAAATGTTGTGAAATATTGTCATTTTACCTTTTCAAACATAACTAAATTTCTAGTCCAGGCTACACACTTAGACTAGAGATAGTCTGCATGGAAGCTGGGGAAAACAGCCAAATTTTTGCTTTAGCTCTCTGGCAGAGAAGCTGCCTTGAAAAGGATGCAGAGAAGGATCATAGTCTGCTTACGACTTCCCTGCCACTATAATTCACGCCTGGTCGATGTCTTACTCTCGACTGCAGAACCATCGGTGCTGCATTGCTGGCAAAGACCTGCCTTGTGGAAAATGCAGGACTTAGCAGGAACTAAAGCCCAGCTCTAGCTCAGACCCCTCTGCAGCCCAGAGAAACACGTTGTCTTCCCTGCTGCATTTAACCTTATTATCTCTCCAGTATCAGAAAAAAACCCTCTTGCTGTGAATCCCTGTTTGCTGTGAGGAACTCAGCATCGATGGGGATTTGCTGTTTCAGCGCCGAGCTCTATTCCCTCCTCTCCCCCACTGGTTTACATCCAAAACATGAGAGAGAAAAGTGATGGCTACATGCTGTGCAGATCACAGAACGTAGCAATAAGCTCTCTCGCAGACGACCTCGAGGAAGTTTCCCCTGCAATCATTTTCTATGTGTATTCACTCACCTCCTTCCTTTACCTCTGTTTTGTTTGGCCTTTCTTTTTTTTTTCAAATTTTAAAATGATTGCTGATTCTGTTGCCTCCAATTTTATTGTTTAAAGCTAGAACAGATGGTGACATGTCTATTAAATACGAAACTGTGCCATGCAGGAATCATCATCGCAGCTGAACTGGCTCCTTTTAGGAGTGGTTTTAGCCTTTGAAACAGATTAAGGGACTCGGAAGAAATTCAGGGCACTGCGGGGTGCCTGTGCTGGGCTGAATGGCTGACACTCTGCTCTTGGCCAAAAATAGTGTGGGAGGGGACAACCACCATCCTTTCCCAGAGGAATGGGTGGATTTACTGCAGGTTTCTGCACCAGAGGGGAGCTGAGCAGGGCTCTGTGCTGGAGACCTGCCCATGGGACGTGGGGTAAAAGCCCCACCAGCTGCTGAGCAACTTCCTTGCTGGCTTTCCATGAACAGGTGAATCAAGAGTTGCATGAGGAAAATGCTGCTGGAACCATGTTTTGTCCTATTTAACACAGTTTTCCAGGAGTCCCTCTGCATAGGTAGGAAGAGCTCGAGGTCTTTGGGGCAGGAATTATTTTTCTCTTTTAGATTTAGAAGATGTGGTGGCTGGGTCAGTGTGCCCCAGTGTATTCTCTTGGTCCCTCATCGCTGCAAGACAAATAATTAATAAAAGGACTGGTTGTAAAAAGCCACAGGAACTGCAGCCCTCTGAGTGATGCATTACAAAACAGGATTCAACGGGCCTGGGTTTAACTCCCTGAAGTATAATGTTCTCGCCCTCCACCATCTCTGATGCAATGGATCAAAATGTTCTTTAAAACGAAGACATTTCCAAAGCACAGGGCTGTACTTCTAGCTAATAAGTGTTGCCAGAAGGAATCTCATTTAAACAGCGAGGTCTCAAATCCTCCTTGGAGTTTACTGAGGAAAGAAAAGAAAGTTTGCTCTCGAGATATTACAAATGTCCTCTCTGTGCTTATCAAGTGCCACCACACAGTGCGGTCAATACAGCTGGAGAGCTTCATGTGAAGTGGAAATGTGTTTTTCCGGACTTCCACTCTCTGATGGGGATGAGATGAGATGTCAGACAAGGGCTCTTCTTTGCCTTGCAGCCTAGCACTTGCCAGTGCCAACAGCTCCAAAATACTTCTTCAAACATGGACTTCACTGAGGGCTCGTTTCCATTCTCTTATTCCTGTGATCATCTCCACTGAAGCAGCAGCCAAGCTTGGAAAGGTTTCTATTTGGCCTGAAGCAGAAGTATTTTGCTGCGTGGCTGTTTCAGGAACTCGCCAGCAGAACAGAGGCTGTGGCTGTTCCCTCTTCCTTCCCTGCACTGCTCGCTGGTGTTCAGCAGCTGCTTTTGGAAAGCTTTGTTGGATGTTTCTGAGTGAGTTTGGAAATCTTTCTACTGGGCTAATGCTGCATGTTTCGTAGCCACCACAAATGAAATTACATTTTATCAGGTCACTGGCTTGGCTGTTTCCCAGAGCAGTCCTCCACTGGTCTCATCAAAGATTTCTGTTGTGTGTGGTTTTTTTTTTTCCTCTACTCATGATTTTAATTGCCCTGGTAATTCACACGTCAAAGGGACCGGATCAAGCTCCAACCATGGACTTGGGTAACAGAGCAGATCTTGGCACGGCACACGAGATCCAAGTGTCTGTACTTGGAAATCCAAGTGTATCCAAGGGATTCCTACAGTGACAAACACTTTGGGATTTTTACTTCTCAACTTAGTGTGCGGCTTCACCTTACCCTAATTTCTGTCTGGCTCAAACAAATAAAATAAAGGCTGTGCTCAGTCTGAAAAATCTGTGATTTGAGGCACGTTGGATTGACTCCATAAAATTCAGTTGCGCTGCTGAGATCTTACATTTTTGAAGCTGAGATGTAAACGTGGATTGACTGGCTGGTGGGTTGGCTTTCTTGTGGATCTGGTGAAATTTAGCCCACAAGATCGACCCTCCTTTTTCTCACTCCTTTATTGCCCAGTAAATTCTATTTCTTTCGAAAGGGATTTACCCTTTTATATTTCTCTTTGCTGTCCTTCCCGTGGATGGTCAGCAACTTGTTAGCTCTGTTCCTCATACTCTATACGTGCATGTCAGTAAACTAGTGCATTGAGACAGATATTCTGTTGATGATGAGCTTCTATGGTAGTAACTTCTTTTTTTTCAGGGTGCATACGGAAGACGAAATCCTCATAGAAATTTATTGATGCAACTCTTTGGGAGGAGAAAAATGAAAGACATGAGAGACAAATTATCTTTTTGACCATTCCACCCTTCTAGATCCAACATCACCGATTTCACTGTTACATTGGTAATGTTTAACAAAAGCCTCTCAGATCAGAAATATGAGCCAAACCCTTCTTATTCCAAATGCTTTTACGAAGCAGGCAAATTTTAAACAAAATTAGAGCCTGGCAGTACAGATCTTGTTATCATAGCTCTTGAGAGTCACTGGCAAATGTCAGAGGAATAAATTGCATTATCTCTTGATGAATGACATCTCCACAGATAGTTCAAGCTAAACAGACTATTTAATTCATTTTCTTTGCAACCAGAAGTCCTTCTCTGCAGCGAAATGAACTTTTTTCCTCCTCCAAGCTTTTCTTATTAGATTTTACTTTGTCGTTGAGGGCTAAAAATTCAGTGAGTCATTTGTTCAACAGAGAAATTCCTGAGATAATCACCATTCACTGAGGTGGATCTGTGGTCCTGGCCTTGACGAAGAAATGAGATATTAGTGGAAGAAAAAGTATTTGCAGCCACAGCAGCAAGAGTGGCCATGTCCAAGCAAGATGTTCATAGAGGACCCCCCATAGACCAGTCCACTCTTCTCTGTTGGACATCTTTAGTGCTCAGTAGATGGGACGTGGTTTAGAGGTGCCCTGGAAGTGCTGGGTTAACGGTTGGACTCAATGTTCTTAAAGGTCTCTTCCAAAACGTCTCATTGGCCAAATAGGCTATAAAGCATACCTGGAATATAAAAATGATGGAATTCTGAAGCATCGGAAGGAGGCAGAGCACAGCACAACCTGCGTTGGATGGGATGCAGATCAGATTCAAGTCCTGTGTTTGAGGGGAGCAAGAGAGGCTTGTCCAAGGCATCTGAACATTTCTCTTATTTCTTATCTGGAAATGACACCCCCCAGCCAGGTCAAAGATCATCTGAATTGGTCTTTTAAATCAAAGATCTTTGCACACGTGATCAGGATCACCCTCCTAGTTATGTGAGGGAGATGGGAAAGATTTGTGACCCTCTGGCTGTATCAAAGGGGAGAAGAAGAACAGCAGATAGAGCAGCTGCGGGACCTGGCAGCAAAATTGGCCATGCAATGCAGATTCAGAGAGGTTTTCCTTTTTAATCCGTGTTCTTTCATTTGGAAAAAGCAGCTTTCTAAGCCTGATCAGAAGTTTGCTGATACCAACAGAAGCCTGCAAAACAGTGATAGCGGCCCAGTCCACGTGCAGTTGTGACACCAATTTTTCCACAGTAGCATCCTCAATCCTGTTTCCCTGATCTCCGGGAGCAGAGGTTTCCTCCCCCTCACCCTCCACAGCCCCTGGTCACCTTGGCAGCTCCCCCAGGAACACTGCTGAGACAGGCAGGGCACCGGGTTATTTTCCAGGCTCTGCCTCTGAAAAAAATGCCACGCAAGCACCAAATACTGCTGATGTGGGTTCACGAAAGCACAGAGGAGAGCAGGGAAGTAGTTCATCTGAAGCGGAACGCAGAGGGTAGCAGAAAGCCGAGGAGCCTGATGTGATGCATCAGGCTGGATGTAGCCCCGTGGCTGCCTTGGTCCCCCTCCATCCCTGTCTCCCTCTCCTAGCAGGGATGATGCTGGATGTCCCATAAGAGCATCTCTGAAGGCTTACCTATGGTGCAGTTACTTGTCCTACACCTGCTCCCCATGTTGGGGTAGCCATACTGAGTTTCCCAAGGTTTGGATCAGGGATCTTTCTCCTCCTCCACCTTATACTCTTTTTTTTCTAAGTTCTCCACTTTCTTAGGCACCGTGAACAGCCCCGCTTGCTTTAGCTGCTTTCTCCATTTGTCTTTTCTGATTTCCTTCACGGTGCTGTCAGATGAAAAATAATCCTAGGCAAGAAGTACACCTGTCTGGTGTGTTGAGGGAGCAGTCCTAATTGTGTGTGGCACGGCAGCGCAGTGTAGGCTAATTGCTAGAGACAGATCTTCTGTATTGTAGATACATTCATGATCCTAAATCTGCAAGTGCCTGTAATGATAAAGGAAGCAAACCTCAATGAGAAGCGATATTTTTCCTCTTTTGGTCAGGAAGGTGATTGACCGGCCCGTCAATCATGCCCACAAGCTCTACCAGGACTCAAGCATCTTAAAGGTCTTTTCTAGCCTAAACGATTCTATGATTCTACCTCTAAGGAATCTGTCCACAACCCTTAGAGGAATCTGGGGTCTCTGTGACTGCTATCTGTGCCATTAGTTTAAAATGTGCAATTACTGCCACATCTCCTCAAAACAGTGCTAAACTGCCAGATAAATCCCACTCTAGATTCAAATAGAGTTATGTACACACTGGGTCAGCTCATCAGTTTAAAATCACATCAATCACCACTTGAATTCAAGCAGTTGTGTTTCACATAGCCTAAGTGTCCAACACCAGACCTGCTGCATGCCCCATGTTGTTGGAACAATGTGAGTTGTGAAGTCCATTCACACTCAGCTCACAGACCCGTCCAGAAGCTCCCAAGTGACCGGATGGCCTTACCTGAGGAGTTCCAGCTCATACCAGGAGAACCATCCTCATGAGCTACCTTACCCTCATGGGAAAGCAGAAGCCTGTGTATTATCATAGAATCATAGAATGGTTTGGGTTGGAAGGGACCTTTAAAGCTCATCTAGTCCAACCCCTCTGCAGTGAGCAGGGACATCTTTAACATCATTATCATGAACTACAATCCTGGGAATGGGAATGGCTCCACGTGTGTGTTTGCAATCGTTACTGTGCGCGTACAAACCGTGTAGGTTCATATCATTTAATCTGTGCTCAAACTCCCCCAGATGCCTTAAAATGCCTTTTTAAGACATGAAAGAACATTTCAAACTTGAGCTGGGAAGGGCTGAGGTTGAGATTAGCCAAAGCCACAGCCTTGATACTCCACACAGTCCACCTGGGCTGAGAAGAGCAGCTAAACTCAGCTCTTCAGCTGCAATGTCTCTTAATCAAGCTTAAGTCACGTGAAAGTTGATTTAGAAGCAAGTTAGAGTGGATGGAAACCTGGTGCTTTTGGCCCCTACCTCTGGTTGAAGGCTCAGTGTGTGCTCTGCTACATGTAGATGGTTGGTGATCTCCAGGACTGCAACACCAAAAGCAGTATAATGCAGGGAACAAGAGATAACAGCAGATTTTAAGTCCAGAAAAGAAATTTAAAGCTGCTTAGTTTTTATTTTGCCTTGGTGGATCTTTGGCCCTGCTTTTGCTGCAGAGCATGAGTTCAGGTCGTAGGTGTATTTTGTGGCAGCCTCTCAACCCCAGTTTCCAAATGCTTCTTGGCTTGGGAAATATTTGTTGCCTTCCTAAGCATTTTGGGGACAATCCTGACCTCCTCTCCAAGCTTGGGTAGCACCCTCTGTGAGAGGAACAGGAAGCGGTCACAACTGCTGGGAAACAAGCTTGATGCAGGCCTGTTAAGCATCACAGCTATTATGGGTTACAGCTTTCAACATGATTCAGCTTGATTTTTTGCAAAGTTAAAATCCCCTTGGTTTAAAATTTTAATTGAGCTCTTGACCGCTGGAGCCTCTCTCTCTCTCTGTAGTTTATTTGGCTTCTGAGAACAAGGGAAAATAGAAGAATTTCCCTCCAGTGACATTCTGCCTGCTCAAATATCAATAATAGGATTTAATAGCTTCTTGTCTTGGGCTCTGGCGTGTTATCACAGTTAAACTACAGCCACATTTCATGCCTGAACCAGCTCTGCATCAGTGATGGATGGATGGAGCACTGTGTTTTGATGTACTGTATCTTGGCCTCAGATTGTTAATTCTCTGCAACCCTTTTGGGGCGAAAAGCGCTAGGTAAGGATAGGTATGAGTCTTTTTATGTAATATTTAGCCGCAGTTATTACCAGTTTAGATATTCATCTCACATCAGCACGCAGATGTTCAGGAGGGAGGCTTAAATAAAATAAAATTTAAAAGAAGTCTGCCTGGTTTAAGTCTGGCATCACTTAATGCTTTTTGCATTAAGGTAGGTAGATTGTTTTTTAAAAATTCCATATAAAATCCCATTTCCGACTGTGGCTAATGTGTTCTAGTTTCATGCTGCTCATTGTGATTCTATTCCTAAATAAAACCAGAAAACAATTAACCCCTTTCTCCCTCCCGCTGGATTGAGGAAGATAATTAGATTCTCATGCAGAAGTTATCTAAAGAGCGGCATTTAAAAGAACAAATTACCAAAAGCAGGAGTGGAAGTAGTGTTACAAGGTGGGGCTACGAAACCTGGTCACATAATTCAGTATAATGGGCAGAATTGCGTATTTCATCTCTTTCCTGGTGCTAAACTGGTGCTCTTTCAAAAGACACCCTCACTTACCTTAATTTACGTGTCTTTCTATCTTGCCTGTGCTATTTGGCCGCCTCAGATTTTAATTGCCTGCCTTTGTGAAACGGCGCATTTGTGGTCACAGGTCAGTAGTTATTACTCTTGCTGATGATAAATGAAAAGTTGTGTTTTCTCCCCTATTAAAAGGGTTGTCGTCTCTTAAAAGTAGTTTGTACTGCGGCAGATGACAAGGGGCCATTATGCACTTTGTTTTTGGCAGGTGCAGAGAGCCTTGGCTGTATAATGAGTCGGGCTCCAGCAAAATTCATCAACATTCATCATCTGCTTATGCCGTAGGTGGCATCTCGAAAGGCTTATGAGGAACGTCCCTAATTACAGCTTTATCTCAAGTGGTTGTGGTAGCTCAACATGCGTAGGGTCATACAGCTTAAAGGGGAAAAAAGTAAAAAATTAGGGTGGTATGAGGGTTTGGGTCATTGATGGGTGATGTGAAACTGAGTCATTTGGTAGCTGTGAGGCTTAAACCATGGCAGTTTTGGTGGGCTCTCGGTGACTGAGATCTTTTTAAGGCTTTTCGGTATTTAAAGGTGGCCTAATACGAATGATGGGGACAATCTTTTTAGCAGGACCCGTTGTGATAGGGGTGATGGTTTTAGATCATGTTTTAGTGTAAATTTGTTACACTGAGGGTGGTGAGAGCCTGGCCCAGGTTGCCCAGAGAGGTGGTCGCTGCCCCATCCCTGGAACCATTGCAGGTGAGGTTGGCCGGGGCTCTGAGCAACCTGCTCTAGTTGCAGATGTCCCTGCTCCCTGCAGGGGAGTTGGACTAGATGGACTTGAAAGGTCCCTTCCCACCCAAACCATTCTGTGATTCTATGATCTTTGCAGATGGAGGGAGGCTCTGCCTTGTGGTTTTCTCATGTTGTCCATAATCCTGGCTGTCCTCACTTATACAGATCCTTGAGAAGTGGCTGACATGATCCTTGTACAGGGAATAACACCCCAATGGCCGCAGCTTTATTGTGAACTACTGCACCACACAACGGTTGGGTCACCAGATTTTAAGAACAGTATCTGCTCCTTACCTATTTCCTCCTTAAGTCATTCACGCAGTGGAGACACGTCAGATATTATGTTGTAAGGATAAAAAGAACAGTGTCCATAGAGAACCAACTGCCTTCACAAACAGCATTGCCAAGTGATGCTACCGTGGGTAATCCACCCTGAGTCCTCCCATGGATGCTCCTACTCAGAAAATAGCTGTGCAGCTGGAGCCAGCGCACCGAGACACAAGAAGTGCAGGCGTGTTTGTGTAGCAGCACTCAACAATTTCCCTTCAGAAGTATTTCAAAATGAGCAACTTCTTCTTTTTTTTTTTTTTTTTTTTTTTTTAACCCGTAGGTTTTCCATCAAAGCAGGAGCTCCCATGTGCCCTCTTCTTTCCCTTTCTGTCATTAAATGCAGAATAAGAGGAATAGGAGTAGATTTTTTTTTTTCCTTCCTCCTTCATTTTCTCTTTCATGTTTTTTCTCTTTGACCTTCTGAAGCTTTCATAACTTTGGAGCTGGCAAAAGGAATTATAGGACAGTCTGGCTCTGTGCTTTGACTGAGGTCCTGACCTGAGAGGAAGGGTTGAACATCAGCAGAAAGAATGACAGATGGGGGGAAAAAAAAATTATGAAAAGAAAAAGCTCTCTGGATATCATTGCTGTGTTTTTCACATACAGAACACTGAAATCTTTCTCTGGCAGCTCAGTCTGCAGAGAAAAACCTCATCTGCATTGCCTTAGAAAAGATGCAGGTGTAATAAATATTAACTGAATATTGACTTCTTTGGAGTTGTGGAGATTTAGTGTGATAATGGGATGCAGGATAATGCCCAAATGAAGTCCCTAAAGCCTTCAGTGGACATCAAGGACTGTGCTGATTATGTGTGAATCTCATTTTCCTTATTTATTTGGCCAGAGAAAAGAAACGCAGCCCAGCAGTCCCAGGAACAGGCAGGCAGCCTCCCTGTTGCTTTCCAAGAGGGAGAAGGATCTCCTGGCTTGCAAAGAAAGAAATCTCCCATCTCAAAGCAGGGACACGTCCTTGGTCCTCACCACAGATGCTGACTGCAGACAGGGGGGCTCACCAGTGGAGCCAGATTTGATGTCATTAAGATGCAAAGACCTTTTAAATCCTATTTCCCTCCCCATCCCTCAACACTTGGAGGCTGTATCCCCCTGCGTGGCTGAGAGCATCAGCCACTATCTCAGCACGAGAAGGGCATGGACCTGTTGGAGCAATGATGGGAGGGCTGGAACCCCTCTGCTGGGAGGCCAGGGTGGGAGAGTTGGGCTTGTGCAGCCTGGAGAAAAGAAGGTTCTGGGTACACCTTCTTGTGGCCTTTCAGTACTGAAAGGGGATATATGAGAAAGATGAGGACAGACTTTTCAGCAGAGCCTGTTGGGACAGGACAAGGGATGATGGTTTTAAACTAAAAGAGGGAGATTTAGACTAGAGAGAAGGAATAAATTGTTTACACTGAGGGTGGTGAGAGCCTGGCCCAGGTTGCCCAGAGAGGTGGTGGCTGCCCCATCCCTGGAACCATTGCAGGTGAGGTTGGCCGGGGCTCTGAGCAACCTGCTCTAGTTGCAGATGTCCCTGCTCCCTGCAGGGGGTTGGACTGGATGGCCTTGAAAGGTCCCTTCCCACCCAAACCATTCTGTGATTCTATGATGACTTGTTTGCCAAACTTTTAAAGAAATTATCTCCTGCTTTCTCCTGCACTGCTCTTTGTAGTGGAGAAGAGAGTGGAGAAGAAAAAAAGAAAATCTGTGTGTCCTGGTTTCTCTGGGATAGAATAGTAGAATCAATTTTCTATTTGGAAAAGCTGCATTTTTGAGAAGTCTTCAGCACTTGATTTGGAGAGAACAAAGTTGATAAGACACTTTGTTGTCATTTGTGGCCAGCTGTGGTATGCAGGTCTCCACAGTGATGAAGGCCTTTAAGGAAAAACTTCTTTCCTGTGAGGGTGATGGAGCAGTGGAACAGGCTGCCCAGAGAGGTTGTGGAGTCTCCTTCTCTGGAGAGATTCCAAACCCACCTGGCCACGATCCTGGGCCCCCTGCTCTGGGTGACCTGCTGGAGCAGGGGGTTGGACCAGATGATCTCCAGAGGAAGGTAAAGGGGGGAAGGCACAAGTGGAGGAAGAGGAGGATGGAAGATAAAAAAATAGGCAGAAAATAGGTCTGTTGTAAAAGAATCTCAATTTATTTTTTTTTTTAAGGGAGGAGGTGTCTGTATATTTCTATGTTGGACAACTTAACCGAGAATCTTGTACAAAGTTGTCTGGGTTAATAGCAATTCAAAAAGAAACTTAATTTATTTGTTAGCATGACCTGTAATTCCCACAAAGCACCAGTAAATATAAATATAAATATATTCCTACTCCTACCTCCAGCAAAACAGCCATGGGCAAGCCGGATAATTACCAACCTGCTTACAAAACAAAACTGCATTTCATCTCCAGCCAAGCACTCAGTTCTTCCGAATGCAAAATAAGAGTATTTTTCCATACCAGAATCTGATGTCTGCACAAAAGCATGTGTGGATAAGCCTTATCCAACTGCTTATGTAAGTATAGCTCTCAGAATATGTTAGCGTTAGTGGTAACAGAGTAATGTAATTTTCTCTCAATGTACGTTAGTGTCAGTAATAACAGAGCAACGTAATTCTGAGTACACTTTAACCCTGCTTTGAAGGAGTGTATTTGGCATGGCAAGGGTTTTCCTAAGTAATGAGCCAAACAAATTGCTATTCAGATAGAGGAAGAGGTTGTAAAAAGACGAGTTCTCTGAAATATCACAAAAGCGTTTTAAATTGATGGCAGTAAATAACAGAGGGACGTTACCCCTGCTCGACTCGCTGCGCCCGGAGAGGAGTCGCCAGGCAAGAGCTATACTGAATTTAAAAAATGGGTGCAGGATGCACAGCCCTTGGGTTGGGTAAGAAATAATGGAAAACTCGAGCTGTCACTGAAATCACAGGCACAGAGATTGCTTTCTGCTGCTGGAGAAGACTGATCCCCCAGGATCGGGGCTCCTTGGCTGGGTCAGGTGGCAGTGGACTTTGCCTGGATAAGGAAGGGATCCATCTCTTGATCAAGGGAAGCTGCCAAGGGCTGTGCAAGGGACATGGACAGCAGTGCCATAGCACCTCACCAAATCCCAGCATGGTAGGGGTAGGAAGGGACCTCTGGAGATCATCTCATGCAACCCCCCTGCTCCAGCAGGTCACCTAGAGCAGGTGCCCAGGATCATGTCCAGGCAGGTTTGGAATCTCTCCAGAGAAGGAGGCTCCACAACCTCTCCAGGCACTCCTCTTCTCCTGTATATCTTTGTTGTCTCACAGGGGAGTGCAGGAAGCCAGGATCTGTATTTATTCTATTTGGCTTCTATGGAGCAGTCCTTGCTCCATCAGCTTTGCCTTCATGGGGGAAGCCCAGCTTCTTGCATGGTGTTTCATCTCCTTGTGAGCTCTGCTGCAGATGGCAGCTTGCAGGGCTGGTGGCCCGAGATGGCCACTGTGGGACCTAAATGCACCTCCCGATGTGGGCTGGGAGGCCAGATCCAGACTGATCCGGAGATCAGCCTGTGGTGCTTTGCATTTGCCTTTGCTGAACTCCATGATGTTCCCATCCACCTTCTCTCCTGCCTGTCCAGCTCTCTGAATCACAGCCTGACCTACCAGCACGCCAGTCGCTCCCCCGGTTGGTGGTGTCTTGAGAGCTTGCTGAGCTCTCACTCCATTCCCTTGTTCTGGTGTAAGCAAAGGTGCTACACAATATTGGCCCAAGCATCTGTGGGCTGCCAGATGTATTTTATCCTGCTGGTCACAACCCTTTTGAGCAGCCAGGTTTCCACCCACCTTATATTCCAGCTAGCCAGGTGATACCACACCAGTTTGGTTATAAGGAGACTGTGGGAGACAATGCCAAAGGCCTTGCTAAGTTCAGAATATGCAATATCCTATTGTCTAATCACAGGCTGTGGGAGTCAAGCCCTCATGAAAAGAGCATTTGAGCTTGGTGCCATGATGATACAGCCACGCGGTCTCCAGTTTGGCACTGGTCTGGCTGGTGTTTCTGGCTGGCACAGAGCTTGGACAGGAGCCAGGCTCCTGTTTTTCTGCACAGTTATTCATGCAGATCTCTTCTTTCCAACGTCAAACCAAACAGCTCGTCCATAAAGCAGACCAGACAGGCAGTGTGTCTTTCAACACTGACAAGATGCAAACCTCTGAGCTGGCCTCAGGGAAAGGGCTGAGTCATGTTCATCAACAGAGTTTAAACAAGGATAAAAGCTTTTGATAGCACCTGCAGCCCCAGGAAGGCTTTCGGTGATTTCTCTGAAGTCTCAATGTTGATCTTGACCATTTTTAGCTCAGCTGAACTTTAAAACATATTGAACGCTCAGGTGCAGTTCCTGTGGGGGTGCAGAAAGAACAAACTCCAGACCATGAAGATAAAATGTTCGGTTCACTGTAGTCAATGCATTGGTTCAAACACAGATGAGAAGTCACCAAAAAGCCTACGACCATAAATGGGGATTTGCTGGTCAGGTGGGAATAGGTTCCTGCTTTTAAGTTCAGGATTTTGTCTCAGGCAATTTCCACTTGCTTGGTGCTCTGACCGGGAGATGCGTGGGAGACCGTCCCCAAGCAAGCGAGCATATGATCCTACTAAGAAATAAACTATCCTGCTCATGGAAAAAGACATCAGGAGTTTTTCATGTCCCAAAGCTACATGCCTACTAGGAGATCAGGAGCAAAGCACTGGGCCACAGCTGATCAGTAGAGCTGTGTCTGAAGGTCTCCTCACCCACTTGTGTCGCTAACTACTGGTTTCTAATCTCCACTATTTTCTGCAGTAGCACAGTCTGTTGTGAGGGCTTTGTATAGCTTATAGAGATTGAGCATCTTGGTTGGAGACAGACTAGGCAGCAAGATTGGGATTCTCAGTACACTGGTCAGGACGGGTGTTTTTATGCCCTCCCTTTTGGGAGGCACTTGTAAGAGTAGGCTATTGAGAGAAAAATGGGTACTAAGCCCATTCTGAAACTTTAAAACTGCTCTAAGTTGTGTGCCTGAAGCCACAAGACAGTATGGAGATGCTTGACAGCACCACTTTTCTATGATCTCTGGTCACCAAACAGCTTCAGCTTTCCAGCTGTGGTGCTCGAGTCTTTGTCTCCCCATGCCTAGAGCAAGACCATCAAAGCAACCTTGAATTTCCTTGTGTGGGCAGGGGAAGGGAGGCAGGGACATGTGCTGAGGAGAAGGAAGGAAGAGCATGGTCAAAACCAAGTTATTGCCTTGCTAAGGAGGAATGATGATTCCAGTGCTGCGTCACACCTTGAGAGAGGTTTAAAATGTGGTTCCCCAAGGAGGAATGAAAATGAACCTGTGACTTTTGAAGCAATGAAAATAAATAAGGAAAGCCCTAAACTTTTAGCCACCTGCGCCGTGACGGGGCTGGTTTAATAGCGCCCGATAAATCTGGAAGAGATATAGCATGCAGCTGTTGGCTCCTTTGCGTAGCTAGTCTGCCAGCACCAACAGAAGGGTATTTTGGCTCCAGATGTTGTTTCTGTGTGGCACCGGTATCTGAAGAAGGTCGTTACCACAAGACGTAAAATACATGTGTGTGCACCGGGAAGGAAGGTAACAGCCAGCGAATCTGGTTCTGTTTTCCTTGCTGCACATACACAAGGATGCAAACGCATGCAGATGAGTAGGAACAGTCCAGGACAAAACTGTGATGCTTTGATGATCTTTGATAGACACTTAAAAAAAAAGAATCACGGCATTGCAAGTGTCACCAAAGGAAGCAGAGCTGTTCTGTGGGAAAAGGGTGAAATACAGAGGATGGGAAAGCTGCGATGGGCAGGTCGTGATGCCTCCAGCCACCCCACTGCCGTGCTCTTGATGCACTGTTTGGGTTCTCCATCCTGGGACAGAGCCTGGAGAAAAGGAGACTCAGGGGAGACCTTCTCAGTCTTGACAACTCCTGTAAAGGAGGTTGGAGTGAGGTGCAGGTCCATGTTTTCTCCCAAGGAACAAGTGATAGGACAAGAGGGAATGGTCTAAAGTTGCACCAGGGGAGGTTTAGGTTGGATATTAGGAAATATTTCTTGCCAGAAAGGGTTGTGAAAGGCTGGCCTAGGCTGCCCAGGGCAGTGGTGGAGTCCCCATCCCTGTGAGGGGTTTCCAAGCCGTGGAGATGTGGTGCTGAGGGACATGGTTTAGTGGTGACCTGGCAGTGCTGGGGGAATGGCTGCACTCTATGAGCTTACAGGTCTCTTCCAACCTAAATGATTCTGTGATTCTGTAAGGATCGCTGTTTTCCCTTTGTAATGTTTCTTCTATCAGAGAGGACTGATTTACATTTACAAGCTCTCACACAGAATCAGTCTAGCTTTAATTTTAGCTGTTTTTTCCACCCTCTCCCCTCCTGGCATCCTCGCTCTGCTCCAGTTTCCAGCTCCAGGTGCTTACGTAGGGAGCAGAGCAGGACCCTGGAGATCCCCGTGCTCGACAGCATGTGGGGAGCTAAACAGATAATCTAATCAAAGATGTCGCTTCTCCTATGGACATAGCGAGAAATGCCCCTGTGGCTTGGATGTGGAATATTAGAATCAAGCCAAGGGGAGAACGATGGATCATAGACAGAGCTATGACATTGCCCAGCTTAATGTGTCACATATAGTCACAACATGGAAAACACACACACCAGGGCTGTGGAAGGAGAAGTGTTTTGTTCAGCAGCTGAGGTCGCCAGCAATGCGTGAGTGCTGTTGATGTATATTTAATCAGAGCAGCTGAGTGCCGGAGACTCTATTTCAGATCTGAAAGCTTGAGCTGATCTGCTCTCCTGGACTATTGCAGAAAGAAAGCTACAAGATGAATTATTTTATAAGCAAAGGTGGGGGATCTGTGTGCTGTAGAAAAGCAAGTTTTGTTGAGGTTTCAGTCTCTTCTTCTTTGCACATTTAGATAAGAAGTGGTGGAAGGTGAGAACATGCTTCTAAATGACACGGCAGCTGCTTTTCTTGGAGGGAAAGCGGATTTGCCTGAGTCCTGGTGATTTCCCACAGCTTCTAAGGAGAATGATGACTCTCTAAGGCTCTACCTCCTGCTTTGCTTCTGATCTGCCTTCTGCACCTCAGGGTGAGAGCAGGACCTGGTGGAGAGTCCTGCAGCAAAGCCTGTCTTCAAGCCAGGACTGTGGCCTACACCAGCCTAGGTGCCTTTTATCGGGGCTAAGTTCAAAGCTCTGCTGCCTTCAAGTTAAGTCCTTATTGCTTAAGCTATGTAAAGAGGTTCTTAATGCAGCAAGGCTTGGAGGCCAGGGTTCATTTTGCATGTCTGAAATGATGCATAATTCAGTTGCAAGTCAGAGGTGCGTAAGCCCGAGGGCTCTTTCCAATGCAAGAGCTGACTCAGGCACACTGCAGGGTTCGAGGAGAGCTGTTGATGGGGTTGCTGCACTTTCCTGTAGATTCCCCGGGGATCCAGCAAGTCCTTGAGAGGGCCAAAGTCTGTGTTTTGTTTAAGGGCTGCGGTTCTGCTCTCTGGTGTTGTTTCTTTGCTGAATGTGAAAAGACATGTCTAGGAGCAGGGTACCACGGCTTATACCTCAGATTCCATACTAGGGTGAAGGAGCTTGCTCAGCTTTTGATCGAACAAAGGCAGGCAGATCACAGAATCACAGACTGGTAGGGGTTGGAGGGGACCTCTGGAGATCATCTCATCCACCTCCCCTGCTCTAGCAGGGTCACCCAGAGCAGGGTGTCCAGGATCATGTCCAGGCACATTTGGAATCTCTCCAGAGAAGGAGACTCCACAACCCCTCTGGGCAGCCTGGGCCAGGCGCAGACACCCTCACACCAAAGAAGTTTCTCCTCCTGTTCAGATGGAACCTCCTGGGTTCCAGTTGGTGCCTGTTGCCCTTTGTCCTGTCACTGGGCACCACTAACAAGAGACTGGCCCTGTTCTCTTGACCCTTTAGATATTTCTAAGCATTGATAAGATATTCATACGCAAAGATAAGACACTGTTCGTATTTTTATCCTCATTCCCCAAAAGTATGAGACATTTTCATTATATTCTATATAAGCCCAGGGCACCATCTTGCTTCCACACAAAATGCAAGGTTGTATCTCACTCTAGCAGAACAAGTTTAAAATTTCATGTATTCCTAACAACAAAAAAAGGTAGGAATTTTAGATTAAAAAATGGAATTTCCTGAGAAGCTGATGTTATGAATGTCCAGAGGACATTCTCCCAGGCTAGGAAGGTAGGAAGGGCAGCCCAGCCATGCCCGAGCCTGCCGCCAGCCAGCTTACAAAACCCTGGACTAGAGGACAGAGGAGCTCCTGTGTCACTCCTCACTGCCAGGTCAGCCCATTCTCTCCAAAGAGGAGAAAGAAGAAGATTAATGATTCTTCTCGGAGGCAAGGAAAGGCCAGAAAAGAGCGATTGGACCACAGGAGAGGGCACTGGCAAGGTCGCTGCTGAAGCCAGCAGTGCAGCTGCATCTCTCCTCATCCTCTGTGGCAAAGCATCGGTGAACATGGGCAATGGGACACTTTGAGGGGGGTGCTGGCAAATCTTGAGTGAGCCGATCCATCTAAGAATTTGGCCACCATAAATATCAAAAAAGCCCCTAGATGAGGGCTCTGGTCACCCTGCAGGCTTGTGGCACGTCAATCCCCACCACGGTGGAGGGCTTATCGCTGTATTTATTGCAGTGTTGCAGATACTTAGAGGAGAGGCTGCTGCAAACAGCCCCATAAAATTAAAGACAAAAACTAGCAATATTGAGTTTTCCGTGGCAGTTGTGGTGTGCTGCAGCTCTAATGAACAGTTTAGTGTTGTAGGGTGATTAATTTGCTGGCACGGAGGAGGTTTTTTTAATCTTGGAGGACATAGTATTGGAAAGGGGGAGGGAGCGAAAATGGGCATTTTAAGCATAGAAATCTAATTTCAAGATAGTTCCTGAAATATAAATTGATACATAGAATTGCTTGGAGAGATAAGCATTACCAACGACTTTGGTTTCTGGCAGACGGGATCATCGCGCTATTATGAAAGAGATACTGCTGTGGGCTTTACTTTGTAATTTATATGGACATAAATTTGTTTGACGTAACTCTCTTGGCTGCTTCCCATCCTGTAACATGACAGCGAAGCTCTGAAATTTTGCTGTGGGCACATGAGTTCATGGAAGGGGTGGAAATGCCCAGCCTCCCCCTGGAATACACAGTTGTGAGAATCAGGTTTACGATGATTTCTCTCCAGTTGCCTGAATTCTGCACCTTGCCTGTCTGGCACAAATCCTCACAGGGGACAGGCAAGTTCTGTCTTGCTAGAATAAGGCAAGGCAATTCCTGTTTGTTGGGATGGAGCTGAATTAGCTCATAATAATGAAAATCATAAATGGCAGCGCTCATTTCTGTATTGCTCTTCAGTGTTTGACTTCTTGAGTACCTGGGGCTTTTTTTGGCTGGTCTTTTCTGCTCTCTCAGGTGTTCAGTAATTAGTAAGAGACATGCATAAAGCATTTCCACATCACAGAAGGCGGCAAAGTTTACAAGTACCACTAAAAGTCTGGATTCCCACAGTGATAATGGAGGAAATGTTTGTAGGAGCCATTTATCCACTGAAGTGGACCTTTTCTCTGTTTGAAGGTTTTAAGTGATTATTGTCTTTTAATTACGACTTCTGAATCAGGTTTAAAGTGGAGAGATGTGAGCTCACAGCCGTGCTGCTCTTCTTCTCTTGCAATAGTACGGTCAGTCCCTGGTAAGGTGGGTCACTGCCGTGTGGAGGGTCTTTGGAGTTCTCTCCTCTTGTGTAGAGATCCCTCAGGCTGCTTCATCTCTGTGGTGATGTCACACAGTGACATCAAACCATGCAGAGGTCTCAGCTCTGGCACAGAAGCCACATGGCCCTACCCGTGGGACACTTGAACTCCATGGCAGGTCTGTGCACCATTGTGCAAGCAGAGCTTTCAGACCTGGTTCATACCAAGCCCACATGATGCCACCTTAAGCAGTGATGTGCTTTTTCCAGGGGGTCCCCCAGGACCTCTTTGCTGTCATCCCACCCCTGAGCACCCTTCTGGGTGGAACAGCTCCACGGTCATTAGTGGTGCACCCCATGCATCTGAATTTGTGACTTTTAGGAGTCACAAAGAAGGAGAGTATTTCAAATGCAGGCCTAAGATGAAAGCTGGTCCTTTCTAACTTTGACAGACCAGGCACCCTCAACTGTGAAAACTTAAAATCAAGAGTGCATCAACTTTCTGCTACCATCTGGATTTAATCCACTTCTGAAAGCTCGTTTTCAGTTTCAGATGCTATTTTCAACAGAAAATTACAGCAATAACCTCAGGAGCTTGCACCTACCACACAAATCCCATATTGTATCCATCTGCAATCTGTCGCATGCAGGAATTGTTATTTTGAAGAAAATAGATACAACCACAAGCTGACGGAGACAAAACAGTTGGATTTCTAGCCTTGTCCCCTTGGATTCCCAGGGACCCCACAGTCTGTAATTCCTTTTCCTTGCAACTCCAAAACCACAGTGCCACTAAAAGACACTGCTCTCTACCTAAAGGCTTGTGCCTAGTATGTATAAACGTAGATTTTCTCTGAAAAGTGAGTAATGAAACTAAGGTTAGGATGAGGATGCTCCGCTCATATATAAAAACTTGTGCAAATGAGTATGAAAATATCTCGTAAGTGAACTATTTTGGTTGTAATCTCGCTATTGTAGTCACGGTCCCTTTTCTACGTCACATCTCCAGCAGGCTACGTACAATTATTGTAGGGGGCATAATTTATGGCAATATTCAGTAATCAGATAAGTGGCGTATTCACAGGAAGGAAGAGATTATAGCATTCAGCCCTCTGCTCAGCTCAAAAATAGCTCCGAAGTTAAAAAAAGAAAAAAGACATGATTGCAGGCACTTACTGGGTTCCAGAGCCTTTTTCAACAAGACACTCTACGATATAAAAGCTATTTGATACTTAACAAAAGAAAACTGCAATGGCTCAAACAGGCCAAATACGCCCAAGTGGCCACAACACAGAGCTGGATCAATGACTCTTGGGCAATTAGAGCCAGCATTAATTTCAATTGGCAGGAAACTAAACTAGGAATTTCTGTTCTTGAGAGAAAACCTTCCCAAAGGTTTGCCAGCCTACCCTTGAGACAGGCGCTTCCTTATTGTTGCTTTAAATGAATTTTTAGCTGATGTCTTTTCTAACCGGCTTGGAGACTTGCGAAGGAGAAAATGCACTTACTGTGGTTGAGAAATGTGGGCATTAGGGGAAGGCAGAGGACAGGTGAAGCGTGTACAGGGCAAACACTGGTCAGATCTTGCTGGGTACAGCAAGGGCGGCATGCCAAGGTGCTGCAGGAAAATGCTCTTTGCATCCTTGATGTGGTGTTGGCGTGTGAGCTGGATCAGTGAGAGACCTAGATTCACACAAAAGCTTCCTGCCTTGTGTGATGAGAGCTCCTTCATGCCCGTGCTCATCGCCAGCCACTCCGTTGGTCTGTCCTAGTGAACGGCATCAGCAATAAATCTTGATATGTTAGCAGATTAGGCAGACAGGCCAATGTTTGGAGCATCTGCTCTGCGTTTCTCCCCACCACGAAAAGCATCCTCATAGAGAAGTGTTGAAACACATAAGCAAGCCCAACTTACAGCAGAGCTTACTGCCTCCTTTCTCCTTGTCATCAGCAGAGAAGCTTTTATGAGCACGGAACGGACTGATTTTAATTCCATACTAATAAGGGACAGAACCACAAGCAAGAATCTCACAAATGCAGTGATATATCACCATCCCTGGAGGTGTTTAAAAAACGAGTAGATGTAGCACTTGAGGCTACGGTCTAGTGGCTAGAGAGATGTTAGGATGAAGGTTGGACTTGATGATCCTGGTGGTCCTTTCCAACCATGATGATTCTATGATGATTCTTTGATATGCAGCCAAAAAGCAAAATAAAAGTTCTTTCCTATGGTACTAAACGGCTGCAAAAGGCTGCATAGATAAGCACTCACCTACACTTAACTAAGCAGCAAGAACATCTTACTCTTCAATTTAGTTCTTGAAATCCTTTATGTTCAAATATTATAAACTCTGCAAGGAACCCCACAATCTTATCCCATCAATCTCTTAACCTGGATATAACAGAAGATAGAAAGGATAAGGGGAGAGCACTCAAAAGGCTCGTGGGCTAAATATTTTCATCCTTAAACAAAGACAGTAAAAGCTGTCTTTTAACGAGAGTGCCCACTATGATATCATGATAATACAGAAAGTCACAGATGAAGCAACTGATGTTTAAAGCAGTCTGGAAAGCCAGTAGAGCAATATATCATGTGGAACAGAGATATCTCAGCTTCTGTGTACCTCTGGCCCTCTCAGATCAGTTGAACACTACCCCTTTCAAATACGACACTTTTATTCCTCTTGGGCTGTCACACTGTCCTCAGACTTTGATCCATGGCTGCCAAATAGGTGCCGTGTTTCCCTTGAGGGGTTTGGGGAGGTACCAGCTGTTCTGCTCCTTCTGGAGCTATCGCAGCAGGCTCTGGAGATCATGGTGTCTCAGCACCAAGATGGCTTATTCCAAAGCCAAGTACTGCAGCAAGAGGATGGTCTTAGCGCAATAAACGGGCTCCACCTATGTCCGGTTCCCTGAGTCCCATCTGTTTACTCTTCTCAACCCATGTGGGAAGATCTTTTGAGCAGCTACTGTCTCATTTGATATTTCAAATGATATGTCCTGTGGCATGTAAAGTGCTTAAAGGGTATCTCAGCCCTAGTTGCGATGTCTGCTCTCCATGCTGGATCCAAGAGGGTAGATTGGCAATAAGAAATACAGACATTTCTGCTCACAGTAGCATTAGGCAAATACATCACAGCCCCTCTTTAAATATTCATTTGTTTACTTTGGTTCGAGGAATATTGATAAAATCGGCCTACAGTGGCACACTCACCTGTCTTGAAGAAATCTATCCATTGTGAATCGTGGGGATCGAGCTAACGGGGAAATACAGTTGTGATATCGTGTAACAGCATCGCTGCTGGTCACTGGGGAAAGAATCTGGCACTTACGGCTGGTTTTGAAGGCATCTTGTTCCAGATAACGTAATAAACGTGATTCCACACCGCATATACCGCTATGCAGGTTGGACATAGCAGGATCTGAATAAGCATGGAGATGTTCAAAGCCTGGATCTGAGAGCAGCTGAGGAACTAACTGCAGTTATTATCACTGACATCTTATAAAGTCAGAGCTCAGGGCTGTGAGGAGGAGTTAGTCACTGGAAGGAAACCTAAATAGTTGCTCTGTCCCCAGCTCCCCAAAGACTCTTTTTTTCTCTTGTACTCATCAGTAGCTGTGACAGATTTCTTTCTCTTGCCACCTCTTTTGCATCTTTGTAGAAAAAGGCTTAACCACAGGAGCACTCGCATATATTAGAGGGCAGACGCTGAGCCATGAGAAGGGAGTGCTTGGTTTAGCTCAGGAGGGCTGGTCCCCTCCAACCCACTGCAATCCCTCACAGAAATAGCAACAAATCTATCCCAGCTGCACTAGCCCCAAAAATCTTATCTGGATGGACCTGCCAGTTACATCTTCTGATCCAGCTGCATCAGGTAGCACTTCCCAACCATCCATTCCTGAAGAGCCTCGTGCATGGGATCAGAATAGATCCATCCCACCAGCATGTTGCCAGACTGCGCTTGCCCATGGCAAAATCAGGACCAAATAGTCATATTTGTGGATGGCTCTGCTAATCTAGGAACACATCCCAATGCTCTGCTACAGCCACTTTGCAGACAGAGGGATGCTACTGTAGCTGGTAATTAAGAAGGGTGCCTTTCCTTGTTGCTTGGTCCTCATCTGTCCTGCTAGAATTCCCCACGGGGTTTGCAAAAAGGGAACCAACTCATACACTCTGGAAAAAAAAACCTTTGCGTCTATTTATTTTTAAGTCAGTTGCTTTGTAATCACAGCGACTTCCTTGCAGTCTCCTGGTAACCTTTGACGTTAACAAGTTTAGTAGTAGAGCTGCATCTTGTATCTGAATAATGGATTATTCTGTGATTTTTGTGCCTGGGGCTTCTCCCTGTGTAGGTGGTCAGAGGGGAGCAGGGGAGTCCCTTCCCCCAGCATCTTCTGCATCATCCTCAAAATCTCTGACTTTCGTGTGCAGAAGATCGAACTTTGGAGGAGAAAGCATGGTTCAGTGTTGGCATTCATCTTCTTAAGAGTTAATTCCTCCTGTCATTGAGTTGCTGCCTCAGGTGGACACTCCAGAACTCCTATCTGCTGTCTTCTGCTGTATTTCACCTTTGCCGGTCCTGATAGAAATTCACACTGGATTAAACGCTTTAAGATGTTTTCCACCCCTTTTAAAGAAGTTGTCCAAGTAGCTAGATGGCCAGAGAGATATTTGCTCAAGTGTGTCGATTTCAGCTCCTCTGGTGAATCAATTACTGCATTTATTGGCCTGCAAGTGAAAAATGTTGTCTAAATTTTTATAGACTGAATATTCATAGGAGGTGAACGTTTTAGGTGTCTGCAGAGTGAATACAAATGCCAACATTAACATCCCAGATCCATGTCTACTAGAAATCTCTGGCACAAAACAAGAGAGATCTGGAATGACAACACTTTCCTACTTTAGAAGATGAAAAGCGATGAGTTAATTATAATATCTAAAACACCAACGATTAATGCTTTGATCAGAATTTCTTGCAGAATTTTAAATTAACGTGCACACGTGGGACATGATCAGCTCACTGCTGGTCACCCACGCGATATCCTCATCCTTGCTGTAGTTCTGCTGTATTTCTTCCTGGGAATTTAACATTGATTAAGCCATTGAATGCCTCCAGGTTGTTGTAATCATTCACAGATCTGCCAGAGAAAATGGAAATTCAAGGCAAGGACTAAGAAAGAGCATCTTCTGGAGCTTGCCTTGGATTCTTAAGATTATTTCCTACCCTAGACAGGTTTGTCACTGCTGTGTTTGATAGAACAAGGCATTGCTGCCTTGAAATTATTTTGGAGAAAAGAATGGAACATGTTGAGTATTTATTGAAAGATTGAGTTGGATGTTTTTGTCCTGAAGCTCCCTCTGGAGTTGTTTCATTCTTGTTGTAGGGCGTGATTTTGGTGGAGAGAGGCACTGTGGTTCAATTTTCATTAATGCATTTAATGCCGTAAATCCGCTCTCCTAAGAGTACAGGGGATGTAAGAATTCTCACAAAGGATGTGGAAGTTTGTTGCCCTAAAGATAATGAAATGCAGTGAGGTATTGAAGCCAAGAGAAAAAGAAGGAAGCTGTGGTTGGACCCAAAGCTACATGGGTTGGATGGGGTGCTGTTAGCATCCTCTCCTTCAGGCCCACTGAGTTTCCGTTGGAAACTTGCTGCTGATTTTAAAGATCTCCATTTTAAAGGTCTCTTGAGCACCAAGACCTGGGTTTTCTCAGCTGTCCTGGCTAGAGGATGACAAGCATGGAGCAGTTTTGGTGTTGCCTGCACTGCTTTGTCTTTGCATCACCTAAAAGCCACGTGCAGCATCATCCTTCAAATCCCTACACAACCACATCTCCTTTCTGCACTGCCTACAAATGTGTAGTGTAGGTGAACCTGCCAACAGTTAATCTGCTGGAGCGCCAAGATTATGTCTAGACCAACATCCTTTCATCTCAGTGCTATTTTCTGACGTATTTGAGGACAAGAACTCTCTTTGCGCTTGGCATTGACACAGTTCCTGGTGGAACGGCCATCTGGCGTGGTGCTCCTCAGCGTGTCAGTGGTGCAGATGGGAAGTAATGCTGGATCAATGTTCTGCATGTTCATCTCATTGCTCTAAAGATGTTTAACGTAAGGAAAAATGGGTTCCCCTTCAAGGTGTGGCTGGCTGGCTGGCTGCACAGGGACAAGAAAAGACAGCCTTTACCATACCATGCTTCTCTTCGGTATTTTGGAGGCTAACACACGAGCTGCCTGGGTTCCTCACCCTGTTTCTGAAGGTAGAGGGTTCCCAGAGAGGTGGTCAATGCCCCATCCCTGGAACCATTGCAGGTGAGGTTGGCCGGGGCTCTGAGCAACCTGCTCTGGTTGCAGATGTCCCTACTCCCTGCAGGGGAGCTGGACTAGATGACCTTGAAAGGTCTCAAGAGTTCTACAATTCTGGGTGAAGATTAAGTCTTTTCTCTCTGCTATTCCCATCTGCAGTGTTAGGATTACGTGACACTTCCATTTAGAACATTTATTTTGGGTTGCCTTGGTCTGCAGCAGTGACCCAAGCTGAGAGAGGCAGAGTAGTGTTATTCTCTCCCAAAGCCTGAAAGAGGCAACTTGAGGCTGTAAAGCTGAGACCTCTGTTCCACACCTTTCTGCTGAAAACATTGACCACTCACACAAGTGATAAACAGCCACATGTTGGTTTTTTCACTGGATTCAAAAGAAAGAAAAAAAAAAAAAGAGGTTGCCAACAGCAGCTGGCAAAGCATTAACCTGATTTATTTATGGCTTTTTGCAGATTCTTCTTGTAAGTTTTATTATTATTATTGTTGCTACTTCTTATTGTTTGTTTTGGAAGTGATGGTTTTTGTTTTCATTCGACATTGACAGAGAACACAAATAAATTGCCTAATTTTTAAGTGTTTGCTGATCCAGCTGCTGTTACAGTTTACAGTTTGGTAGGACACACACTGCCCTTCTGGGTAGGACTCTGCTCGAAAGCAGCCTTTAGGTCCATGAATTACCTCTCTCCACCATCACCAGTACTTGGGACCTGAGCCAAAGCTGAGGCTGGGTGCAAGGAAACCAAGTTAATTCACACACCAAAGATCTCCAGTAATACCAAAGGGGCTGAGGGAGTACGGAAAATTAATGGAAGAGTAAATTACTTAGTGCATAGATATTGATGATGGTTTTGTTGGGGGTTTTTTTATTTGCCCTTGTATGAAAATCTGTCTTTGAAGTAAAATCAGCAGCGGCACAGTATTTTGTGTTTAATCAACCTTAAACCTACAAAGGAAGAGACAGCTAGACAGACATGGAAAATAATGATGTCATCTCAAGCAGCAGTAATTATCTGAAGAACGATATGGCTTGGGATGTGGAGATGAAATGAAAACACTCAAAGTGGAAAAATTAGTTCAAAAAATGCAGACAGATGGGGTGAAATGCCATAAAATCACGGTGACGTTTAGAAGAATGATGGGGTGTGCTTCCAATGGATGGAGAGCTCCTCTCTGAGAAAACACAACAGCCAGGGAACCACAACGCATAACTGCTTCATTCTGTTTTGTGTTTGATGCTAGTGGTATGAAGAATTGCTGCCAGTGGATGGAGGCCACAATACCTTTTGGGTGGGTGGTTATAGCTACAGTATTAAAGGTATAAATTATTCTGCTAAAGAAAGGGGAATGTCCTCTGCTCCTGTCCTCGTGACTTAGTTCAGCATTGAGCAGAGATGTGCGCGGTACAACCACCGAAGGAAATGTTTCTCTCTAGAGCATGTTTGATCTTCAGCTGGGGCTGGAAAAGCAATAAATCAAAGTAACTCCAGCAGATGGCAACTATTCAAATTTCTGCTTCCTCTGCTGCATGTAACGCAGGATGAAGTGCTCTTCCATTTCTCCTAGCAGAAGCCAGGAAAACACAAAATTGGAGCATGGAGTCTGGGGTGGCAATGAGAGCACCTGGCTTCTTGTCTTAATTCTGACAGAGATGAGTTATGTGACCCTGGGAAAGTAATTTAACTACTTCATGAGCTGTGAAGATATAAAAACCTCAGCACATAAGATACAAGTCAGTAAAAGTCTCATCATGCCAGTACCTTGCAGTGGTAGAAGCACCACATAAAATCTTTGGAGGTCCTGGGCATTGGCTTTGCAGCATCATAATTTTTTTTTATTTTTTGAGCAGCTCAGTCTATCTAAATAAATGTAAAACCACCGACCGATCAGGCTTTCGAAGACTGTCCAGACAGGCTTGATGCTGCAGAGAGGTCGCTACTTAAATACAGCAAATTTCTTTCTCTGAGTTTCAGATGTCTGGTGGAAAACCTCTAGGGAGTCATTGGAATTTACCTGCTCTGTACCTACCTTGGGGACTCAACCACTTCCCTGGGCAGCCTTCACATTCCTGCAAAGAAAGAAACCACTCGTAAAGGAGTTTTAAGCTGGATCCACGTGTGGCAGTGCCCCTGTAGCAACCTGAGCTGTTGCAGAGGGAAGGTGTACTTGTAAGTCTAGCTGACCCTTGATTAGGGATGGACTAGATATCCCCATGAAATGATCCTTTCCAACTCTATTTTTCCATGGTGCAGCAGTAGAGTAGCTATTTAATTGCTCTGCCTAATTCTGCAGAAAATATCGACGTCTTCATGTGGTACGAAATCCTGCAGGACTGAGCAAACTGTATCTATATGCAGGAAAATGGGGTTGCTTAGCCCTGAAGGATCACGTTTGATCAAGGTCCTGTAATGCTTTTTGTTCATTATATTATTTTTGCAGTATCATTCAAGGCAAGCTTCATTTGATGAACTATTAGTTGGATCATTTATTCTTTTGCCTTTAAAATATGGATACCTTCACCCTATACTAATAAAAACTTCCCCTCAGGGACATAACTAACCAGATGCTAAATGATGGTAACTTAATTTTGAAAATGTGTAAATTGGCCGCAGAGTTTCCAGAGCGGAATTGCATTACTGCATGTTTTCACACAGGTCAATGTGGTTAATTCTGTTGCGGGGCTCACAAGTGTCAGGATCAGCAGCACTGCCGGGCAGCAAGATGTGGCTAAACTAGGTGACCTCCATGGGACGAGCTCGGCATGCCTGACTTCCAGAGCTACATTCTGGTCACGTAACTGCACCTCCAGAAAACTGGGATTGATTAACTTGGCTTGCACAGGAAAAAGCTTCCCATTTCTTTTCTTTAATGACCAAAACCAAGGGTAAGTTTCTGCTTGAGCTTTTTGCTGAGGTGGAAAGGAGGCTGTGGTAACACTGGGTAGAGATGGCCTTGAAGCGTCTCAGTTGTGGCCATCCCATTCCTCTCTGTGTTTCTACATGTTGGGGACCTAGGAAGGAAACTGCATAGAAGTGGGGAAACCACCCTAAAAGATGGCATCTCAGAAGCTTCATGCAAGAGGAGTAGGGATAAATGAAAAAGAAGGCGCTCCAGAGGCTTACTTAGCTAAATATTTGAGTAGACAGTGCTCCAGAAGGCCTTAATTTCATGTCCTGCCCCTTGTCCAGCCCACTGGTCTTAGGGCAGTCCCAGCACCTATCTCAGAAGCTCCGTCTCTCAGCAACGGAGTTTTCCAGCCATTGGTTCCTTTAACCTTTAGCCCAGGGGGGAATTTTTGCCTTCTCTGCTCAAAAACGTTAAAGCACAAATGTCATGTTCAATGAGAGATTAAGCAATTGGAGAATCAAAATCCATCCTCCTCGTGGCACTTTGATGTTTGCTGCTTCAGGTTGTGAGGTTTCTGGATGTCTTGCCAGCTCTCTGCCCCCAGCTCTCCCACTCCTCCTCGCCTCTCAGAAGAGTGCTGAGGATTATTTTATTTGGGTATTTACATAAATATGACACACTGAGGATTTGAGCTTGGTGCCTTTGATTTTGATTCATCTTGTTTGGAGGATAATTGCAAAGCTTCTGTTCGATGATCTGCTGAAGTTATTGTTTGTGGGCACAGAAGCAGTTTTCCAAACAGTGACATTAGTCTTTTTATTGTTATTTGTTAACATCCTCCAAACATTAAGATGCACTGACTGGAGTTAGAGAAGAAAAGTGGTTTGTAAAAGGACTATCAAGCGGCACAGGAAGGTCTGAGATGTCCAGCCCATGTGTCCCCTGGGCAAGGTAGGGAAGAGAAAACAGCCTTGATCCTGAGATTAGTGCAGGCACAGCCTAAATCAGTGTCCTGAAAATTGCACCAATAATGGTGTTTCCTCCACCATTTCCTTCTTGAGTTTTTTTCTCTTGCACATTCCCTTTCAGTTTCCCCATTTCCTCAGCGTCACTGCTGAGATGGCACCTGGTGAGGTCGGAGTGATACGCATTGACCATGGGCCTGCCCTGATAATATCCTTCTGTCCCCTCCTGCATCAGCAGTGCCCTGAGACCACATTGTCATTCTCCTCCTCAATGGACCCTCCTGCCAACCAAGATGGGGTAGAGAGGTGACAGTTGCCAGTTTTGTGGTCGTTGCCTGGCTGATGTAGGACTCTGGGCAAGGTGATGGAGTCCGACTCCCTCACTTCATCCCTGAAACCACCTCAAATAACTTTAAGAATCAAATCTTATCACAAGAGAGTGTCCACATTAGTTCTTCTCTACCCTCATGGCCATTTGATCTTTGTGGTTATTTTGCAAGCCTAAAGTCTTCATCTTGATCTGCTGTGACAGGTCAGAACAAATTGTGCTCCTTAGGGAAGCAGCCACGGGCCTTTCCTGTCACCTCTGTCATCTAATTTGGCCCTGAAACCATTGGCTCAGATTATTAGATCAGCTCTGGAATTACGAAGGTCTGGGACTGGCAGTTAAACACGTCATTTTTTTCCATGTTGACGCCATGCTCGTGTACCCTCATGGACCAGTCAGGAATATCCTGATGTTCTGGGCCATAGAAGGTGGCATTAAAACCTCATATCTCAGAGGGTTCCTCCAGTGTTCTGTTGACAGAAACATCAAGGAGTTTCTTTTGCCTGTGTGCTTTCCTAATGAGGAAATTTCCCCCCAGGTTTGTCCTGGCTGTGCCACCCTGACACGTGCCCTCTGGGACAATACAAACTGGCTGGAGGGTGCTGAAACCTGAATGGGGCCGAACACCACCACCCAACAAACACTCTTTATGGAAAGACCAAGAATTTCAAGGTGCACGAGAGATGGGGGGTGTTTAAGATTTTGACTATCTAATTCAAGGTCTCTGATGTGATTTAATGAAGGAGGTCAAGTCTTTCTAGGGAGGGAGAGGAGAAAAGCCAAATGAGAACAGAGGTTCTAGAAACAGTTGTCTCAAAGATCACGATTTTCTTGCGTCATCACCCTTTTTTTTTTTGCTGCTTTTTTCCCCCTATTCATTTCTGCGTTGTGTGTGTGAGGATATATTAAAGTATGTGAAATCTCAGGTATTTCATTAGCTAGAAACACCTGGTCTGGCCCCAGAGGGGAATATAGTGAGGTAAGCAGAACCACTTTGAGCAGCGAGGGGCTGACTTTCCCACTCTGATTTAGCATGCTGGTTTGATACTGAGAAAATCTTTTGCAGTTTCTCTAATTCAGGCTACCACCTCAACAGACGAAGGCAACCGACACAGAGGCTCTGCTCCAGCTGAGTGGTTCACGGTGCGTCCTGGGGTGATGTCACTTTTCCGCCCTGAGATAATGGGTGCAGAGGTGAAAAACTGGTTCACTGTTTAAGTGCGTGGCAAGGATTTGATGCTGTGTCTGGAAAGTGGCCATGTGGGAGGGCTCTTCTCAGAATCATAGAGTCCGGATTAATAACCTGCACCTGATGTGGTGCAACACGGCCCATATCCCAACCCTGAAACTAGCTTGAGATCTCAAGACCTTACCTCTCCTAGAAGGGATTCGATGCTCTTAAAGGTCCTTTCCAACTAGAGCAGTTCTGTGATTTTTTTCACCACCAGCATCTCAAGGGGGAAAAGACAGCAAGGACTTGGAAATCATCTTAATATGTTGTTTTGTTTTGGTTTGTGTTTTTTTCCCCCTCCTTCAGCCAGCCAGGTTCGCAAGTGCTGTATTTCTGCTGGACAGTTTTCAATCCTCTAAAGTCCACGACTATTTTTCCTGAGCTGACATCTACCTCCAGAGAGAAAGTAAAAAAGAAATATGTATTCTGTGGCTGCTAGCTGAAGAGCAGCCAGCCCTCACTGAAGCCCAGGGATGAGACCGTGCATATCAAAAGACGTAAGTTTCAGCAACCAGGAGTGATTCACTCAGATTTAAACGGCTGTAGGAGTCAGAGGCTTCAGGAAGCTTTGCATGCCCTTTTGATTCATGTCTTTTACAGCAGCACGATGATTGCCCAGCAGCAATTTGAGCAGTTTTGTGGGTAACAGATCCAAGGAAGCCTGTTTTCCTATAGCGGTGGATCTTCTGCCTCCTCTGTTGTCCCCTGCAGCATTGCACAAGTGTCGCTGGAGTAGTGGGCTGTGCTACCTGGATGGGTCCTCACCATCCTTCACCCATCCTCTCCCTTCCACCCATCCACAGGCTTTGAGGCATCTCCTCCTCCCTGAGATGTGGCTTGAGTACTGTGTCCAGTTCTGGACACTGCAGTACAAGAAGGACATTGAGGTGCTGGAGCGGGTCCAGAGAAGGGCAGCGAAGCTGATGAGGGGTCTGGAAAGCATGTCTTATGAAGAGCAGCTGAGGGAACTGGGGCTCTTTAGTCTGGAGAAGAGGAGACTGAGAGGAGACCTTGTTGCTCCCTACAACTACCTAAAAGGAGGTTGTAGCGAGGCTGGTGGTGGTCTCTTCTCCCAAATTACTAATGATAGAACGAGAGGAAATGGCCTCAAGTTGAGTCAGGGGAGGTTTAGATTAGATATTAGGAAGAAATTCTTTACTGAGAGAGTGGTTGGGCACTGGAACAGGCTGCCCAGGGAGGTGGTGGAGTCACCATCCCTAGAGGTATTTGAAAAACAAATAGATGTAGCACTTGAGGCTATAGTCTAGTGGCTAGAGAGATGTTAGGATGAAGGCTGGACTTGATGATCCTGGTTGTCCTTTTCAACCATAATGATTCTATGATTCTGTGAAATTGCCCTTTGGATTAAAAGTGATTGTGTGGGCACTCACGGACAGAAAAGACCGTTTCATACGTCCTTTTCCTAGAAAAACAGCATAGGAGAATGTGTCACTGGCCAGCAGCATAAAGCATTTGCATTAAAAGATGAGAACAGCTCTGGGCTGCCAGGAGAGTGATGTATTTGAGGCTGCAATGTAATTACAGGATACACTCTTCTGCTCGGATTTGTTAATAAGCTGCATGACACCGTATTTTATTAGGAAATGGGATTGTGCAATCAGAGAGCATCACAGAGGACACCCACCAGGCCTGTTCCAGTGCAAGGACAGAGTTTTACTGCTTTTACCTCTGTGAGGTCCTCATTTTCTCTGACATGTGAGGGTTTTTTTTAATATAAATGTGCATGAATTATGATATCCAGAGTGAGCACCCAAAAATACTCGTCGTGGCAACATCAAGTATCTACCCATTTTCACGGGAAAATGATGGCACAAACCATTTGCAGAGGAGGGCACCTCCTCCCTCACCACTTCATTACCCAGAAGGAAGAAAAACAAAAACTTTCAGTGTAACAGACAAAGCAAAACATTTCCCCCCAACATCATTCAGGGGAATGGGTGAGAAATTTTGGAGAGCTAAGTATGGGGGTGACCGTAAACCTCTTTGTAGAAGCCTAAAAAGGCTGCCCTCGCCTTTCTTAGCTGCTGTGCATACAAAAACTCGGCCACAGAGGTTTTCTCTTTAGTTCTCAGGGACTGTTTAGAAAAGTGGCTATTTTAGCAAAGCCCTTTTAGGATGGGACAGCCTTTTAATCTAAGAAAAAGGCATTTTTCTTCATCTCCTCTTGCCTCTAATAGCAGCTGTGCCCTGGCAGCTTTGTGGCTGGTTGCAGAGCTGAGCAGCTCCAAGGAAAGGAAAAGAGGTAGAAAGGAGATATTTGGGTACAACAAGGGGCCCAAATACCAGAGGAGTTGGTGGTTATGGTGTGTGTGTGTGGACGCCTCATTGAAATACGAAACAAAACCGATAGGAAAGTCCACCTGGATCAAACCCAATGCTGAAACGTGGATGCCAGTGAGAGGGTTTCACTCCAATGGAAGCAGGGGAAAAAAGAAAAAAAAGCGTAGTTTTGTGTCTAGCAAAACATGCTGTTCTTCCCAGAAAGAAGCTGTTTGTTCTCAGGCACTTGACATCAAGGCAAAGGAAGTGAAATACTTGGTTTGCAGAACTGGTGGTGTACAAAGAGCTCCAGGGCTTCGGGCATGCATCCAGCAGGGCTGGAAATCAACATTTAACTCCCATCAGTGTCTTAAGGGGAAAAAGACCTCAGGATTTTGGTAAACTTAGAAGCTTGACTTTTCAGAAAAAAATGCCTTTGGGTATATTTGTTCCTCTTTAATCTGTCACTTGCGCTGTGGGCCACTATGAAAGTTAAACAAGCTGCTATTCTCTCGGTACCTGCTAGCTTGGAAAACCAAATCCTCATTTTCTTTGATAGCTTTGAAAATGATGATGGAAAGGTAGAAACAGAGGTCAGCATTCAGGGCATGGTGGTGGAGCCTGAAAGCTCAGAAAGAATGGTCCGAGATCCCAGCATCACAACTTTCGTTGCAGAGCCCCAGTTAAAACCAGAGTTTGTGTCTCCATTTCCAGCGCAAAAGCCACGGGACTACTTGGTAAGCAGATGTGCTCGCTAAGGAGCAGCTTCACGACTTGAAGTTTCTTAGGGGAATAATTAGAAAATGTGTTTAGCTTGATCCTCAAGGGAAACACCACAATGGCAGTGTCCAAAAGCACCACCCGAGCAGGGATGGTTTTTGAACTGGTTTAGCACAGCTTGAGAAAAGGTGTATTTCATGCAGTGCTGGGGGCTGATTGTTGCTGTATCATGGGACAAAGAGGAACTTAAGAGTAGTTTGTGTTGAATTTTGAAAGCCTGCAAAGCACTTCAAAGCATTGACTGGGCTAGGCTGTGTGTTTGTTATCTCTGGGCTCAGGCAACAAAAAAGTCTGCTTTTTAGCTGCAGGGGAGATGGCCTGGTCAAGGGTCTGGAGTACTAGTCTTAGGAAGAGTGGCTGAGGAACCTGGGAGTGTTGAGCCTGGAGAAAAGGAGGCTCAGGGGAGACCTTCTGGCTCTTGACAACTCCCTGAAAGGAGGCTGGAACAAGGTGAGGGTTATTCTCTTCTCCCAAGAAACAAGCGACAGGACAAGAGGAAACAGCCTCAAGTTGCACCAGAGAAGGTTTAGGTTGGACATGAGGAACAATTTCTTTTCCAAAAGGGTTGTCAGGTCCTAGAAGAGGCTGCCCAGGGCAGTGGTGGACTCCCCTTCCCTGGAGGGGTTTCAAAGCCGTGGAGATGTGGTGTTGAGGGACAGGGGTTAGTGGTGCCCTGGCAGTGCTGAGTTAACAGTTAGACTCAATGATCTTAAAGTTCCTTTCCAACCTAAACAATCCTAGTTTCTGCCAGTCTAGCTCTGTTCACCGCAGATGCTTTCTTTACACTAGTGCCATGCAAGTATGCTCTCTTTAGGTCATGGTCATGCTGGAAGACCCTCGGGAAGTGGAACTGCGATGAGCTCTCCATGCAGTGACGCACAGGCTTTGAGCAGCTCCATCAGTAGAAATCCTTGTGGGAAACATTCAAGTGCTGCCTAAGCCTGTAGATGCTTGGAGAGATTTTCCATTAAGAAAAAAAATATTCGCGGGGCTTGTTTTGTTTGTGGGTGTTTAATCACTGTTTTGATAAATTTCCGTTAGTCAGCAGGCTGGCCCTGCAATAAGCTGATCTGTGAGCTTTTGGAAAGGATACTTAACGATTTAATGTGCCAGTCTGCACCAGTTTCTCTCAGCCTTTGATTGTGCCATCCACTCGTATTGTTCTGCAGGAGGTTCTTGCCAACCGGCCCCATAATCAGGAGCCCGTGAAGGGTGGTTGTACTGGGTTTCCACAGCGTATGTCATCCCAGAGCTACTGCATTGCCGTCCTCTGAATCCCAGACTTCCTTTCTCCCCATGCCAAGTCAGATAGAAAACTCAGGGAAGGAAGAGGTCAGCCATATAGAAAACGTGACATTTATAAAAATAGGTAGGTTGGAAGAGGATTTGCTATTTAAGACAGGCACAATTAGAGTAGCTTTTCCCCTCTGGGCTCAAGCGAGTGAGACTTTGCTGGAGGAGCTAGAAAGCAGATGTAGGGACAATGAGTCTGGGCATGGCAGAGCCAGTCCACATGCCCAGTATCGTAAGGGTTTCCACCACTGGTTTGCAGCCCATCCCATGTGTTGTACCAGTAACACTTAGCCTTGTTAAATGCAAACACCTGGTGAAGGAAGAACCCCGGCAGAGCAAACTACCGGGAAGCACTTGGTGCTCCAGAGTCCTACCCAGAGCAGCGCTCAGCACATGACTGGGAAAGTGGAGGTGTGTGTGAGACAGAAAAAAGATTGTGGGAGACCAGTGGAAGCAGATACTGCTTTTCTCCCACTTATTATTCTTTTTGATCCATCTGGTACTTAAACCAGCCTTGCCAAGTCATCAGAAAAAATCTAACCTGTGGGTGGTTAAGCTCCTCTGAAGGAGTGAAGGAGAAATTCATAAAGACGTGACTTGGGAGAGGAATAAAAGGGACGGATGCTCCTGCAGCGAAGATAAACTGTAATAGATAAAGTTAGATAAAGAAGATAAACTGGGACTTTGTTGTCACAATTTTAGGGGAAGTACCTTTGGTAATATTTGGTTATTAAAATGCCCATGAGTAACAAGAAGTTTATCGAGGAATAGTGCAAAGCAGGAGTCAGATGTAGGAAAAAACACGGTGTTGAAGGTATTTCAGCTGGCTAGAAAGGGCTTCTGTTCATAGTGCTTATGTAAAATGGATCATAGAATCATGATTTGTGATTCTGCTATTTTTTTCCTGGTCATAATTGCATTCCTCTGAATATTTTGTTGGAATTGTCATTTCATTTTTGGCAGTTGAGGAGCGGGGAGGCTTTCTACTACAGTCAGCGCAATCACACCTTGAGTGTCTTTGTACATGTCCTGCAACAATCTACAGAAATATTAATTTTTCTGCATGCTAATAATAGGAATCATTCATTTCTTTTAGGTGTCACCTGCTATGCTCCAGCACCCCAAGATGGGATTTGTTTTTAATATGAGGGAGCTTCCTTTGTTTCTTCTGGGATTGTGTGGTGCACCAAAGTAGAAGACATCTCTTCCTACCCAAGCCAGCTCAACTCCAGATACCCTGGACTTACCCACAGGTAGGAATCAGGCCAACTATGCCCACTACTTTACAAAAGCAATATAAAACCATCATAGATCCATTAAAACAAATGTAGAGTTGGGTTTGCTGGCTGGAGTGTGTCTGTGAGAGAACATCAGCGCTGGGTGAACTGCTGCGGGACCTACCAAGGTCCCAGGAAGAAGGTTGCTGTTGGTCTCTGCAACAGTGGTTGGAACTTCTCAGCAAACTAGCTTTTATTTTTTAGCCTAGGATTAATCAAAATTCCCTTTCCAGTATAATCTGCTGGTGCCTGTGAAGAATTACTGAGTCCAGTGTGTATTTTTAAAGCACATTTCCAGGCTGTATTTCTCATTTTTATTATGCGATAGCTAAGGACTTGGTAACAGGAGTATTTTCCATTTTCTACTGCTGTATTTTCACTGCAAAATAAGTATCTAAATATAACACTATTGAATTCCTATCACAACAGTTGTCTCGGCCTCAATGCCAATAAGGAATTTAATTGGCCTTGTACAGCCTTCTCCTAACCCGTGATAAAAACTTATTTAAATGAATTGGGTATCATCTCCTTATAATTGTGAATGCCTTTTTCTCGGTAGGCAGAGCTGAGCATGTAATTTCTTTTCAGCAACCTTTAGAGTTAATAGGAACAGCTTTCAATTAATTGCAACTGCCTCAGTAAGTCTGATCTTTCTAACCAAGCCAAGACGGTGCAGTAGCCATCACTAAAGCTGCTGCAGAAAAAACACACAAATTAGTTAATTTGTGTGCTTGGTTGGTTAAAGTCTGCCATGTTGTGCATGATTCCTATTATTTTAAGGAGGGAGGTGAAAGAGCCATGAGACTTGTCTATATTATAGTAGCTTCCAGGCAGCTGAGAAGGTTGATGTGACAAGGGGAATTGCCCAGCCAGACACCACCACATTCCCATGGGGATGCTGCATGTGGGGGCAAAGAAGCTCTTGATCTACCTCTCGGTACCCTTCACAGCGCATCTATTTTTAAAACCTCACCGAGGACTTTGCCCCTGCCCTCCTCAGAGCACGTACACGTCAGCGCTGCTCGTCACTTTGATTTTCCTCCGACTTGAGGAACTTGGAGAGGGAATTCAAAAGGTAAGCAGGCAGCAGACATGACATGAGCACTGTCAGGGGCTGATGGCAAGCGGCTTTAAGCCGTGCTCAGAAACAGGATCAGTTTTATTTCCTCCTTTGCCAGCTTGCCTTTTCATTATTTTAAGACTTTGCGGTACTGCTCAGCATTGTGTTAGGGAAATTTCCCAAAGCAAGATGGCTTGGAGAAAGCTGCAAGAGGAGAGGCAGGAGCACACTGGTGCCGCTGAGAAGGTGAGGTCAGGTCCAGCCCCGTGAAGTGGGGTCTGACCTGCAAAGGGTGGCTTTGGGCTGGCACCCACTCTGCAGCCCAGGCACATGGTGACAAATAATGAAGTTGATCAAAAAATCAAGGAGTCATAGAATGGTTTGGGTTGGAAGGGATCTTTAAAGCTCATCTAGTCCAGCTGCCCTGCAGGGAACAGGGACATCTGCAACTAGAGCAGGTCGCTCAGAGCCCCGGCCAACCTCACCTGCAATGGTTCCAGGGAGGGGGCATCAACCACCTCTCTGGGCAACCTAGGCCAGGCTCTCACCACCCTCTTTGTTACGCCTGTTTGACACCCATTGAAACCCACGGCTGAGCAGGAGGAACACCAGAGCGAGCCGCTGGTGGTCCAGGGCTGAGGCGTGAGCGCAAACAGGGGTTTATCCAGGGTGAGCTACCAAACAACTATCACAAGTAAAGTTGGTGAGAGGACACGGGTCCTTTCCAGCCATCAGAAATCAAAAAGGGCATTAAACTGGCTGGATTAAACATCTCTAAGAGGATGGAGAGAAATGAGCAAATGCAGCCAAGCAGGAAGCCCTGGGTACATTTTATCCCATGCCAGGGCTGCTTCTCGGGACCCGTCTGAGCTGCGCTCACAGTTCCTGCTCCCCTGGCTTAGCAGCTGGTGGCTCCTCGCTCCCAGAGCCACCCTGAGCATGTCCCCCTTGGTCACAGCATGTCCCTTCCCTGGGCACAGCCAGCTCTGGTGGCATTTCCCTTCTCCTCTCCCAGCTGGCTCCTGGCCAGACCAGCAGGCACCCGAGCGGGGGGTGGTTTTTGCTCATCATCTCTGTGCAGACGGTGCCCGGTTGCTCCATTTGAGCCCCGTGGGGAGTACACGAGAACCACTGGCAGCTTTAATGCAGCCGGCGCTTGCCGAGACATCAAAGCCTTGGTCCTGGCCGTCTGCATGGATAGAGGAGGATTTGGCACCCGCTGCAATCCTTGTCTCGCTTACCCTGTCTCATGGCCAAGCCACGTCCGTTCCTTGCAGAAGACCATTTGTCCTTCTGAGAAACCGCTCCTTTTAGGGGGATTTGGGAGGAAGCACAGCCTGCTACTCTTGCTTTCCTGCCCCCCCCGTTTCACCCTGGCACGCAGAGACGGACAATGTCAGGTCAAATGCATTGAGGGAACAGGAAGCTACATGTCCCCTGGGGCATTTTGTTAGGACACATCCCCGCCTTCATCACACTGAGCAGCGAGAAAGAACACAGAGGTTTGTAACGGCTTTCAAAAAAACCCATATACTGATTTTTAACTCAACCCAGGCAGCCTGGTTACGTTTCGCCACCCAGCTGGGAGGGGAGATCCTGGCCCAGCTGAGACCAGGAGGGTGTGGTGCCTGCCCTTCAGGTTTAATTAATTATCCTTGATGCAGCAATCAAATTATACTTAGGAGTGCAGGGCCGGGGCTGTAAAACCCCCCAGCCCCTCAGTGCAGCCCCAGCCTGTGTCTGCCTTCTCTGCTCTCCTGAAGAAGGCTGCACAGCCCAGTCCTGCTGCACAGGGGCTCTGCATCACGCTGTGGGGAGAAATAATGAGGTTTGTGGGTTGTGACAGTCTTGAGCAGCTTCCCCTGGTCCTTGGGGTGGGAGCAGCCTGAGCTGGGTGGGGAGAGGAGATGGGGCTGGGTGGCTGCAGGGCTCTGTGATGTCTTGTCATGCATAGCCCAGCGTGGTGGCGTGGGCTGACCTCTCTTGTGCATCAATAGCCTATCACAAGGGTAACCTGGGGATGGGCCCCCTTCATACCTTTGCTTGCTTGCGTCTGTTTATAGGCCAGAAAGCCCCACAAATGAGAGTATGTGAAATATTGCTATCAGGATGTGTTCTCTTAATACCTAATTCTACTTCTCAGGGGTTGCTTCCAGAGTGTTTATCTCCTTTCCTTGGCCACGTAGATTGGGCTTTATCTGTTTTTTTTTTTCCTGCCTCTCAACTCCTGGCTACCTTTCCAAACTGCGCTTAGCTTTAAACACCAGCTCAGCCGTCCCTGATGCTGAGCTTGGCTTCTTTCTTCTACCTTAGTAGTCTTTTCTCCCTTGACAGTAAGGTTATGTACCTTCTCACACTGTCAAGTATCTGCTCCTCTTCTCTTTCCTTTTTCTGAGCTCCTCAGTAAACCTTTCACACTGTCATCAAGCCCAATGGTGCTTATATGTCCTGAAGAAGTGGGTTTGCTGAGGTTGCACCAGTAAAAGCAAAGCAACCTGCAGTGCAGAAATGAATCTGAGCTCCCCATTCAAATGGCTCTGTGATGTGCCTGGGCTTGGGAAGCTTCCCCTGTGGCTCCCCTCTCCCTTGTGTACATGCAGTGGATTCCTGCTCCAGGAATACGAACCTCAGCATCCCAGTGCCATGGAGTGGCTGCTCGCTGGGATGCCGCAGCCACCTACACCAGCTTCTGGAGAACTTGGCTCTGAAGGAGGTCCTCTGGTTTTCTTGCTGTGGACAGAGGAAGACAGTAACTCAAACCTTTGTCAGTGGCAGTGAGGTTAAAAATTTGTCAGTGAGTCATGCTGAAAATCAATATTTCTTCTGTAGGTTGGAGGAAGGGATCACAAAGAAGATGGATGGATGGGTGGATGGATGGATGGATGGATAGGGTATGTTGATCTGAGCATGATGAGTACCAGCCTCTTCCCATGTGTTCCATGGGAGTACATGTTTACCTGATCAGGACACCTCTCTGACACAAAGCAAAGATAAACCAGGGCCAGAGCGATCAGCTCCTTCTGGAAGGAGAGCACAGGAAATGTGGTAAGTCAAACTGCGGCTATATTAAGGAAAAAAAGGAGATGTCAGAACTGTGATCAGGCTGTGATTCACTCTCGCGTTCATCTGACTGAGGTCCAATTTGCTGGCTACAAAAATAACTTTTTGCAAGGTATATTGAAAGGTACCTCTTGGCCAGGGCAGTTCCTTGAGCTAGCTCACTATGTGGCTGCCCAAGGCGGGAGAAACAGGACTGAGGAGGTGGCAACATCATTTGAATGCAGCCTCCATCCAGGCTGGCTTCTCTTGAGTGAGAAAATTCCAACCTCAGAGACTTTGTGATGTTCTTGCTGATAGGATATGTTTAAAACAGCAATTGTCCCCCACCTTTTCCCATCCATTTTGCTTAGCAGAGAGCAAGCTTCCAAGAGTAACTCGCCCTTGTTGCTTGAATGAGGTTCAGGATGATGTATCAATGATGGATTTGTGATTAGCTCTCATGCTACCACATGACTATTCCAGCTCAAATCCCTGCAGAGAAGGGGCATAAGAAGAAATGGCATAAATATGGTCGGATTGCAGATGTCTATTGTTCTTCCTCACGAGCTTCAGTGGCATGTGATTCATTAGCACCAAAGACCATGAACTCTGGGGGCATTGTGCTTTCTTTGCAGTACCACAAACACAAAGGTCAGATTTTTAATATGGAAGGTCTTGAAATTTCCTATAGGAAAGATTCTGTTTCAGACCAGCAGAGGGAGAAAGCAGGCCAAAGACATAAATTAGTGGGCTTCATGAAGATTTATCGTGGAAAAAAGTCCAATTTATCTCCATAGTTAGAGCGTAAGAACAGTTGTTTGGTTTGCTGCTGGGTTCTTTGCTGATGCTCTTTATTATTCCATTTAGTAAAAAGCTAATGAATAGTAGGTGTATGTTGTGTTTTCCTGTCCTGATGGGGAAAAAAGGACAATTTAATTTGAGAAGAAGAGTTTTAATAGTCAGTAGCTGAAAAATTGAGTATTCGGCAAGGTAAAAAGAAGCTATTTTCACATATGAAATGCTTGCTGCAACTCAAGCAAGTTAATCTTCTGAGTGTATAAGGTGCAATGTCACAGGACACCATTTGAAAACCTTCAAAATAATAAAACGTAATAATCAGCAAAATAATAAATGTGGTCGCATACAAATTTCAGAAAGTCATTGGCTCATGTTTCCTAAAGGAATTATTTTTGCCTCAAAATGATCACTCTCATCCATAATACATTTGGTAACAGGATAGGTGGGGAGGGGTAGAATAATTGGCACATTCAGACCCTGCAAGACAAGGAATTGGCATTTAGGAGAAGAACCACCAAAATGGTCACACCCAGAGAGCAATGAGGTCGTCTGAGTCACATTGGTGGTGCCACTGTTTCAAATGTAGTCTTCTCGGTACAGATTCAAGTATTGTTCTCATCACGTAGCCTCTTCTCATTTTCTTGTAGAAAAGGATGTGACTGCCATTTTCAACGTCGAATTTATTCTCTCCTTCCTGTGGTGTCCATAGGATAGATCATTGACTGGTTTAGAAGTAGCAAAGTCACGTAACACTTACAGTGTACGCTGGGTCACCATTAATAGTTGCTGTGGAAACCTGTCTCTTCTCTTCCACTGCAGCAGTATGTAATTGTAGCATGTTTGTTTTTTCAAGGGTTAAATTCCATAGCACTTTCAAAACAAAAAGAAAACTTAATGGCCTTCACTGAAGGCAAGCTTAACTAAAGGAGAGCGAATTCCTTGCTTTTCTGCAGCAGAAATGGGTGGGAATAGGAGCAGGGCTGCACTTCAGATGCCACCACAGGACCTCTCCAGCTTCGCTCTTCGCGCATGATGACATTAAACTACAGAACCAGGAGTGGTGAAATAAAAAGGGCTGAAGTAAGAGCTCTGGGCCATCTGCTCTTCCAGAAATCAAGCCATTGTGTGGTGATGGCTGTAACAGCTTAACTGCAGGTTGTTGGAAGCCTGATCTAAATGGGTTTGCATACAGGGAGGACCCAGACAACTACAGTGTGGTAGCACGTGTGCAGCACACTGGTGCCGACACATGGGAAACACCCATCCAGGAAGGCCATTGATGGCCATGATTGTGCCTAAGTGTATTTAAAACAAACAAATGTTGATCTGCAACTTCATATTTGTTTTAGCGTTACGAGGCAATGCTTGCCCTCCTGGGCAACCAGCTTGTTGGTCCTGCTGAGCAGGGGTCATGGGCATCTTCCATGCCACCGAGCCCCTTGTCGGCAAAGAGCTAAGGCATCAGAATAATCCCTCATAAGAGTGACCACAAGAAAACAACTGAGGGCTTCCAAAGTGGATGTCAAGGGCTCATTTTATCAGAAAGACCGTTGGAATAAGCCTTGGCTGCAGAGCTTCCTACTCCTGCTACCACGGACTGCCTGGGCAGAAGGTGACTAACATTCTCTGTGCTAGACCCTGTTTCAGTACAAATCACCTATAATTGTTGTAATGGCTTCGTTAATGATTCACAGATATCTTACATGCACTGTTTACTCTGCTCTCTTCATTACCCCACGGCCTACAGCGGAGATGCCGCTGAGGAGAACAATACTAATTGGCACCCATAGGAAAAATGAACAGTTTGAGCTGTGCAATTACAGACCAGTCTCTCCCCTTAAATTCTTAATTAATAGATGTGGGTATTTTAGGTTTTAAAATTGCCGTGACTGTATTTTTATACCTTTGCCAGGAACTTGTATAAGGAAATGAAGTTCGGTACATAAATATTTGTCTGGAGTCACACACCCTGTTGGTCTGAGAGCTGAGAATTTCAGAGCTGAGAGGAGAAGGAGGACGTGTATCATCTGGTCCTGGGTCTGCTGAAGGTCTGGTATGCTCCAGTTTCCAAACTGGAAAGGTAGTTCTCACAGGAATCATAAAAAAATTGAGAAATTCCTGAAGTCTAGTTTGCAGTAAGATGTTAATCTGGGCAGAGAGGAAGGGGGTGAGGAACAGGCCTTGCGGGGCTGATCCTGGTCTTCATGAAGAGCTGCAGCCCTCAGTGAGGACAAGCCAAGGTGAAGCAGATTACATGGTCCACTCAGACACAATACCTTGAAAATCGAGGCAGAAAAGTAAAACGGCTGATGCGAGGTCCCAAGGCAGATATGCAAAAAAGAAACTTGTGTGGATTTGGGACAATCCCGGGAGGATTTGATTTGCATAAACCCACACAGGCATTTCGGCAGCTTGTGACGGATTTAATCCTGCCGCGGTATGTCCCATGCTCTTTTGGGAGTAAGTTAAATAAGAATTTTACTTTGTGTGCGAGAAAACACCAAGGAACAAACTGCTTATCGAAAATCCAGGGAAGGGAATTAGAGCATTCATGGGGTAAGCTCTTGGAGACACGCACAATGTATTTTTCTGTGGGCTTGCACAGAGCACAGCTCAAAGGGTGCTGAGCATAATCAAGGCATGTGAGAGGTTGTGCAAGAATATGTCAAAGAATAACGTGATTAGATGTGCCAGCATCTGACACATCTACTTTCATAATACTTTTCTGGAAAGGGGTGCTGGCAGGCAACCGTTTTAATCGCCAGAACTATTGCTGCTCTGCGTTTGTCTCCAAGCTTTGGGTTGGGCAACAGAGAAACTACCTTGATGAAAGAGGCATCGCGGAAATAATTTTTGCTTGGTAATTTTTATTTTAACGTCCCTCTCTGCTGGATGCGCTGTGGAAACAAGCTTCCCAGAATATCTGTTACTACTAAGTGCATCTAATTAATATGGTCTTCTTCCCTGGCTCAGAAATGTTCATGTCGTTTCTAAAGAGCATTTTTGCTCTCCACAACACCCATATTTCCTCGGCTGTGTGGTACTGATCCAAAAGAGAGGAATATCATCGAAGTGGGGACTTAGATATAAGAGAGCTGCATAAAAGTGTTGTAAATGTGTAAACACCAGCGTGGATGAAATTATTCCTGTTTCCATCCAGTGGTCTAACGGGAAGGGAAAAAAGTGAGCAAGGTCATCCTTTCTCTGTGCCTCAGGAGTGGTTAAATCCTACATCCCCCAAATAAAAGGCTGGAAAGCTCTGCTCAGCTGGTTTTGTTGACCCCATTTCCATGCAGAAATTACTGTCAGGATTAGGATTTCTTTCATAAAAAAGGATATATATATATTTTTTTTATTCAGGATGTGCTGAAGTATAAGAAGTTAATATAAAGTATTTTAATTTTGACTAATCTTGCTTAAAGGAATTCACCGGTTTCATGCTGCCTAGGATTTTAAAAACTCCGTTCGGGAGGATTTGTTACGTTATTGTTGTGATTTTGCTTGTAAAATATAAGCGGAGAATTATACAGTGTATAGTCTGCATCTGAGAATAGTTTGTCTGGATAGAGTTATAATAAGGGGAGAAAAAGCTGTTAACACCATCACCTTCATTTTTCAGCCCAAAGCAGCTGGGTTGATGACAGCTTCTAAAACTTAGTTTTTAATAATTTCGACTAATGAAAAAGCTGAGTTTGTTTGAATAAGAAAAGCATTTGATAGGTCTTTCTCTGAAAAGCAGCCTACTTGACTGTAGCCTGGCTCTAGGTGTCAGAGGCATTAAGTAGAAGTTATGTTTAAAAGCAAAAGAATTTCTCTCAGCGCCAGAGAATTGAACCACTAAAGCCAAAAGAGAGGAACTCTGGAAGAAACCCACAAGTGACGTGGTTTTAGATGGGTTTGTTTTAAACCCAAAATTTCACAGCCAGCTTGTTGACTCTGATACAAAAAAAAAAAAAACCAACAAATGAGGCTGAAAGAAAACAGCCCTGAACACTGAGAACAAAGAGCTAAATCAACACTGGCGCCTGTTTGTCCAGTGCTTGTAGCTGTGAAGTCCAAGCTGACCTGACAGGAGCATTTTCCTCTTTAGCTGGAGACTTGCATGGGTTTTCTTAGTCCTCCCCTGGGCACCAGGCAGCTTTTTTCTGGATTTTTTTTTTTTTTAATTTGTAAAGAAGGGAGCAGGGCTGAACCATAGAAAAAATGCTACCACACCCTCAGCACCTCTTTGTGCAGGACATAAATGAAGCTCCAAAGAAAAGCTTCGGTGGTCCACATCGCTCCTGTCGCTGCTCGTCCTTAGAATCATAGAATCATTATGGTTGGAAAGGACCACCAGGATCATCAAGTCCAGCCTTCATCCTAACATCTCTCGAGCCACTAGACCATCGCCTCAAGTGCTACATCCTTGGATTGATGGGCAAGGGGGAGTTATTGCATGAAAGGTGGAGCTACATGGAGAAAAACTGATATAAAACACCAGCCCTGGGGACGAAGGACACGTGTGTTTCAGCCACTGCCACAAAACAAAGTTCATTTTTCAGGGAAACTGAAGGACTCATCACGCCTTTTTAAGAATTTTCTTTTTACTTGCAGAAGTGCAGGTGTTGAATCTTCTCACTCATCAGCGTCTGGTGGCAGGCAAAAGGGAAAAGCACCAAAAGAGCCTTTGTTTCTCAGCATGGAGCATCTTCTGCAGAACATCTTCAAGCCTGCACTTGCTAGCCTGCTGGGCTAAGGCAGGGTCCGAGTGCAGCCAGCTGGTTCCACAGCACAGCTTGGGGACAGGAGTCACCGTTGGCCACCGCAGACCTGTAGCCACCTGCAGCTCATGGATTTAGTGCTGAGCATTCCAAGCAAAACCCGCCTGCTTATTTCAGTCTACGTTTGGATGACTTTTTTCTTGATGAGAAAGGCTGTGTTGTGACAAGAGAAGCTCGCCACCCCTAAAATACCTATTTTCTTGTCCTGCACTCTGTTATTACTAGATCTGCTATCTATTTTGTACAAGATTTTTCCAAGCTACAGTGTGTTTAGTACGACGTGGCAGAGTAGTTGCTGTTCTACCTGCATGAGGTCTGCCTGACTTCTCTCTGGGTTCTTTCCATACTGGGGTTATCATCACTGAAAGATTCCATGGCCTGCAGTGTAATGTTGAACGTAAGGAGGATGAGAAATTTCAGGATTGTAGGAAGTGTGATAAACACACAGGGCATTCCTCTTTCTCTGATGACCCCCCCACTGTTGCTGGTGCCCCTCGCACCCGTCCGTGTGTTGCTCCTCTCTTCAACTGCCAGGCATTGAGGGGGAAGTTGTTTGGGCACAGGGCAAAACTTCCCATGCTACCACATGGGTCTCACCTTTGGCTGCAGAGTTTTTCTTCCTTAGACTTCTGTATATTCTGCATCCTTATTTAGATACTTGCTTTAATTATTGAATGGGTGAGGGTGATGGAGCCCTGGGATGGGCTGCCCAGAGAGGTTGTGGGGTCTCCTTCTCTAGAGACTTTCAAAGTCCTTCAAGGCTTGACCCTGGACAGCCTCCGCTGGGTGACCCTGCTTTAGGAGAGGGGTTGGATGAGAGGATCTCCAGAGGTCCCTTTCAACCCCTACCACGCTGGGATTCTGTGAATGCCTGTGGCATATGTGATTCCAGGGAAATCCTGGCCTGCCTCAGTTTCACCCATTTGTGCCTTGTAGTTTCACCTATAGGGGTGAAAAACAGATTTTACTCAGTGATTTTTTTTTTACTGTGAATGGCATCCATCACAAAATACTTTCTATGAATGCGAAGAGAAGTTGATTTCTTCCCAAGTGAGATGCTAAAACCCATTGGTGAAGACAAACAGGGCATCCAACAAGTAGGGAGGGCAAAGAGAGAAGCCCAACATGCTATCCCTAAGGCCATTGCAATATGTCTTCACTGAGACATTGTTCTTCTCTTTCCCCTCTCTTAGTTGCGCTCTGTCAGTAGTTAATGGCTGGTGTAAGCATGTCATAAGTTAACACCTTCCCCATGGAGTATGATTGCAGATAGAAAACCTACTGGTTACCATCCCAGCATGGAACAAGCGAGCCTCGAGCCAACGCTTTGTCTGCAGTGGAGAAGAACATGAAATACTACAGAGAAAGGTATAAACTGTTTCTGTACCTAGCTGCACAATGCTGGGGTGAAACGTGGCTCTTGAACTCAGTATTAGCTTATTAGCTTGAGCGCAAGGAGCGGGGCACAGTTCTACCTGTTTGATCTCATGGTTGTGCAATCAGGGCCATCAATATCAATTAGCTGTAATGCTTGAGTTTAAAACATAGTCTTCTTTCAGGGTTTCAGCTAGAAGGGTAAGACTGGAGAGGGCTTCCTACCCAGATATTTTTTCAATTATTAAAGAAGCTCTGTGCGTGTTACCGATTATTCTTCTAATATGGGCAATGGGTGACCTTTTGTTTAAGTCAGTCCCTGATTTGTTGCTGTGTCACGTAGCACTTGAAAAATGTTCCTGCTGAAAATGAACAGTTCTTTTTCTTGTTTTTATTTAGAGAAGTAACAAGTGGCGACAAAGAAAATGAAGATGGAGATCCCCTTTTTACAAGGAAAAGACGAGAGGTAATGGGTACAAGTTACTTTTGGGGAGATTCTGATTAGAAACAAGAGGAAAAATTTTTACAACAAGGACCACCAGCCATTGAGATAATCTCTCCAGGGAAGTGGTGGAGTCCTCAACACTGGACACTTCTAAGATCCAGCTGGACAGGAGCTGGGCCAGCTTGTCTAGACTGGGCTTTGGCCAAGGAAGGATGAACCAGATGATCCTTGAGGTCCCTTCCAACCCAGCATTCTATGATTCTGTGAGTCTGTGATTCTCCTCTTTGGGAAACATCCAGGCATGTATTTACCTACAGGCCTGTTTGGGAAATAGGAATCACTGTACGATGCAGAACGCTTCCTAAAGTTGGGGTTTCTTGCATACTTTTGAAATGGCTGTGGTGTCTACCTCACAGAGTGGCACCCATTTTACTAACATAGGCAAGCGCAGGTTAGCACAGAAGTAAAGGTTTGATAAACCGCTTTATTTGTAATACCCTGAAATTGTCGTAAACAAAAAATATTCTCCTAGAAAATATTTCCCTTGAAAACCTGCCAAGATTTATTGAATCCATCTGACTTGACAAAGCACTTCAGCTGAGATCAAATAAAGCCGCACCTTGCAGTGAACAGCTGCAGCTATTTTAAAATGAAGTTAAACAAGCATGAAAAAGAACGGGGATGAAAAATAACACCACGGGAGAAGTAATTAGGCTGATACAGTACACTGTGCAGCGATACAGGACACGGAGAAGCACGGTCGCGTTACAGCGGTGACTCACGGGTGACTTGAATAGCTGACCAGGCCACACCTTCATTATGGTTACTCAATGAGCTGCATCTACATAGAACCATAGGATTGTTTTGGGTGGAAGAGACTTGGAAGATCATCGAGTCCAGTGGCTAACCCGGCACTGCCAGGTCACCGCTGAACCACATCCCTCAGCACCACATCTCCATGGTTTTTAAATACTTCCAGGGATGAGGACTCCACCACCACCCTGGGCAGCCTGGGGTTTTTAAATACCTCCAGGGATGAGGACTCCACCACCACCCTGGGGAGCCTGGGCCAGGGCTTGATGAGCTTGACGAGGAAAACCTCATGTCCAACCTCAACCTCCCCTGGTGCAGCCTGAATTCTATGAAGAGGAAACAGCCTCCTAGAACGGTTTGGGTGGGAAGGGACCTTTCAAGGTCATCTAGTCCAACCCCCCCCTGCACTGAGCAGGGACATCTGCAACCAGAGCAGGTTGCTCGGAGCTCCATCCAACCTCACCTGCGATGGTTCCAGAGATGGGGCAATGACCACCTCCCGGGGCAGCCTGCGCCGGGGGCTCACCCCGGCAGCACGCCCCGCTTTCCGCCGCCATGCCCC
>VZZY01002662.1:494004-628883 GCA_013400335.1 Eurystomus gularis
TGTGAGCCGCGCCCCGAAGTTACGGCAGTTTTGGTGCAAGCCCTCGGTGAGTGTTTGTGTCCCCCCCCACCGTGGGCTGAGTACCGGAGCCGGGGTTGGGGGGGGATGCGGCAGGGGGGTCCGAGGCCCGGCCGGGCCCCTCCTCGGCGGCGACCTCGTGTTTTTGAGGGGGGAAGGGGGACGACACACGACGACAGCGACGACACGATATGAGGCTTCTTTTAATTCCCAGACAGACGTCTGGGTAGCTTCAGGGCGCTCTGCTGACGGTGTGGCTATTCGAGTTCTATCGCTGCGCCGCATCATCATCATCATTATTATTATTAGAGTGTTTTGATTAACTTTCCTGCAAGCCAGGGGAGGGTTCGGGGCCTGTTTCTGCCTCGCCCCCCTCTCCCCAGCAGCATCCTGCCCCTCCACGCTGCTCATCTCTGCCTCAGACAGGAGCGACGCACGCTTTCCTAGTATCAAGGTCAGTTTATCGTAGCTGCCGAGGAAAATCACCATATGGCTGAGTTTTCTTTGGGGAATCTGGGGAAGTAGGAGTGTGTGCTGTGCTGGGTCTGCGGGTACGTCGTAGGCAAAGGCGAGTGAATTAGATCGCAAAATGCCTCGGAGTGTTTGTGCATCCCTTCTCCGGTGCGTTTGCAGGGGTGTTAATGGTATCCAACAATCTGTCTTGGGTGGGTTTTGCCTTATTCCTATCATTTTCCTGGTTCCTGCCGTGCTGGAAATGTTGGTGGGTGTCTTGCCGTGGAGCCCGGACTTTGTCAGAATAGGCACAGCAAGGATTTGGGCTTCATAGCTTGTATTCCTTCCCCGGATAACCCTTTTCTGGAAGGCTGGAGGGAGAAAGGAGGGAAAGTTAGTTTAGTTCTCATATTACCAGATGTTTTTCTGGCTTCGAGGGACCTGTCGTCAAGCTGGATGGGGTTTTGTTAGTCGCTTGTTAATGGTGATAGTGGTTCCCTCTGAGCTGCGCCGAGACTGCTGACTCTGTCCCTGCAGTTAAGTGTCAGACAGCGCTGGCTGCTGCCTACTTCCAGCTTGAGGAAGCAAGCAGAGCTGGCCGAAAAGCAGGAGTTGCTGTGTCTTGTGCGTAACCCTTCAGGCTGCTGCCTCACCCATCGTTACTCGGGTACCGCGTTGTGTCGGAGCGTATCTATCGGTGTGTCTTGCCCGAGCCTCCAAAAATAACACTTGGTGGTTCCGTAGCCTTCCTGTGGAATTTGTCAGGCAACTGAGTACAACGTGTGTTGCAATTGCAAACAGGAAAGTACCATTTTTGGCAGCTGCGAGGCGTTAAGGGCCAGCGAGGGCTCCCAGGACTCAGTTCCAACCCAGTAGCCCTAACTGGGATGGTTAATACTGAAAGAGCACTGGTTCTTGCAACAAGACTTGGGTTTTGGACCTGCTGCTGATTGAAGTGATGCAGTACTGTCCTTTCAGATGGATGAGTGCTTGTTAGCAGAGCGTCTTCACCCGCGTTGATGCTGTCTAGGAGCGATAGAAAACCAGGAAAGCAAAGCTCAAAGTTTCTTTTCCTGGGTTGGTTCCCTGCTTCCACCCTAACCAATTGCTGAAGCAGGTTTTTTGGGTTATATAGGATGTACCCAAGTGTATGAACACGGCAGGACTTCATCTTTCTGGCTTAATAGCTGCAGTAAACAGAGCACTTGAAGGACTTGTACTTAAACAAAGGGAAAAAAAAAAAAAGAATTCCCTAAACTATGCATGGGTGATGCTGAAGAAAAGCTGCATATACTGAGGGCACTATTGTTCACGGACGGTACCTCTGTATTAAAAATGCGACTGCTTTGTACAGCTGCCAACATTAACGTGCCCTATTGTTATCAGACTGGAAACTGCTGTTTGGCAGCGTGATCCATCTCAGCTCGCCCTTGGGAAGCTGGACGTGTCGAAAGAAACTAGTTGAATATAGTTCCATGAAAACCGTAAGGAAGAAGTTGGAGAAAAGCCACTGATTTGAGCAGGCTGATCCAGCCCTGCTGTGGAACTCTTGATTTGCCTTCCTTTGGGATCCGGGTAGGTTGACTAGATGGATTCTTAGAGATACCAGAGGTTTCTGGCTTGCCTGTGAACCACCGACAGCCAGAAAAGAAACTAGCCCCCAGGGTTCTTATCTTCAGAGATTTATGGCAGCTTACTTTCAAAAGATGCTTACTGGGCTTCAGGGAAGGGGAAGATAACTGCTCTGTTTCAGTGTGGAGCAAAGCGCACTGTACTGCTGCTCCAATTACCAAAGAATCATGGAATCATAAGGGTTGGAAAGAACCTCTGGAGATTATCTAGTCCAACTCCCTTGCCAGAGCAGAATTGCTTAGAGCATACAGGAACATGTCCAAATGGGCCTTGAAAGTCTCCAGAGAAGGAGCCTCCACAGCCCTTCTGGGCAGCCTATTCCAGTGCTCTGCCACCCTCAAAGTAAAGAAGTTCCTCCTCATGCTTAAGTGGAACTTCCTATATTGAAGCTTGTGCCCATTACCTCTTGTCCTGTTACCGGGCACCAGTGAAAAAAGACTGGCCTCATCTCCCTGACAGCCGCCCCTCAAGTGTTTGTACGCGTTAATAAGATCCCCTCTCAGTCTTCTCCAGACTAAAAAGTCCCAAGTCCCTCAGCCTCTACCTGTGGCATATCTTGGCCTTTACCTATGGCATAAACAGGGAATTTTGTAGAAGGGCTAAATACAGTGTAATTTGATAACAGTTCAAGCCTTGGTCTCATGTTGTGTATTTTTTGTGAGGCTGGGCAAAGACGCCCATCTCCAAACTTGATGTGAATTTGCAGGAACCCAAGAGGAAGACTCATTAAGTGTGGTGACACACATATGGTAAGACCTATCCTTGGTGTGGTAAAGACTGGTGATTACCACCTGCTTCCTATTTAACTTTCAGCTGAAATCTGTTATCCTCTTTAACAATCTTATATATATATATAAAAAAAACATGCTGCAGTTATTTTGAAACTTGATTTTTTCAGAAAAGAACTATCACATTCCGCATTCTGCGTCCTGAAAATAAATAAATAAATTGTGCTGTAGTGGAAAGTGGTTTAATGAATCAACCAGCAGCTTTGGCATAAATGAAGAGCATGAAGGCTGCAGTGGCTTGACCGGTTAAAAGCTAATATCAGCATTCTTGCAATAATTACAGATTTTTAGATCTTACGGATACTATTCTGGGAGTAGGAACACATTAAATTTCCAGGCCAATATGCATAAAATTTCAACAGCAGAGCAATTTCTTTTTTTTTAAAGAATGTTATACTAACAAAAGCCTTTATCTTGCAAATTTAACTGACCCGCTAGACCCTGAGCTGGGTAAAGGAAACGAGACCTCTTATTACTTATTACCTATATGCTTCATTTACTTATTGATCAAGTGATGATCATAAAAGAAAAACTCATAGTGATGCTCGGTATTTAGATTATTGCAGCTATTACTATCTGCTGGTTGTTTTCGGATACAGAGCATTACCATAGGGAATTAATTTTGCATTCTTCAAGGCAAACTACTCCTCCAAATAGAATATTGCCTATGGAGGCGGAGGAGCTAACTGCTGTGGAGATTTGTCTTGAAGATGAGACACTTTGGATGGCACTGTCTCAAGTTGACTCACGGTAATCAATGAGGTAGTTTTCCTGGGCTTTGCTGGTGCTGGCTGGCAGGGAGGAAGGAAGGGATCTCCATAGCCTGTCCTGCTGCTGAAGAGCCAAGCTCAAATGCTGCTGTGCGGCAGCTCCCAAAATCTCTTGAAGGTGGTTTTCTTCTGTCCTTTTTGGGCTGGATGAGCAGGATGTTGTGTCACAGGGCAATTTGAATAGAAACGTGCTGGTTTGTGCCGTTAGCATTAATTGCTACAGCATGGATGCTCGGTGTAGGATTTAGGTGCTGTTGGCAGAGGGGCGGCTAAGATGGCCCCAGAATACCTTGAGTTGCAGAGTATACTTATTTTTCTAACCATTGTTAATCTTGCAAGAGTTTGGTTCCTTTTTTTTCCCCTTAGGTTAAACCGTCGTGGAGCAACACCAGGTTTTAAAAACAATTGAAAGAACTTTGGGGAGGATTCTAAAAGGTATAATCTGGTGATGTTGTTTTTCTTTTTACAATCTCACTTGGGCTTGATCTAAAGAACAGTGCCAAAAATTATCCCTATCTTAATCACCACAAGCACAAAAGTCATGGGTTGAGTCCTGAATGAGAAGAAACCAGTCTATTTCTAGAGGATCTTCTAAAGGAAGATCAACCTGATGATTCTACCCTCCTCACTTCTAATGTTTAGCAACAAGGCTTCAGATTCCTGCTCTAAGGTAGTGATGCAGGTCAAAAAGTCGGGAATCAAGGGATGGAATACTGTGGAGGTAGGTTCCACACAAGATTAAGTGAACCGCACCTGCTTTGTGGAAATATCTCATCCATGTAGTTGTGGTGGATGAAGAATACCTAAGATTGTGCTTTCGGCTGGAGGGGAAGTTGGAGTCAATGTTGTATCAAGGTGCAGAGTCTTATTGTAATGGATACTGGAAATCTGAAAATTGGGAGAAGCCAGTGTAGAGGACTAGAAACAGGAATTTTCTTGGTGTACTGGTAACTGATACTTTGATCTGCAAAAGAGGGTCCTAATAAAGAGAACTGCTTAAAAACAACAACAAAAAAGATAATAAGTTATGGAGGAGGCTTAGCTAGTCCTAAAGATGGTGGCTTAACTTCATAAAGTTGATCAAATAGTTTCTGTGGGACTCAAAGATGTCTGTGCTGGCTTGGATGATTCTCTGAAGCTGTAAGAGGCTGAACTGCTTTGGTTCCCTGCTTTGAACTGAAGGAGCTGTGAGGCTGCCCCAGTTTGGGTCCAAATAGGGGCGGACAAGCAGTCAAAACCTGGCAGTGAAGTTGGCCTTGGAACTCCAGAAGGTGTCTGACTCTGTCTTGTGCTTGAGTGTAAATGTTCCTTGTTTGTATAAACTTTGAATCCAGAACTTCAGGTTTGTGTTTGTTGGCCAGGGCTCAGATTATCTCCATGTTGTGCCGTGTCAATATTAAAAAAAAAAAAAAAGAGTAGTCAAGCTCTAGTCCAAAGTGGAGCCTCCTCTGAGCAAAGTGTAGAGTAGGGCCCAGTGTCAACAAACCAATCCATTAACTCCTCCACCTGGCAGATTAACCCAGTTCCTAGTTTGGTTTTCGGAGGCTTTCTACAGCTCTGGCTTGATTTCCACAGCTCTGGCTCCATTTTACTCTTGTTTTCTGTCACTTACCAAATGCTTATCTAAACAATTCAAAGACAACCTGCTTCTGAAACCCTTTTTTCCATGCGTGGGGCATAAGTTGTGTGTCAACCAACTACAGCTCATCGCTAAGTGTCAGCAAAATGGGACATGTGGCTTTGCAGATGTCACTGTTGTATCTCTTAACGATTTTTTTTGCTTGTTCTAGCACAGATCAGGGTTAGAAGCACTTTGCAGGTGTCAGAGTGAAGGTGGAAGGCACAGCCTTGTGAAATTATTTTTGTTTCTTAATTTTGTTAATTTACTTGCTAATCTGTAAAACGCAGTCATTTGCAGTGGGGTTTCCTGTCAGTGGCTTGAATTAGCAGTGATTTACTGTGTTAAATCTGTTGTCACATCTGGCAACACTAGAGAATACTGCCTCATTGTGGCAACTGCAGTTGGAAGCTTTTTCTTACCTCTAAAAATAGAATTTCTGTCTCTGTCTTAGCCCTGCAGACAGATTCTCTCTGCCAAAGGTTAGTTCTTGGATCAAATTTAAGGATAAGCTGATGAGTGATATTTGGTAAGAGGGACGCGGGATGTCAATTAGCGCAACATATGTTGTAGGGGGAAAAAAATCCATTTTATTGTGCAGGATATTTTAATTATGCCTGTGGTGTGTTTGCATGTTGGTTGGATTTGATACAGTGGACGTTTTGGTAGCAGTCAAATAATCCCCTAACTGCTTGCTTTTGTCGTTTGATCACAATACGGCTTTCAAGTTACGATGAGATCCTTAATTTATCATAACCCTATGGCCTGGATTATTGGAATGCAAAATGACGCTTGTACACAGATGTAAAAATGCATGGTGCTTCCAGAGCTGTTCCAGGTTTTACGGAAGCTTCACCTTTTCTCTTAGCGTTTCCTTCCCCAGATTGAAGGTAGGAGTAACTCAGATGAGAAGCCATTCCACCACGCTATGCAGCAGCAATGCTTTGGCATCTTGAACTTGCAGGAGAGGACCTGTGTTTTCTTGGTTAGATGTTGAATTTATTTTTTTTTTTATGCTCTTCTGAAGCTGTTCTTATAAAATAACAACTGCTGTGGTACTGGGGAAGGTATTGAACTTTAAAAAAAAACTCGCTAGTCACATGCTGCTCCATGGCTCATATGGTCCTGGAGCTTTGGTGTTGTTCAGTTTCTTCAGGCTGTGCAAGAAAACGGTGTTGGCATCTGAAACAGGAACTGCACAAGGAATATCCAGAGTTGAGTTCTCTTATATTCTCTTCCACAGGGAGGGAGATAAATATTTGAGCCTTCCGAGGTTTAAGGTGGTGTTGAACCTGAGCAGTTTTCTGGGTGCAAGTTACACAGATGAAGTGAGTGCTCCCTTCTCTGTCTGCATCGTAAAATGAGATGGCAACTGCCATCGATTCTCTGAAGGAACAGAGAAGGATTGGCTCTTTCTTTTATCTCCCTTCAAGCCGTGGAGCTCCTTTGAGGGCCATTGATGGTGAAATGTCAAGACTGACAGGTGTCTCTGGAGAAGGATATGGCATGTGAGGCCACCTCTGGAGTATTGTGTCCAGTTCTGGCCTCTCCAGCTCAAGAGAGACAAGGAACTACTGGAGAGAGTCCAGTGGAGGCTACAAAGATGCAGACGGGACTGGAGCATCTCTGTGCCAAGGAAAGGCTGAGAGCCCTGGGGCTGCTGAGCTGGAGAAGAGAAGACTGAGAGGGAATCTGATCAATGCTGATCAAGAGCTAAAGGGTGTCAGTCAAGACTCTTGTCAGTGGTGCCCAGTGATAGGACAAGGGGCAACGGGCACCAACTGGAACCCAGGAAGTTCCACCTGAACATAAGGAAAAACCTCTTTGGTGTGAGGGTGGTAAAGAAGTGTGAAAGTGTGTGGTGGGATCTCCAGAGGTCCCTTCCACCCTGCACTGCTCTGTGAGTCTATGTGGGGTGCAGTGCTGGTGGGTGAATATATTTTTGCAGTCCTTGCTCTTGAGCTAATGCTGAGGAGAGAGGTAGGAATACAAATGACCTTTTTGTTCAGTATTTTCTTCATGCTGGCTCAAGTGCAGCATGAAAACTGATTTGCCAGGTGCGTTCTGGTTTTGGAGGGAAGGTGGAAGGAGGGATCTAGGTTGGTTCAGCATCTGCCCTTCTCTGGGCTTGCTGCAGCACCTCAAGGTCCTTCTTGGAGTGAGGGGCCCAGAACTGACCCCAGCATTTGAGGTGCAGCCTCCCCAGTGCCCAGTCCAGAGGGATGAGCCCTGCCCTGGTCCTGCTGGCCATACTAGTGCTGATATAAGCCAGGGTGCTGGTGGCCTTCTTGGCCACCCTGGCTTTCTCCCTGACCTGTGATGCTTCACCTTGGGGTTGGTTGACAGTCCATTGCAATAATAAGCTGCATTTCATGCGTCAGCTTGAAGGCACATGGAAAAGAGACCAGTCATCCAAGGTATGATTGCGTGTCAGCGCGTAACTGCTCGAATTCTGTCTTTTCTCCGAGTTGTCTTTCTCATTTGAGGGAGAGTAACAGTCTCACACAGTCAGAATACTGTCAGACGCATCATCTCCACTATGCATTTTTCCATGAGACAGTTGCTGCTAAATAGAGAACGTAGAGCTGAACATGACTTGCCTAAATTCAGCATAATCAACGGAAAATGAGACTGAAGTAAAATGAGAATATACAACAACGAGAAAGCCAAAGGCGGTGAAATACGTGTTAACAGTACGTGCCAGATGACCTATGGTCTTTAATAGCTCTAGGGCCAGATCCTGGCAAAGTTTCCTCTAGGAGTTCACTGCTACTGGTGAGAAGGTTATTCTGGTCAATGAATATGACTTTTATATCACATTTTGAGTTTCCCCTGGGATTTATACTTGTGCATCTGTTGTAGGCCTGATACATAGACATAAAATGGTCATGATTTATTATTAAGATTATCTTTTAAATAGGACTTTTTAGAAGTCACTCAAAGGTAGGTGACGGAAATAGTCCTCCAGCGGAATCTTTAGTCTTTACCCTAACAAACCTAACTTTGCTCAGGAACTCGCAAGCTGTTCAATTTTCTAATCAAATCTCACATAAAATTAGTAGAAGGCTGAAGGGAAGTTAATTTTCTGCTTTGGTTATAAACCAGGAAGCGTTTGCAGTAAATCTTGATGAAAATTGGTGGGGGTGCAAAGAATGACATCCTTTTGGAGATCCTTGTCTTGCATCTCAATTAAAATGTGGTGCACCAGATATAAGTCTTCATGTTGAAGTCATTTGGGCCATGCTTAATTTTTCATCCCAAGAGATGACTTTGTATCTTCGATGAGTGTATTTTCCCTCTTGTTATTTTGGGACATAAGTTTATTTCTAGTGAAAAGGGAAGAATATTAGCAGTGGTGTTTGCTGCAGCTTCTAGACTTCCTTCATTTTTAACATTGTCACAAATTTCTTAATATTTTAAGATTATGCCTTATTTTAGACTTAATGATGTGCTAGCTGTAGTGGAGATGGCCCTGGACATTAACGTTGTCTTTTGGTTAAAGTCTGTTTTTGTTCAAGTGTGGTGGCATAATTCAAAACACAGGAATTCCCTTTACACTTTCAACGCTTTCACCTTGTTTTTGTCGCCAAAGAAAGCGTGTGACATTATATAATTTATATATAATATATATTGTGATATCTGCATTAAAAAAATTAGTGTCATGACCTTGTGCTGGCCATTTGATCACTTCTTTCAGATGTTCAATAAGCAAAATCTCTTTTAAAATATGAGTTGTGGTGAAGGAGCTCTGTTGTGGACAAAGCGCTTGTCTTCCTTTTTGGCTTAGAAAGGTGATTATCTTGTTGTATGACTTCAATCAGAGGTTGTAACAAAGAAATTCTTGAGGTCCTAAAAGACTTCTGCAAAAATAGTTGGTCAAATGCCAAACTATAATGACAAGCCAGATCGAGCCGTATTATGCTGACAGACTGCCGAAGGAACTAAAGTTGAGTTGGTTGGCGACAGAATCAAAGAAGTAATTACTAGCAGGGTTATTCTTTTTGCTTGTTTTTTTTCTACCTGGAAAATACTAGAAGTGGTAGAGCAGCCAAATGAACTAGAAAATCTCTGGTGTTCAGTTTGGTGACTCTAAAGGTGAGAGCATGGGAAAGATGATCTGTATTAAATATTTCAGTTGCAAATAGCTGGGTTGAAGGTGTTTGTGATAATGGCTCCCCAAGTATCATAGAATCACAGAATGGTTTGGTTTGGAAGGGACCTTCCATGCTCTTCTAGTCCAACCCCTTGCAGGGAGCAGGGACATCTGCAACTAGAGCAGGTTGCTCAGAGCCCTGGCCAACCTCACCTGCAATGGTTCCAGGGATGGGGCAGTGACCACCTTTCTGGGAAGCTGGGCCAGGCTCCAGTAAGCCCATATCTTTCTTGTACTGAGGAGCCCAAACTGGATGCTGCGCTTCAGATGCACCCTCATTAGTATAGATTCCTTTGCTCCAGCATAAAAAGAAGATGTCTAGGTTCCTCAATAGTCAATGTGACCACCTGCATAATTAACTGTATAATGTAACTCTTTGTCAAGCAGAGAATCTATTTTAAATATCAGTTGGTTCTTCAGAAAAACAAAAAAACCCAAAAAAGCCTGTGGTCTTTCTTCCCACCCTCTCTCGGCTGATCTTCTGCTGAGACCAAAAGTCCAGAGCTTCGCTGTCATAGGAGTGACTAGGAAATGCTCTCCTTGCCCTCATTTCTTGTGGTGATGCTCTTGTCCATCTTAAAGTTCAGAAGCCCTTGCTCCCAGTTCTTGAAAAACGTGTCATTTGCTCACTCTGTAGGATTTTTGTGGTTTTGGAGTTTTGAGGTTTTTTGGTTTTTAAAGGTTTCTAGAAACGCTTTTGATGTGGAAATCTTAATTAATTTTTACAGTCTGCTTTTAAATCTAAGACTGGAGTATTAAACAACACCCAGGCAGGTATTGTACATCCAGGCTTTCCTGTTACAGTGTCCTAATTTGTTGAGCAAAAGATTTTCTAGGGAATGATATTATTCCTTGTAAATTCTCTCAAAGCTTAAATTTTGTATTCAGTTTGAATACAAAGAAGTACTATTCAAGAAGGCAAACCTCTGAACAGCCTCATGTAAGTTAGTTGAGGACAGAAGTTACTTTAGGCTGAGGAGCTGTTTTGTTGTCACTTTAAAAAAAAAAAAGTCACTTTTTATGCTTTCTCCAGAGGGTTTGCCATTTTGGATTTCCAAAATGCATAATCCGGATCTACTGGAAAAAAAAGACATTTAAGTATTCTTTTATAAATATTTATAAACTGCTGTGATACTCCCAGATCAGAGGTGGTTTAGTAATGTGATGAAAAATTAGTTCCTGGGAAAAAACACCCAAGTTCTTTGGAGGTTAATGTCACGTTGGAATGCAGACTCAGAGTCTTATCGGTAAATAAACCACAGGAAAATCCGAAGTTAAAGTTACCGGTGATTTTAAAGTAGATGTACACTTGAAATTAGGACTTTGCCGACCGTCCAGAATCAGAGGTAGTGGGGCTGCTCACTTACCCCTGGATTGAGGGGTAAATTTTCACCTTCTAATACATGCTCACCATTGGCAGTGGTGGCTGAATCAAAGGGATCATTTTCTTTACTGATGGACCACAGTTTGTATGTGTGAAAAAACAGTATTTTGAAAGTTTCCAGAAATATTTTGATGAAGCCCAGAAGGGAGAACTTATTATGGCAGTGTTAATTACAGTTGTTAACTTGATGTTCGAGAACTGAAATGGCATCTTTGATCTCCGAGGATCTTCATTGTCTTGTGTCTCAGGCAACTGTAGCCCTACCATGGAAGTGTCTCTACTGGCTCCAGAGTTGTTTAAAAATGCTATTTATCATTGTAACTTAATTTTCAATTGGGGTTGATTACCTTCAATGCATGGAGCTTGGAAAATAAGTTTGAAATTAATTACTTGAGTTGCACCAGGGAAGGTTTAGGTTGGACATTAGGAAGAAATGTCTTCCCTGCAAGGGCTGTGAAGGGCTGGCCCAGGCTGCCCAGGGCATCTCCAAGCCATGGAGATGTGGTGCTGAGGGACATGGTTGAGTGGTGCCCTGGCAGTGCTGGGGTAACAGCTAGACTCGATGATCTTAAAGGTCTCTTCCAACCAAAAGAATTCCGTGATTTCCTTCCCTGATGTTTATGCCAGCAACTTTACTTTTGTTGGGCAGATGTGCCTGTGGTTTCAACACAATTGGGGAAAAATACCAGTGCTTTCAATTTATCTTGCTTTTTTTTTTTTCTGGTTCTGATTTCAGAGACTCTGGATAATTATTCATATCCAGGACCAAGTATATAATGGGGAGAAAACTGGATCTTTCTGGCTTGACTGATGAAGAAGCCGAGCATGTGCTCCAGGTGGTTCAGCGCGATTTCAGCCTTCGCAAGAAAGAAGAAGAAAGGCTCAGGTAAGAATATAAAGATGACTAAAGCTGAATTATTACAAACTTTTCAGGGGAAACTAGAGAACGTGGCTTTTTCGCGATGTTCTGTGCGTTAATAATCATTCCTGTCACACAGGCAGTAGACATCCACCCTCCTCCACAGGAATTCAGTTATTGAAGAGTGATATTTTTTTTGTTTGCTTGTTTAGTCAATCCTGACTTAAATCAAAATAATGATCTCTCATGGTTGATGGCTTCAGCTTTACTCTGTGGAAGCTGAAGAGTTAAGTAACATACCTCAAGAAATGAAGCTAACCTTCACTCTGAATTTTTTTAGGGGTAGTGAAGTAAAATGGCAGCTATTCTAGAGCTAACAAGCCAATGTCTTTTGCTATAGGGAAGTTTTTACATGTTTGTTTACATTTTGTAAACAAAACGACATGATGAATGTGTGGAGAAAAGCACTGCTGCTCATCTGTGTTTTCTGCTGTGAAGCTGCTTTGAAGCTCTCTGCAGTGAGAATTTTGAGTGGTGGTTCTCTCATTTTAAATCTTGGAACTTTATGCTGGTGTTATCAGGCAGGCTGCTCTTGCAGGGCTTGTGAAAACACTACTTGGCTAAAAATAGTAAGATGACAATAAGATAACCATATGTAAATAGCTGGTGATTAGTGTGGCTGATTTATTTTGCCTTGCTGCTTCATACCGGCTCCGTTTCTTTTTTTTGCCTGATGCCAGATTAATAATGTTTACTGTTCTTTGTTGCTTGTTCACATATAATCTTTCCATCTTGATTATGTGTTGGTTCTGTTCCTTGGCAGGAGCGTAATGTTTTTTATTTACTCCCGACATTAGCGTAATCATCCAGAGTCATTGAGGCTAAAATTCCAACACATAGATGGGCTTTGTTCTCTGGGCATCCCTTGAAGTCGGCAAGCCAGGCAGATTTATTTCCTTTATCTGAGAATAAACTTCATTTCTTCTTCTTAAAATTCATTTATTTGCTTCATCTTGGATTTCAGAATCCATACAGCTGACAGTGGGGAGGGTTGGACTGTTCCGAGGGTTGAACTTTTAACATTTTGCTGTGTATAGTGTCTTTGCTGTATCCATACTTTATGGTTTTGGTTTGGTTGTCTTTTGAAAATTTTTTTTAAAGAAATGGCAGAGGAGACCTTACAAGGCCAAATGTGTGTTTGTGAGATAGGCTTCTTTGCGTAAACAGATGTGTAAAAGAGATTGCTGCTTTTTATTTTCCCATGTGTGTTCAGTTTTCCAGACGAAATGTGCCACTGCCTATTCCCTTCTGCTGTGGGCAAAATGAATTCCTCTCTTGGTTTCGTTTTTAGAGTTGACCGCTGCATTTCTAAACTTGCTCGCCAATTTGTTTTGGAATACCGAGGAGTCAGGGAGTTTGAAATGTTTAAATAGGTGAAATTATTTCACAGCAAAAAAATCGATGGGTCGTCTTATTGCGGTAGGTGTTCCCAACCTCTTGGGTTTTAGCTGTGTGGACTGGTTAAAAGTCTGTTCTGATACTGAATTTAACATTCAGAGTGACTGCAAAGGGAGACGAGTGGGAGGGTGGGAGAGGAGGAGACGTAGAAAGGATAGAAAGGGGTCAGTGCTGCTCAGCTGCCAGGAGAGCAGATGCTTTACCTGTCGGCAGCTACTTCACTTCAGGAGGTCATGGTCTAAGTGACTTAAGCCATCTTGCTATAACTTTTTTTTGGCTAACAAAAGTTTCCATCACCGTAGTGAATGTGGAATCAGCCATTTGTGTGGTGGTGTTTTAGTGATAAACTGTAGAAACTTGCCTTGGGCAGGGATGAAGGATGTTTCTTTGCAGGGGACGTGGTTCTGCTTTGATTAAACCACTGCTCTTAATCATCTGGGATAACGTATTGAGAAGGAGTAATTGCTGACCTACCACATGGATGTGTGATCAGAACGCCCTAATCACTTAATGCCCTTCTGTGGGGCCCCTGGAGCAGCACAAGGGAGGTGTTGGGAGTTGACTGTCACCCACAGGCAGAAACACCACTGTGTCTGGACATTTCATCGCTGGGGACTAGGACAGGGCCTTGTGTGTAGAAGGTGATGAGATGTTTTCAGTTAAGAGAGTTGCTTTTGCCTGCTCGCTTCTTTCTGCTCCTTTTGCATCGTAGCCTGAGGAGACCCATGAAGAGGCTTCTTAAGAAACAAATTCTCATGCCTGACAAAACCCAGAAAGCAGTTTGACTTTTTTTCTTGTCATATTACTGTAGACTTCAGCCTATTTACTGTATGTGTCATGGGCCTTGTAGTGGATAAAATATTAAACTCCTTCCAACCTCTGTTAATCAAAATATTGTCTGTGTGAGTCATATCAAACCGGCAAGATGCCAAGTCAGGCATTTGGGTAGCTCTTTGTTGATTCTACGTATCAGTTCTTGTTCCTTCTTCCTGTGGCAGGCTTGTAACAAATACCTTAAAACAAACACAAACCAACTGAAGGACCCTGTCTGTCTTCCCTCCTCTCCTTGCCTCCAAATGAAGCCAATTTTAAAGCTGTTTTCCTAGCGGGGAAGGAGCTGGGGATTGGTCTCATCTCAGCAAGCTTCAGAGTTCCAACACCGCAAGGTCCTGGTGCACAGTTAGTGTGGAGGTTCTGCTGACTCAGCATCGGTCCCTGCTCCACTGTAAGCAGGGAAAGCGACTGCAGTCGGCAAGAGGGTTAGGATGTGGTTTATGCTTTACAAGAGAAAAATCAGGGCATCGGAAGGAATCCGGCATTGGAAGCAAAGAACTTTCAGGTGTTTAAGTTATAGTTTTGCATCTAGATTTTTTTTCTTCTGAATTGAGGAAGAAATGCCGGGGTACTTCTGAAAAGCCTCTCATAGAATGGTTTGGGCTAGAAGGGACCTTCCAAGGTCATCTAGTCCACTCCCTCCTGCAGTCAGCAGGGACATCTGCAACTAGAGCAGGTTGCTCAGAGCCCCATCAAGCCCCGTGTTTTTGGGACATGGTCTAGAGGTCAGGGAGATGTTGGGATGAAGGTTGGACTTGATGATCCTCGAGATCTTTTCCAACCTAAATGATTCTATAATGGGAGCCCACCATGACTGTCCTCATTATGTGAATGCCGTATAGATGGTATAGGGAAAGCATGGACAGAACTTCTCCACTAGTTACTTGTCAAAGGCAGGGCCTCATTCCCAAAATTGTCATTCTTGAATGTTGTGCTGGTTTAATATAGGCAATTCCAGATGTGATTTTTGGCTTTTTAAGGGTATTTACAAATGCAGTCAAAACGGAGAGGAAGTGCTGGTGAGCCAAGCGTGAAGAAACACAAGAGATGATGCTTATAGAATCTGAGTACTTTAGGTTGGAAAAAAGCTTTTAAGATTATAGGAAAAGGTGCCAAAAGAAAAAGCCCAATTTTAGGGACTATTAGAGAAACTTCTACAGAAAGAAATGTCTCCAGGTTTAAATTTTCAATATTGGACAGGCCATGGGAGATGTAGCTGAAGCAGAGCCCACGTAGGCTGTGCCAGACGAGCATGACCTGTGGGTAAGTATTGAAAGGAAGCAGTAGGATGTTACAGAGATGTTATAAAACTTACTGCAGGCTTTTTTTTTGGTGGTAATTTGGTCTTCGTCATGGGTTATGACTAATCAAATTAACGGCCATAACGGCGAAAAGGAGTGAGTGTGCCTAGTGATAATGAATAGCTGTAATGTAAAATCAATATTTAATCTCTGATATCTTGTGTATGAAGAGTCTAAGCTGTTAAACGTGACTTGTAGGAGTAATCTCCTCTCCTGACTAGCCCTGCAGTGCAAGGATGGGATGCTCATCTTGAGGATGCCTGTACAATTCAGTCATGCTGAAAATTCTTCAACTATTCAGTGTTTAAAGGGGGCCTTTCAGTATTTTAGAATGGATGTAATAATTTTACTAGTACTGTTGACTGTTACTCAAAAATCCATGAAGGAAAAAAATATAAATTCTCTATAAAGCTGGTTTACAACAGAATTAGTCTCTTAGAGAGTCCTAGTAAGTCTTTGTTAATGCAGTTCTTCAGTATATTACAAAGACACAAACCTAATACAAATGGCAAATTAGGTGTGGTTCTTGGTACAATTTGGATTATAATTTGGCTGGGAAATATATGGAGGATATAGGCTGCAAGCGGTGTAGTGTTTCTACAGCTTGAAAGGATATTCTGAAATTGTCTCTTTTTTTTGTCAAGCACATTGGAAATGAAATAATTTTGGAAACAGCACAGAACTAAGTGTTTGCATCTCAATCAAAAGAACTTTAAATCAAGAAGCACTTAAAAGAGAACGCTGTTGGAGCTGGAAGGGATTTAATCAAATTTTCCTGCTCTTCAGCAACACTTTTGGTGAGACTTGACAAAAAGAGCCTCTAATACCTCTCTTTACTACCATAGCATTTGGCAGTGAGGGTGGCTGGTGAAGTGCTGGTGGCATCTCAGTTTTCATCAATGTGTGATGGACTTCCCAGTTTTACTCTGAGCACTTTAACACTGGGAGGGAGAGGACCATTGTATTGTAATGGGAGACGGGCAGTTCTTTAGTGTTGCCACTGTGGTCCTACGGAGACTGTAATCTGAATTTTGTCACTAGTAAAGAAACCTCTTCCATGCCCTAAGATAGCATTTGAGGTTGCTATGTGCCTCATAAATATTTCCTGTTGATTTATCACTGTTATATTATTACAGGTAGATGCATTTGGTGTATAAGAGTGGAATGTGAATTTGCATTTCACATGCTAACTTGTCAGCTAGCTAAAAAAAAAAATCCAGTTTTACTGTAAGTTGATTAAAATTACTGCGTATTTGCAATTTTTCCCTTTCATATTTTACACAGCTTTGGGGATAAGAGGTTTATAACAAGGCAAACATATATCTTCATGTTTGCCATTAATACAGGCTGGACTCACAGCTCTCCGAAGATGCAGACTTGAGATTTAAAAAAGGAGTTTAGAACCTCAGAGTGGCCCAGTTTGGGAGGCTGGGCACTTGGATTGAATTAACATTGAGGTATTTTGGAATTGGGTAGAAACACCGAGTCTTTTGGATGGCAGTTTTGTCAGCCAGCTCTAACAGAGGTTTTCTTGGTTTCATAACATCAGTTTTCTGTAAAGCAACTGCTGGAAGATGTTTTTAATGTGTTGTAGCAGGCCTAAGGTGGAACAAGCCTTCAAATTCTTTACATTTGCCAAACCCTTCATTTCGTTGCAGGCTGGTATTTTTATCTTGTTGCATTCTGAATAAAAATGAAGATAGAAAATAAGAATTAGTAGCACAAGAGGGAACAAATTTTTTTCTTTCTAATCACACGAAATATTATCCTAGTCTTTAGCACAGTCCATGATGACCCGAGAGTGTCCTCCTGCCTGGCAGTTTTCTCAGATTTTGTTGGTCTTTAATCAATTGAGCAAGGAATTCCCAACAATGGGTCTCTACGTTGAGAGGATAACATAGCAGGAGGAGAGTGTGACTGTTTCGTGTCATCTCTTTGGGCTGAAATGATGATCTTAAATATATATATTTACCTTGGGTATTGCAGGCATTGCTGCTTTAGCATCAGTTATTAACATTAGCATTAATTATCATTAATGGGATGCGTAAATCAGCAGTGCCTGATTGTAGCATATGCGAATAGGCAGGAATTTCGGAAGCAGCTTTTTCCATTCAGTGAAAAAAATTCTTCAAACACCGACGTTTGCAGTTTGCAGAAGAGTCATTTGAGGAATTTGGCAGAGTATTTCAGGTGTATCCTTGATGCCTTCACATTTAACTCGCTTAGCGTTGTGGTGTTTTCCTTTGGATTAGTTTGCTTCAGCATTTTACCACGCTTTGTAATGGTGATTGGAGTTATCTGAGACAAGGGAGATTGGGAAAAGAGGGGGAAGAAGAAAGGGTGTCACAGAAATTAGTGTTACCTGGGGAAATCAAAGGCTGATGTTCCCTTTATCCTGCTTATGTTCTCATGATCTGGTTGCCTCTGGTATGGTGCGTGAAGCTAGCTCAGCTGGCTCTACATAGGTAAAACTCATCTTCTGTATTATGAGTTTCTTACTTTGGACACAGTTTATGGAATCACAGACTGGTTCGGGTGGGAAGGGACCTTCCAAGCTCATCTCATCCAACCCTCTGCAGTGAGCAGGAACATCTCTAACTAGAGCAGGTTGCTCAGAGCCCCATCAAGCCTGGCCTTGAACATCTCCAGGGATGGGGTAGTTCAGGTAACAGCAGTCAGCACAGAGGATTTAAACTCAAGACTTAGTCTCTGTCTTTGACTAGTAAAAACCAAACTTAGACCGCTACTGCAGAAGGTGAGCCGAGTTCTTTCATTTCATGCCCTGCTGCCCTTTTAAGTCCCTGAAGCACTGGGGAGATGGAGAGCATTGCTTGGGCAGCCTTTCCATCACTAGTAGGGTTGCATGCTTGTGAGTAAATAGATTTTTGGTGGTTTGTTTTTTTTTTTTGTAAAGTATTGCAAAAGAAGTAATAAACCCATCTGTGTTTTAGTTTAGGAGTGTTGTGTCTTCAGGGCTTCTGAGGAATAAGAAGTTATAGACTGATTTTCATCAAGTATGACTGTGAATACTCACTGGGAGAGAGTCTGCAGCTTAAAGAAAAAAAAAAGAGAATTGTGTTTCACTTCAAGTTAATGTTTGTGGCAACATGATCCCACAAACTCACCCCTGAGGTACTAACACTGCAAAAGTTAAAATCTAAGGCACACTGAGACTTTTATTTAAGTCCTGTTACTTACAATTCCTTGATGTTTTTAGTTTCCATGGGTTAGATGCAAATGAAATACCATTTCTATGTCTGTTAGATAAAACGAACCTTTCATGTGACAGGCTTTAGCTTTCATTGCACACCTAGATCTTTAATAGTTACAATTATCTCTTGAATGTTAATGGTAAAGAACTAAATTGTCCCTCGAAAGGCAGATTTTAGTTGATTGGAAGCATGCTTATAGTGGGCAATACCCAGACTTCCCCTACTGTAGCTGGTTTCCACCAGCATCGATGGATTCACTTTCCAGTAAATAGTTTCTCAAAGACATCTGGTTAAATCGGTAGATACAAAATTCCTTTTATTTGCTTTCTGGAAGATAAGGGTACTAATTTTCCTTTTTAAGTCCTAGGATGCATTTTCTACTGTATCTGTAAAAAAAACCCAAAAAACCAACAAACCAAACCAACCCCAAAATCCCTGTTATCTATCCCTTGGAGTACGTGGAGCTGTACATATTGAACTTGTCTTTGGGCAAGTAGGACTTTCTGTAATCTGTCAGAAACACTTGGGGAAAATAAAAAAGTATATATAATTTAACTTCCCCATTTTGTATTTGTCTCCTCTTGTTCTTGTAAAGCTGGAAATGTGTCACCGTTTTAAATAATTGATTCCCAATCTAACAAAAATGAACTTGGCTTTCTCTGAATGTAAACACCAAACTGTGGCTGACGCGTTTAAAAATGTCTATTATTGTAAGCAGTATATGCAGAGCGATTGCTTTAATGTAATTAACTTTATGACAGCTTTATGTTACTCATTGAGCTGGAAGGATGGAACATTACAGCATCTCAGGAAAGTCTTTTAATTTGGTGAACTTACCGGAAGTAGTGCAGTGATAAATTGGCTCCAGTATATTAAGCTGCCAAGTGTTACAGTGGCCTGGTTTTTGAAATGTGAGTCACACATACCTGACCGGGGTAAAAGCAGGATCTTTCAGGATTATTGAAGTTAAAATCCCCTGTAATTAATTTAATAGTCGTTGAGGGACCATAGGTGAGAGGAACTGGCTAGAGGGACTTGAGAAAGGTTTCTTTGTTTTGGAGAAATAAGCTTAATCTGAGTTGTGTGCTGTTTGTTTTCCCCATCCCCTTCAACTGTTTTTTAAACTGGATTCCTGATACTGCTTTTTCCTGTGAAAAGTGTTTTGGGTGAGTTTTGTTTTCGGGAATACGGCGTTTCACAGGACAAACGCAGTCTTTGCGCTTCTGAAATATTAGTGTGGTTGCTTTTATTTCCATGGGACGTTTTGATGGCTAGCCCACCAGCGCTGCTTTGTCCTCGTGTCTCGCCACTGATCTCCTTGCAAAGTTCTTCAGAAAAGTCATATTCATGCTGTATGTCTAATTCTTAGCTATTTCTGATTAACCTGTGTGTACTGTTGGGCTGTCTCCCCACCACTTGCCTGCAGCTTTTTTCCTGGGACTTTTGGCATGAGAAAAGAAGCAGGAGAAGGTTGAACCTCTCCAGGAGCTAATTGTGCTTTCCTCACTGTAGCTGAAGGGCAGCGTAAATAGTGTTGGGTTTCACGTGAAGTTGACTGGGCTATCAGCTTCCCTGTTCCTTGTCCCAAACCAGAACTGGTTTTAATTTTGTTCTGCCTCAGGGGAGTGTAGGGCAGAGGAACTGGTCTGCTTTTGTGAGTCTTTGATCCTCCTCTGAAACCAGCAGCCCAGTCTGGCTCTGACCTGTGCTGCTTCTTGGAGGTCTTCATCTGGTTGCTGACAGAAATTTGAAACTGGACAGGATTACAGAATCACAGAATTGTTTTGGTTGGAAGAGACCTTTAAAGATCATCAAGTCCAACCATTAACCCAGCAATGCCAGGTCACCACTAACCCATGTCCCTCAGCACCACATCTCCACGGCTTGGAAACCCCTCCAGGGCTGGGGACTCCACCACTGCCCTGGGCAGCCTGGGCCACACTATGACAACCCTTTCCAGGAAGAAATTTTTCTTAATATCGAACCTAAACCTCCTCTGGCACAACTTGAGGCCGTTTCCTCTTGTCCTGTTGCTTGTTCCTTGGGAGAAGAGCCCGACCCCACCTGGCTCCAACCTCCTTTCAGGGAGTTACTGAGAGTGAGGAGGTCTCCACTGAGCCTCCTTTTCTCCAGGCTGAACAACTCCAGGTCCCTCAGCTGCTTGTCACCAGACTTGTGCTCTAGACCCTTCCCCAGCTTTGTTGCACTTCTGTGGACATGCTCCAGCCCCTCGATGTCCTTCTTGGAGTGAGGGGCCCAAAGCTGAATCTAGGATTTGAGATCTGGCCTCACTGGTGCCAAGTACAGGGGGACAATCACTTCTCTGGTCCTGGCGGCCACACTGTTTCTAATTGCTGTAGATAGAGCAGAAGCTGGGAGACATTTTAAACACCCAGGGAAATACAGCTGATCTTTTTCTCATAGACTTGCAAGCTTAGCTGAGCTGACCTGAGGAAGCCAGCACGGTTCTGTGGGTACAAGGAGTGTAGCTGGGCATTGACCTTTACTTAGCAAGGGATTAGCTGGGTATGGTGACCTGGGCTTCAGCCTCAGCCTTCCTGAGAGTGTGTTGGGCTCATAAAATTGAGGTAGAACTTTTAGCATTTCTTGTGTTTCTGGTTTAATGGAGGTTTGTTCTTGCTCTTTGTAGTATTAGTAAAAGCCAAAGGTTTAGTCTTGAAAACTCAAGCTCTCTGGAACTGTGCACCCATGGAGATTTGTCAGCTTTAATCCTGTGTGCAACCTTCTCAACAGAGCATAAGAGGACTATTGTTGCTGCCTTGGCTGGTGCTGTTTGCCTATTATAACAATGGGGCCAGTGATTCAAACCTGAAGTTTTCCTTTCTTTCTGTGTTAAAGAATGATGCCGATAAGCTGTTAGCTCCATTCTTGCTTTAATGAAATAATATCTAAACACAAATTTTCTGTTTGCCTTGCCACCCTTCAAATTAAGGATATTTGGTTAAGAAAATAACTAAGTAAATGTTGGAATGGAGGCTTCTGGCAGAAGGAGAGAACTTGTCAAGCCAGAATGGTTTCCTTGAGATAATGGGCAAAGAAGGACAAGTGAGTTTTCATGTGTCTAACCTAGACACAGTGAGTATTGGTGCTAACAGCTAGAAGAGCTGGGACAAAATCTGGGGTAGTAATCACACAAAGGCATGAAGGTTTCTTGTAGGGTTTTAGTGGGGGGTGTAGAGAGGTGGTAGGACCAGTGTGGAACTGAGTATCCTTTCATGATGTCTGTTTGGCTACCCTCTTCAGTTCTGTTCTGTTTTGCTATGGTGATGACTTCTTACATCATCTCATTCAAGAATTTATGTACTGAATAATACCTTTTCACTTTTAACCTTTCCTTCATCACCACGCTCTCTTGTTTCCTAATTGATGAAAATGCCCAAAGAAGCCAGTCTCCAAATGGCATTCTTTATGGTGCTTTTTAAAGAAACCTAAAATTCTAAGATGCTTTCTCTTCTGGGGAGCGTTTTTATGCATAAGTATTTGGGATCTGAGGGAGGTTTTTATCAGGCTCTTCACAGCTTGTTATTGCATCATACTTTGTTCTTTACCACCTATTAATTAAAAAAGGAATTGCTATGTGCATGTAGAGGAAATACATTCAAGCTTCACGTTGTTTGTGCTTCTGGTTAGTATGATGTTGCTTATTATGTTTTTCATCTTGTTGCTAAGAATTGGAGCTAGTTGCTGGCACATACCCACAGGTTCACTCCCAGCTGGTTTCCAGCATTGTTTGCTCCAAAATATTGATAAAAATCTTAACACCTCCAGAGGTGCCTTATCTCCTGTGTTTGACAGCCTCCACCCTCAGCTAATAGCTTTCAAGTACAATGTTCTCCAGGTTTGACATGTAGCACTGAACTGATGCGGATGAACCTGAAGCATCCAGATCCTGCTTTCGGGGTTTGGAAAGGACCTCTGGAGATCATCTTGTCCAACCCTTCTGCTAAAGCAGGGTCACCCAGAGCAGGGTGCCCAGGATCGTGTCCAGGTGGGTTTGGAATCTTTCCGGAGAAGGAGACTTCACAACCTCAGAGTCTTCCACTAAATTTTGAACCTTTAATTTTTTAACGCTTGGGAGACGCTTTAAAGCATAGCAAAGAATGTCAAAATGATTTGTAATCTTTCCAGTAGAATGAAGTGAATGCTGCGGTAATTCACAGCAGGCAGAGGCGCAGCAATTTATTTGATGGGCATTTAACCTTCTACTCATCAAGAGCACTGCTATTATCTGACCTTTTTTTAAAACTTCAGCCTCATTATGTGAAGGCCACAGGAATAATGAATCTTTTGCTTACCTGGGTTTCCTCAACTTTTTTTTTTTTTGTCACGTTTTGAAGTGGTTTGTGAAGATGCAACAACAGCTCAGTTTGTGTTGTATTTTCCAAGGCAGTTGCTTGGGCAGCAGAAGGACATCACGGTGGCTGGTGCTCTTGCGTAGCAAGGCTTGCTATACAAGAATAAGTTCTCTTTTGGGGCGTTTTTTCAATATATGAGAGCGAATGGCTATCTTTCCAACTGGAAGTATCAGGAAGCAGATCTGTTGAGTAAGAAAGTGCCTTTTTTTTCTCCTAGAAGCAGTTTTGCAGTGCGTAACTGTTCTTTTGCTCTCTCTGAAGCTGGTGTGTATTATTCATAAGGGCTAGGTTGGTTTTAATAAATATAATTATCTTCAGATAACATAGAAAAAATACTCGTTTCTTAGGTTCAGGTTCTTCATGTTCCTAGGGCACTGGTCATGAACAATAACTCCTGATATCGTAGGTTTTCTCTTTGTGTTAGGTTAAATGGTTTGGATTTTCTTTTTTTAAACTAGAACCTTTCCATAATAAACCATGGCTTTTGTCCTTCCTCCTTCTGTATGTTGGCAAACATCCAGAAAGTTAAATAAAGGCAGCGTGAGGTGGCCAGCCAGCTTGAGAGGTCCATATTTCTTTCTCAGGCTCTTTTGGGAGACTTTTAGTTGAGGCTCAAACTACCTTTTTAAACGAATGAGTGTTGTGAAGCGTTACCTTGTAAGCAAAGCTGATATCTTGGTGGTTGTGTATCACTCTGCCCTGTAATAGAGTTCCATCAGACTTCTGATAGCAATGGCTTCTGACAATGGCATGGAAAATAAGGACAGCTTCATGCTGGAAGTATCTGATTCCGGAGTCAGAAATACCCTGAAGGTCATCAAGACTCTGCACATGAGTGGGAGATCTCAAGAGCCGTGGCATGAGATAATGTGATTAAAACCAGACACCTAATGTAGAATTAATTTATGACATATTCTGTATGAACTCACGCATTTCCTGACACTTAACTGTGCAAGCGTGACAACCTGTGATGCTACTCTTTTTTTCTTTCTCAGTGAAGTTCACGTTTGTTTTTAATTGGAAGTAGAAATAAATGTCATTGTTGGGGAAGAATTTTCTCACCATCATCATCTCTTCTGTGCATTATGCTCAGTAAATGAAGGTATTCTATGATATGATATATATTATATTACATATTATAATGAGAGAGCCCTTGTAGAGTATTGTATCCTGTACAAATAGAGGTGGAGCTGGTGGGTTTGAGCCTAAGCAACGTGTTTTGGGTAGTCAAACCCAATCAGCAAATCATTTCACGTGAAGCCATCCCCTAGAACTGCTGTGGGGCTGCTCCAAAAGGTTGGCTTGAATGCCTGGGGACATCAGGGAATATGATTTCATATATTTGTTTCCAGATTTTTTTTATTCCATAAGAGGTTAATGGCTAATGGCTTGGGGGCTTTCCCCATTGTAAATTTAATTTATATTTAAAAGTGCACACTCGAGATGGATAGTTCCATCCAGATTAATGTGGAAATTGATGCTTGGAGTTCCTGTGTTAGCTGCTGCATTAGAGCATCGCATAAAAGCTTTGTCTTTACACTGTGCTTGTCCAGTTCAGGGTCTCATTCTGAAAACAGCCCTGTCTTTGCTTGCCTTTCAGTTTTTGATGGCTCTCTCATCTTGTTACCCAAGGCAAAAATAGAGAAGAACAATTGTCCCACGAGAATTTTATATTCCATTGATATTACCTTATTAATTAACCTTGCTAGAGGCTTATTAACTGCTGTGATTTTGTATTTAATATCAAAGCGTGGTAAGAAAGTGGAGATTTCTTGCCCTATTACTGCAAAAAGTAATTCTGAAACAGAAGTTCATCCACTTTAATTGAAGTATTGATCCAGTGGTGATGCTTCTTCAGAATTTTCCCCATCTGTCCATACTGAGCCAGGTTCTAAAGCGAGCTGTATTGATGGGAACTGCAGCTCAGCATTTCATAAAATTGCTGAAGTTTGAACAACGTGTGCAATTTAGAGTGCAATCTATTCTGAAAAAGATAACTTGCAATGACGCTTTCTTACTCAGCTAGTGTTCACAGAATCACAGTGTGGTTGAAGGGTTGGAAGGGACCTCCAGAGGTCACCTTGTCCAACCACCCTGCTTAAGCAGGGCCACCCATGGTCCATTGCCCAGGACCATATCCAGATGGCTTCAGAGTATCTCCAAGGATGGAGACTCCACCACCTCTCAGGGCATCCTGTGCAAGTGCTTGGTCACCTTCACGGTGAAAAAGTGTTTCCTGATGTTCAGAGGGAGCTTCCTGTGTTTCAGTTTGTGCCCATTGCCTCTTGTCCTGTCAGTGGCCACCAGTGAGCCTGGCTCCATCCTCTGCCCTCCCTTCAGATATTTGTATAAAATTGATAAGATGCCCCCTGAGCCTTCTCTTCTCCAGGCTGAATGGTCCCAGCAATCTCATAATAGTCTTGGTGGCCCTTTGCTGGACTCTCCTGTATGTCCATCTCTCTTGTACTGGGAGCCCAGAACTGGACAGTTTCTTATAGGTATTATGAACACCACATTTGTTTCAAGGTCTAATGTCCACTTTTTGTACAAATGACTGAGGAAAAAGGAAAGCTGCCAGACCTCAATTTACACCCTTTTTATTGAGGACTTCATTTAAAAGAGAAATATGTACTAAGTAGCAGTGGGGAGGAGGAGAATGTGAGACAGGGCACCCAGATGTCAGTGCTCTCCAGCATATCTCTGGTCTCCAAAGGTTTTTATATTTAAGTCTTCATATTGTAAAGAAAAAAAAGTCAGTCTACTTCTAAAAGTACGTCTAGTAACTTGCTAATCGCTTTGAGAAGATAAGATGGAGCAAAACTCTCATCAACCTAAACTGCTTGGCCCCTTTAAACTGGAACCTTCAAGCTGGAGCAGTGTTTTGGGAACTAATTCTGTTGTGGGTAGTGGTATGAGTGTGCTTTTGGTGCAGATGAATGTTTGTTTCTTTGGAGCTGCACATCTAAGGATAGGGGTGGAAGAGTCCTAGTGCTGGTCAGTTTGCTCAGGTATACACTTAAATGAGAATTAAATCAAGGTGCATCTTTGTAGAATCACAGAATTGTTTTGGTTGGAAAAGATTTTTAAGATCATTGAGTCCAATGGTTCCCCCAGCACTGCCAGGTCACCACTAACCCACATCCCTCAGCACCACATCTCCACGGCTTGGAAACCCCTCCAGGGCTGGGGACTCCACCACTGCCCTGGGTAGCTTGTTCCAGGTCTTGACAACCCTTTTTGGGAAGAAATTTTTCCTGATTTCCAACCTAAACCTCCCCTGGTGCAACTGTGCTGTAGGTCCAGCACAGCCTCCCGTGAACTTGCACTGAGCTGACTGGAGAAGTAGGGTTCAGTAAGTTTTGCTTTCTGAGTTTTTCAGTGGTGGTGTATCCTTGCTACCCTCTACTTGTGTTTTGTTCTGTACTTTTTTGAAATTTTTATTTTAAAAAAGTCAATAATAAAATAATAACTAGAAAATATTTCTGCTACTGCATTCTGGAAAGTGTAGGAAAGAAATGTGCTCGTGTCCTTCCCATAAAAGCAGGATCAGTGATTCTTACAAATCTGTCTTCTCCTGACCACCTCCAACATGATCCTAATCCTTTGCATATGACAACACAATCCTCTTCACAGCAACCAATTGTGAACAATATCACATGATTCAGAACGTTAATATCAGTTGGGTTTAGGCTTAATTGTTGTTATTATCACACTTTTACTTCTAGGGAACAGAATTTTAAGAGGCGTTGTACCTGTGGAAGTTGGTCTGTACTGGCTTTTAGTTGTCATTTATTGAACCCCAGTTTTTTTTAGCTCAAGCAGCTTGCTTCAACTGGATATAATTGATTTTCTCAAAAATAACGATAGCAGAACAATACCAAGCCTATGTATGTTTGGATTTCTCATTTGTTTTTTTCCACCCAATGGTTCCCATTCTGCATTCGAGAAGTTTATTCTGGTCTTCAGAGGGGATGACTTGGCAGACTTGGCTGTAGAGGAATACACTGTAAAATGGTTCTGTTGTGAAAGGATTTGCACTCTCCTTAATATATGTGAACATCTTGCAGTTAAGTCTTATTTACAACAAAAATGTTTATCTAGTTCATATTTATTTTCATTTGGCTGTTCCTGAAACCTTCAATATATGCCCTGGAATCTGCCAAACAGTCTGGAAGTTAATAAAGCTGCTGATAAATCTTTTTAATATATAAAAGCAGCAGTGGTATTTTAAGAACAATTAAAGTAGTTTAATGAAGCTCTGATTTGAACAGAGAGCCCACTGGCTTGCTGAAGTATATTCATTGAACATGAATGCTGCTCAAAAAAACCTCAGCAAAATTTGCTTTCCTCTTTTTTAAAGTTAAAATCCGACTTGATTCCTAAAAGAAGAAACCAGACCAGCTCAATACTCAATATATCCCTTTATCCTAGTGTTTTGATGCCCTGTCAGATTTCAGTGAAATTAATTTTCCTGCTTTTTCTGCTTGTATATGTAGGTTTGTTGTAGTAGTTTCTGGTATTTTGTTGGTCTTTGAATGTTTTGGTTCCTCCCTGCCTTAATGTTTTCAGCTTTTTGGCCTGTAATTGCATGTGGTTTTCCTGGTTTTGAACCATACTGTTCTTCTGCCTTCTGTGAAATGTCGTGCCTGAGCATTTCCTTCCTCCAATTGTTGCTTACCTCCTGAGAAAAAGTAAATCTCAAGGGGAATTACTTGACCCTTATCAGAGTTATTTCTCAGGGTGGAAAGTTACACCAGCAGTAATTCTCAGTTTACAAAATCCTGATGAGGTTATAAGCAGCTGACAAGTGGTGTTCTATTTGAAAAAAAAAATGCAGAGGATGCTGAGTCAAACAAGCAGTCTCAGAGTTTGAGAGAAGACATTTATGGATTTGATTCGTTCTCTTCTTGTCCCTCCATCCTCCTTCAACTGTGACCCACTGTTTAGTGTGACTTAATTGTTTGTAGCATGGACCTTCTCTATTCTGGTCTTCTCACACCTTGAACATTGCATGGACTGTGCTTTGGAGTAGGGACTACTTGAGTGGCAGTTATTGATGCAGATAGCGATGGAGATCTAGGTATTCAAGAGGGTGGCTCAGGAGGACATAACAGGTAAGATGTGCTGCTTCAGGAGGGCTGAAAAGCAAGGACCAGAAAAGGGGATGTTGAAGCTCCAGAGGCAGCATTTGCTTCAAAAATCTTCTTGGAAATAGGGAACCGTATCTGCTGTTGTGCTCACAAAGGTGGGGTGACAGACATCCATGTTCTGATAGTAGAGCTGCAAGGAAATACCCCTCCCCATCAAGGCTGGAGGTAGAAGTAGTGTTAAAACCGAAGGAGTGACAGGAGAAGGAAGCCACTGGTGTCAGCTGCCTACAAACACGATATTACTATCTCTCCCTGCTGATCCTTTCCTTTCCTCCCCATCTTTGTGTGCTCCCTGGGGGCTTCTTTGCTCTCCCTTGCTGTGCTTGGAGACCTCTGGAGGGGTCAGACCTCAGTGGACACAAACCAGGACAGCAAGTCCTGTTAACTACTGGTCAGCATCACCATCCCCAATTAAGAGCCATTTGGGTTTGGAGTTTATAGATTCTATTGATTTCCTTTTTTCCAAAATAAACTCCCAGAAGTGACTGTGTGGTACTTGAAAAAGATGAGCAGCAATCAGTGCGCTATATTTAAGCACTGGAATTATAAATAGACGCAACGGGTGTCTTTAAATTATTGATTAAATATAAATAATGGAGCAACTTTGTCTCCTTTCTCTAAAGGAGAAGAAACAAAATGCACTAATGCTTGACTCAAATTTTAGTTTGAAAAGACTCTTGTCAGTACTAGGACAGGATATTTTACTCTTTATCATCCTTTATTTCAGGATCAAGATAACTTGGCTAGACCTGGTTGGTGAATTCTGATGGTCTTGAGCCGGAAAATAATTCCATCAAGCCTTTGGTGAATTCTGGTGGTCTTTAGCTGGAAAATAATTTCATAAAGCTTCAAAATTTTCACATACCTCAGGGAATACTGGGTGTTGGTATGGACCAGCTGGTCCAACTGACGTGGTTCTGGGCAACTGGCTCTAGATGGCCCTGCATTAGTGGGGGGGTTTGACCAGATGACCTCCAGAGGTCCTTTTGAGCCTGAACCGCGCTGTGATTCCATGATATGTGAAAGTTCCTGTAATTGCTGTGCTTGTGGTAGTGTCTAAAGCATTTATTGTGCATATAGAGGAGTAGGTAATGATGGACTCTAAGAGGAATTTGCAACCCAGTCTGAAAAACCCCGTTTTGAATTTGAGAGGCACTGTAGTGAGTAGCTACATGGTGTTATACTGTAAGTATAACGGAAAAGCATGAACTTTAAAGATAACATCCCATTGTAACACTCTTGCATGTACGGTGGTAATATAAAGGCCAGTACTGGGCAGATGTGTGTGTGCGTATGTCATGTTCATTCATTCTGGGGATTTAATTGCATAGAACATTTTATAATTGGGAACACTGCCTCATTAAAATTAATTGCGAAATATAGAGGTTTAGAATATCGCACAGATTTGTCACTCTTTAAGGATGAAACTAGTGACAAATAATTAAATTGCCAGTAATAAAGCCGTACAGCGGTTAAGAAAAAACAGCTCCTCGCTTTCATTGGGCAGGATCGTACTTTGTGATGATGAGTAAAGAGTCTGCAGATTTGCTCTTTCATCTTTTGAGCTGAAGAAGACGGGATGCACGCATCGTCTACGTACCCTACAGTGGGAGCAGCAGGTATCACAGGAACATCAGGAGCAGAGGAAGGGAATAACGGAAAAGTATGTTGTGGTGCATCAGATTTCATGGCAGTGACTTCACAGACCCCTTCCTCCACAATATTTTTCCCACCAGCCTTTGCCGTTTACATCAGCGTTCCTATGCTTAAAGAACTAAATTTGAATAATTTGGGGGGCTTTGAGGAACCTGGTCTAGTGGGAGGTGTCCCCGCCATAGCAGGGGAGTTGGAACGAGGTGATCTTTGAGGTCCTTTCCAACCCAAACCGTTCTATGAATACACTGATGGTGGGCTGTGGAGCATTTCGCCTTGAGATCACAAGTTCAAATCCAAATATAACTGGCAACGGCAAAGCAGTTGGCCTCGAGCTCCGTGGAAGTGTGCCCGTGTAGCACATGGCACAGGGATGATCCAGCATGCCAGAGGGGAAGGACTGAATGGGCATCTGGGCACTTAATTATTCTCTGACTCCCTACAAAGTACATTTATTTTTGCAAATATGTGGTCAGACGGCAGTCAGACCCAATTGGAGCGTTTTCTTTGCCCGGAGTCTTTTGGAAGCTGAGATGTGATAGGAGCACAAGCTCAGAGATCTGCTCTTACTCCTCTAATGTAATGTACAAATGGGTCTCTTAAATGACATCTGTTTAGGGAGGCTGATTTTTCATGTGCTTTACTTAAACTGAGCTCCTCCATCTCTTTTATTCCTAAGTAAAATATCCCGTTTTTTAACTTAAAGAAAAAATCATAACTTTAAAAATTGTTTGGGTGAGAAATGAGCTTTTTTCCTTTTAACAAGAAGTTTTTTTGCTTTTGCCAACCCTTTCTTATAACTATTGCTTTCTGACCAAAATATATTCTTTTCAATGCCTCTTACATGCCTCTTAATCTGATAAAAAATAGGCCTGACTGAGACCCACAGGAAAAATTCCAGGGTTAAAATTGGCTTTTAGTACTACAGCAAAAATCACCAAAAGAGAGAGGAGGCTTTTGAAATATTACTAGTTTTGTGCCTCTTGCTTGAATTTCAAACATTTGGGGGTTTTATTTGGCTTGATTTGTGGGGTTTTTTGTTTCGTTGTTTTTTTATTTTATTTTTGTTTAGTTTCTTGTTGTTGTTTTTTTATTCATTTGTTTTTTTTTTAAAAAGCAAGTAGAAAGGTTCAAATGTGGAGCTCTGGACTATTATGATTTATCACTTTGCTCCCAGCCCACTGGGTGTCTGGCTCCCAATATTGGCCAAGAATTTTTCCACAAGTTTCCTGCAATAAGCAGGAGTCCAAGATGATAGAATCATTCTATGATTCTGTGCTGATGCTTCTGTGTTCTTTGTGTGACCTCCCTGTCTTCTGTGCTTACCTACAGAGGTTGGTGCTTTGGTTACAAATAGCTTCTCATCCACGCTGTGGGGACTTGAGCTAAATGTCTGTTTTGTGGCTGCTTATAATTTAGTGATTACGGCACTTACGTGCCTCTAAAACACGATTATCCCCTTGCACTAACTGTCAACACAGTATTACTTATACTCCTTTAAAATCATACTTCACACTTATTTTTAAAATCAGAGCATTTATTTTAAAAATTAATATTTTCAGTGATCCGATTCTTTCTTACAAGCTGTAACATGAATGCTCCTTTTGCATAGGCAAATCTGAAAGTTTTTGAGGACAATCCTCCTCCTCGTTCCTTCCTTTATTTTCTCTTCTTTAAGCAGCAGTTGCCAAGGGTGAGTGCACAGATCCTAGGGAGAATAGCATCTTTCTGACTCTTTGAAATTAATAGAGATACCAGTATTTTCAGTATTGTTGCCGACTCCAGAGGCTCCAGCAGATTGCAGCCCTGATTTGGTTTGAGCTTTATTCATGCAGAGGGATGGCGAAGATTCTCCTCCATCATTTTGGCTCTTCCAGCATGAAAAACTTAAACCATGATGGAATAATTTCTAGTATACAAGCCAGAATGCAGGGATGTAGATGCTTTTTTTTGTTGACTGAACGCGTGGCCGTGGTGTTGGAACTGGAGAAGAGGGTCAAGGGCACACAATAAGGCAGAAGTTAAAGAGCAGTGACTATGAACTGTGTGTGTAGGGGGTTAATTTACCAAGGAAAAGGCACGCAGGAATAAAGTTCAAGTGAAATAGTTTATTCCATGAAGAAACTCCTTATTGTGCGCAAAAGCAATAGCTTCCAAGTGGATATGCTTTAGTCCCTGGTATTTCAGGGGAGATTTTCAGCATCACTCATTGGAGAATAATGCGAGAGAAAGATTTAACAGCAGAGACTTATTATTGTGGTGTGCTGAATTTTTGTTGTTCGATTCATCAGAGCTGAGCCTAGACAGCACCCAAAATTTGCTTCTTCCAAGGCAGGTCTGCTGCTGTCTCAGTTGAATCCTTCTAATTAAATACGATTGTTTCATTGCATTAACCAGGTTATTTTTGTGAGGGTATTTGGTCTTTGCGGACTACAAAGAACAGATGCACCGAAATACAGATTTTCAAATACTGCTGTTCCAGTGAAGGTTAGAGACTAGTCTGACAATTTGAATTTTATTTGGCTTTTTGCTAGGTAATGACACGTTTTCTGTTTGTTTTCTCGCACCTGTAACATGCTCTGGTAGTAAATGATGCTTGGTTTGCCTGAGTTCAAGTAGGGGTAGCTTTTATTACAACAATGAGAAGAGTGAACAAGTTGGAAAAAAGTACGTCTAAACAAATTTGGTTCTTCATCCATCTGCAAACACATGATTAAGTTAACCGAAGAAAATATTAGACCCATTCACAAACTACTGTGGAAGAATCTTTAGCGATGAGTCCAGTCATCCTAGAAGTTGTGCGTCATTTGGAATCTGGATGTATTCTAAGGGCCTCAGAATATGGTTGTTAAAATACTCTAAATTTGCCTGTACAGGGGTGTTATCTGAAGTTGGTCAGCTGTACCTTCAGAATATTGAATGCAAAACCTCTGAAATGAAGGAAAAATTATGGGAAGTAGAAAAATTAATTGAAGTTACAGTGTGACATTTGAAAAGCAGGGGAAAACAATCTTGTGGCCGGTGTAAGGAGGACTGTGGTCCTATTAGTTTGCAATATCTCTGCATTTAAAGTCTTGTGGAACTTAAGCAACAAACTTTTTCTGTTGCCATTTCCAAGTAGCGGTGGCTTTTCAAAGGTAAACACAAATTTCATTTTTCCTGTCTTTTGGTTTTTGTGGAGGGCTCCCAAGGGCTGGCGCTGCCCTTCACAGAGACAGTAAATTGGACAGAATTTACCCGTTGTTTCTCAGTTTATCTCAGTGTGAAACACTGTGCCTGTGGGAGAAAGACAATTTAGTTTTCTGATCTGCTCAATCTTTTTCCTCACTAAACAGGGTCTTAAAGCTTGGAGGCTCAACTGCTAATTTTTTGAAGGGAGGTGAAAGCCTTATTTTGGTGGCCAAATTTGAAAGATAGAAAAGAAAACCACGCAGGTGTAGACGCCAGCTTAGGGCTGATGTGCTGTTAGGGGGGAAAAAATCCTTTAAACACCTGAAATCTGTGAGTGCTGCTTGATTCCTTCCCTGCCTATGAAAAGACAGGAGAGGCAGCAGCTACATTTATTCTGATTCCATTTTCTTCACCTTGAAAAACGATAAACTTCCCAGATCTACCTGAGAGAGAAGAAATTGCAACGAGATGTGATTGGTGTGTGGATTTGATTCTGAAGAGCAATGGATTCTAAAGCAGCGGATGTATTATTAAGGAATAACCACACCTATTTCACAATATGTTTTGTAAGTCGGGGGCTAGAAGACCTGGTCTGTGTGTATTATGAAAGAAGTTAATGTGAAAGCATTCCTGGTTTTAAATAAGAGAAGGTTATTGATAGGTGACAGTCTTCTTGGATCAGGATCCTTCTTAATTTCCCTGATCTAGTTTGTTTGCTGTGTTCTGCTCTCCCCCACCCCTAAATCTGCTTATTTCTTCTTTATTCCTTCCTCTACCTATCACTTTCAGCCTTTAAAACCATCCCAAATAGATATTGGGAGCCTTTTTCTTTAAATACGGATGAAGGGATGCAGAAGGGACCTTAGGAAATCAGCCTTTTTTTTTCCTTAGGCTTAATTATTTTTATTCATTACATTGCCTTTCTTATCTTCCTTATTTCTAGAGCTCAGATCATTCTGGTTGCTGCTGCTGACTCTTCAGTTGCTGCCTATATTACTGGAAAACAGGATCTAACTCTGGTCTAATGAACCCAGCTAAGACTTTATCCATGTAAAGCAGGTTGGAGGGATGATGTCACAGAATCCCAGTATGGCAGGGCTGGAAGGGACCTCTGGAGATCATCTTGTCCAACGCCCCTGCTCCAGCAGGTCACCCAGAGCAGGGTGCCCAGGATTGTGTCCAGGCAGGTTTGGAATGTCTCCAGAGAAGGAGACTCCACAACCTCTCTGGGCAGCCTGGGCCAGGCTCTGCCACCCTCATAGGAAAGAATTTTATCCTCCTGTTCAGATGGAACCTCCTGGGTTCCAGTTTGTGCCCATTGCCCCTTGTCCTGTCACTGAGCACCACTGACAAGAGTCTGGCCCCATCCTCTTGACACCTGGCCTTTTGATGTTGATAAGCATTGATCAGATCCCCTCTCAGCCTTCTCCGGACTAAACAGCTCCAGGTCTCAGCTTTTCCTCAGCAGAGAGATGCTCTGGATATTTTTTCATGCTGTAATGCTGTCAATGCTTCATGGTTTTGCAGTAATATTGAAAATGCCATTGCCTTGTACTCAGCTTTTGATGCTTCCCTGGGAGCATTCCTGCTTGAAGAACTACTGCTCCACCACTGTCTTCATCCTGTCTTTGCACTTCATAGTCTTCAACCTTGGATTTGTCCCTTACTGAATTTCACAGCGGTTTCATTTCAGGCAATTTACCAATAATCTTGATAATTTTGAGTACCTTCTGGCTGCCCTTTGTCATCTGCAAATAAGCATGTTCTTTCTTCAGCATCATTAGTTAAGGCAGACTGGAACATCTCGTGGTGCCACTGGGTAAGTCTTTCCATTTTGAGGGGTCCATTGGCAGCTCCTCCTTGTCTGTAGTTAACAGAACTGATTGGCTTTGTCACGACTGTGCAACACAGATTAATTCACCTTTATTTTTAATGTTTTTGTAAAGGACATCAAAATTCCTAGCTTGAAAGTCTCTCATTAAGAGGGAAATGAGAAGCTTTTTTGAAGATCATTGAAAAGCTCAGTGTTGGTTCTTACTGTAATAAAATCTTGTAAAATCTGCTTTTTCTGGTAGTTGGCTGGTTAAAACCTGCTTTTTCTGGCAGATGCAGTTATTGTAAATTACATAAGGGAAGCTGATTAGGTTAGGATTTGTGGTGGGTTGACTCAGCTTAAATAGGACATTGTAAAAGGATGAAACTCTTGCCACTATTTCTTTTTTTCTGTTAGAAGCAGACACTCAAATGGGTGAAATGCTGAATTATTTAGTGAGGTAGTTGGAGCTAAGGTCCTTTTGTCCCCATGTTCCTTATTCTCACAAAAAAACTCCTCAGTCCCTACATCAGCTTTATCCAGCCTGGTTTGCACCAACAGTCTCACAGAAAAGATGGAAAATCCTGTGGCCAGGATTGGAGTTTTTTGTATGGAATCATAGAATTGTTTTGGTTGGAAAAGAACTTTAATAAGATCATTGAGTCCAACTTTTAACCCAGCACTTGCCAAGCCCACCACTAAACCATGTCCCTCAGCACCACATCTACAAACCTCATATAAAAATGAGCGTGCTTGGGTTGAGTCCTTTTATAATTTATGAAATTTGCACTTGGTGCGAACTGTTTAAAATCTCTTGAGAGGTCCTACAGAGGCAGCTTTCTCTGAAGCTTCATTTGTGTCCTGCTGTGAATTAGAGCTCTATGCATAACTATGAATAAAGATGAAGACCTGGATGAGTTCTTTATAGTCCCTCTAACTAAGATACAGAAAATAAAGTTCTGTTTCTATGGATTTTTTCGTATTTTTGTGGCATGAATGGATCTGGTATAGCTTGTAACTTCACTGCAAGCCAATAAGGTTGGCTTTGCAATGAATAATTTCTTTCTGTATCGCCGTACTCCTAATTAATATGATGTAATTTTGAAATACCACCTTTATGACTAAGGAAACACAGCAGTAGCGACCATAGATCATTTTTTCTGCAGTGTTTATTCAATAATACTTTAGTTAATTATAACTTGAGAAAAGCCAGCATGCCCGCAAGCACAGTTCTGCTCATCTGTGTGATATAATTAATAGTTAATTATATCAGGATCCCTTCATAATATTATGCAACCACATTTAGGTGTAAATGACTCCTAACAACTGACACTCCGGCACTGATAGCCTCAGGAAATAAGGAGAATTTTCTCCTATTTCCAGCAGCTTGGCTTTTTGCTGAGCCCAGAAACCTCTCTTGCTGAAGGTGAGGGGTGTTTTGCTGGAGACTGCTGTGGGTTTAAGGAAAATTATTTGAATCCATGTCCATAGCCCCAGTCTGGAAATGCAGGGATGCTTTGAGTGTCAAGAGCTGGCTGCATGCTCTTTGTGGAGGGACCTCGCTCCTCGCTGTTCTAGCACCCGTGCCCCATCTGCATTACGTTTCCTTGTTTCCTAGTAAGTCTTTATAATCTTTGTTAAATAGCAAGATTTATCTCTTTCCCTTGAGGATTTACTTAATCTTTAATTACAGTAGTGTTTGGGTACTCTAAGCTTTAGTCTCTGTAACCTTTTGAGCATCCCTGAGATGATTCTCCTCCTCTGCTCTCATGAGACCCCACCTGGAGCACTGTGTCCACCTCTGGAGCTCCCAACATAAGAAGGACATGGACCTGCTGGAGTAGGTCCAGAGGAGGCCACGAAGATAATCAGGGGGCTGGAACCCCTCTGCTGGGAGGTCAGGCTGAGAGAGTTGGGTGTGTTCAGCCTGGAGAAGAGAAGGCTCTGGGGAGACCTTATTGGGTCCTTCCAGTATCTAAAGGGGGCCTGCAAGAAAACTGAAGAGGGACGTTTTAGCAGGGCTTGTAATGATAGGATGAAGTGTGATGTCTTCAAACTGGAAGTGCAGGTTTAGATTAGAAGTTAGGAAGAAGTTCTTCACTATGAGGGTGGTGAGACACTGGAGCAGGTTGCCCAGAGAAATTCTGGATGCTCCATCCCTGGATGCGTTCAAGGCCAGGTTGGATGGGACCTTGCACAACCTGCTCTAGTTGCAGATGTCCCTACTCAGTCCTGGGGGTTGGAACTAGAGGATCTTTGAGTTCCCTTCCAACCCAAACCATTCTATGATCTTTAAGCTCCTTTCCAGCCCAAACCGTTCTATGATTCTATGACATGATAGCCAGGTAAAATTGGGGTATAGGTTGTCCTCCCTCTGCAGAATCACTCTGAAACATCCATTTCCAAGGTGTTGTGTTTTCCACGGTATATTCCAAAATACACCCCTTAGAGACGTGTTACTAATAATACTGCTGCTCTCCTTTGGTCTTCAGAAATATTAATAAGAAGTTCTTGCAGTAACTGGTTGACAAAAAAATACTTTTTCCACCATTTTAAATGTGTGTACAGAGAAGTTGCAGCACAGACCATAGCCTGCTTTGCCTGTGTTTCAGATCTATTTTTACACCTTCTTTTCAAGGTCCTGAACAGCACTACTCGTTTGTGAATTGTGCATATCCTGAATTTTGGATTTCTAGTGTAGCTAAATTTGTACCCTTCCTAATGAAAGCAGCACAAATCAGCATCCTTTAGAGACCTGGCACATTATGGATGTAAAAGTGAATGAGATACAGCCAAGCTTAGAATGTAAAAATTTGTGATATAACGCTTGGTGCTTATATACCAAGAAATAAAACCTAATTTCCCTTTGCATTTTGGATTCATCGCATTTTTCCCTTTATATTATCATATAAAATGTTTTCACCTAACTCCCATGATATTAGAATAATTGGTATTTTGGAAATTAATATTTAATATTTCAATTTGTTCTCTGTTCAAAATGTATTTGTGAGCTATGAAACATAAAAAGGAGCGAAGTGGTGTTAAGATTATTAAAGCTGAAAAGATTCCAGAATTGCTCCCTCTTAGAGCTTGTGCCTGATTTAGCTGCAGAGATCTTTTTTTTTTTAATTTTTTTTTTTTTTCTTTAAAGGGAGTTTTCATTTTCATATATTTTGGGGTAATTCAGTGTTGTGTGAGTCAAGCACCATGGAACTGTACAAAGTATTCCTATTAATATGAATCCATTTCATATTTCCTCTTGGGGAGGAAAGGAATTTAATTTTGACATTACTAGAAAGTAAAGTACTATCAGGGATTTAACTTAATTCTGAGATCATTAGTTGTGGTGCAAATGAAGGGGATTTTATCACTCTGGGTTTGTTGTATAGTAGCTTTCTCCTAAAGATCATGGGACTTGATACTGTGGAACAAACAATGAAATGCAAGTCTGAAGTGAATGTAGGGTAGATATATTGGTTTGAATAAAATGTGGTGAATATTTCTTAGGACTTTGCCATATATCCTGGTATATAGATATATTCGGTGATGGTATATTTGATGAGTCTCTCATCTCTTCAGAAGTGTGTGGTATGAGGATGTCTGTCTGTGTATGGGCTGTGCAGGCATGGACAAAGCATGGAGTCACCATGGGACAGCTTTATGATAGGACGAGAGGAAATGGCCTCAAGTTTCACCAGGAGAGGTTTAGATTGGATATTAGGGAAAATTTCTTCACTGAAAGAATGATTAAGTGTTGGACCAGGCTGCCGAGGGCAGTGGTGAAGTCACCATCCCTGGAAGGGTTCAAAAACCGTGTAGATGTGGCACTTCAGGACATGGTCTGGTGGTCGTGGTAGTGTTGGGTTGACGGTTGGACTTGATGATCTTAGAGGTCTTTTCCAACCTTAGTGATTCTATGTGTCCCTCCTCCCCTTCCCAGGGTTTTTGGACCACTTCTGAGATTCCTGTTGCAGAAAGAGCAGCTACTCTCTATTCCTGGGTACGTAGTGTACTTGGAGCTATCTAGCATCCAGATACATTATTCAAACTCTCTATAATGGCAAGCACCCAGCACATATGTAATTGTAAGATCAAAGAGACTTGGAAAAGAGCAGAAAAGGAGCTGCTTCCTCATTATACTTAGAGATAAGTTGAAATAAACTTTTTTCATTAAGGGGGAAAAGAAATGATTGGGGCCAGAGGATCTCCACTGCTTTGCTTTAAAGTGCTCGTAGGGCTTGTCTTCTGCACAGCTATTTCATTCATAGTGTTCCTTCCTTGGGGAAGAGAATCCCTGTGAGAAGGGGACAGCGTGACCCAGAAAGGGGGCAGCTCTGGTCTTGGGAGAGCTGGGAGAACATTGTGAGCTCTGTGACTGAGTAGTTGTGTGAGTCTTGGCAAGTTACTTCTCCTCTTTGTTTCTCAATGCTTTGCCAAGCTAGGCAGAGCAAGCAGGACCAGTTACTGGCACCGTTCATGTTTCTCACTGCACATTTGTGTAGGGCCTAGGACAGCGTATCCCTACTAATAAGAGGTCTGCGTGCCAGAGACAGCGCATGTTGTAAGCGGTGCAAAACACACTGGATGCTGAAAACCCTCAGGAAAAGTGGAACCAAACCGTGTTAGTCCACCAGACTTCTACAGCCAGGCAGCTGTAGCAGTGTTGACCAAGTAGTCTGGCCATGGGCTTTTGCTTGGGCCATTATGGCAATAACAGATGGGGGGTGTCTAGAGCCTTGTGAGGAGCGGCTGAGGGACCTGGGGTGGTTCAGCCTGGAGAAAAGGAGGCTCGGGGGAGACCTTCTTGCTCTTGACAACTCCCTGAAAGGAGGCTGGAGCCAGGTGGGCTCAGTCTCTTCTCCCATGGAAAAAGCGAGAAGACAAGAGGGAACGGCCTCAAGTGGCACCAGGGCAGCTTTAGGTTAGACACAAGGAACAATTTCTTTTCCCAAAGGGTTGTCAAGTCCTGGAAGAGGCTGCCCAGGGCAATGGTGGAGTCCCCATCCCTGGAAGGATTTAAAAGCCTTGGAGATGTGCTGAGGCACATGGTTTAGTGGTGTCCTGGCAGTGCTGGGTTAATGGTTGCACTCCATGAGCTTAAGGTCTCTTCCAACCTAAATGATTCTATGAAAGAATGGAGTTCAACTTCAAAGGTTGAGCTACAGCCTGTACTTGTATACCTAGGACTAAGAAAACAAGGCAGGAACAGTAGCTGAGCATGTATCACTGTCTAATAAATAAAAAAAAAATACTAGACTCCCCATGTTGACCAAATTTTTAAAGCCAACAGAATGTGCATTATATAACACCAGGGACAAATATTTGTAGGGGCTAGTAGGCAGTTTTGAACTGGCCTTTCTGGACAGACTGGAGTGTGACACAGGTTTGTGAATCAGAAATTAAACAAAGTGTAAAAAAAAAAAAGGTGATTAAACTTAAGTTTCAGAACTTTAATCTTTTGACTGTTGCTCCCTAGATGGTGAAGGTTTTTGGTGGTCAATTGTAGTGGAGAGGGGATAACTAAACTAATCATTAAAAATGTTGCACATTCTTTACAACATTTAAGATTCTAATGCTATTCTCTCAGGTAAATATTTCAGACGTGTGTTTTTCATGGGTTTTTGTGATTACCCAAGAGAAGGGAATTGTAGTTAAGCAATATTAAAAAATGCATATTATGTACCTAATAAGGCAGCGCTGTTGAATATACATAATTACATTTCCATAGCTTTTTCACTCGGTTCAGGATGTTAATAACTTCTGAATAATTATTTAGGATATTTTCTGTTGAAGGCAGCAAAATATCTGTTAATAGCAAATGGAGAAATCAAACCATGGTCCTGGAAGGGTCTTTAGCTTCCTTTTTTTACAACTGAATTCATTCTTGTGTTATCTAGGACCTGTATGTTACCTTGTCCCTGATTTCCCCTTTCCAAGGTGGTCAGTACTGTTGGTAGATACTTTGGAGGCATTCAAAGGGAGATCTCCCAAATGGAGCAGATCTTATATTAATTTAGGAAAACCATTTTAGATTAATTATAGAAATTTGGATCCAGTCATATGGAAAAGTCCATATAACATCAAAGGGACCTTTAAAGGTCATCTGGTCCAACATCTGCAGGGACATCTGCAACTAGAGCAGGTTGCTTAGAGCTCTGTCCAACATGACCTTGAGTGCTTCCAGGGATGGGGCATTGACCACCTCTCTGGGAAACCAGGATTTCACCAACCTCATTGTAGTGAAAGTGACAATGTTGAGCTAAGTTTTATTGCAGACCATGTTGTCTAAGAATGACAAAAAAGCTGAGGTGTAATCACAATCTAAATTGTATGAGAGCATTATTGAACATAGTGAAAGCTCCCATTCCCACCCCACAGAGCAAAACCTTTAAAACATGCAACATCCCAAATTCCAATTACCATGTTTGCCTTAAGGATGAAGTTCATAAAATTCAACACGCTTTCAGTCATATTTAAATGGACTAATGATGGTGGTCATGCTTTGTGGAGTATAAGTGTGCTAAGTATTGACTGTAGTAATTGGTGTGTTAACTCTGCTCTTTTTTCTGCTACGCTGGGTAGCAAAGGTGAGCAGGTTAATGTTGCATGCTGTAAAGTTCAATTATTCATGACGCAAGGGATGGAAGACTTCCATGAAAAATCAAAGCTGCTTGATAGGTAGGTGCTGGTGAGTGGTATTGCGTGTTAAGCATTCCTCCCAGTTCATCTGCACAATGTGCTCAAAAGGATGGAAAACCCAAAGGGTTCAGGGATAACCTGAACCCTTGTTCAGTTGTGTTCAAAGAACACAACAACTTTATTTTGATTGCACAAAGCTCTGCTACTAAGAAGGCAATGTAGAGTCAGCCTTTCCGTATTCATAGAATGTGGCGGAGCAAAAAGCATATAAACTACCTCTAAACACGGCAAAAGATCAGGAAAATTAAACTGTTATTAGCTTCACAATTATATATATATTTTTTAATTTTTATTACTAGAGTTGTTTTCACATTCTGAGTCTCTAAACTGATTGCTGTCCTACTTGATACTGGAGAAAAACGCTTACCATTGTAAAAGATGCTTAAATGCCCTTCTACTTCTCTAAGCAGCATTCTAGGATATGAGTTTAAGGGGATTGCCAGGAAAGCCTTAAATCTTGTTGTCAAGTCAGATAAATTTCCTCACTTCTGTCTTTGTAAATGTAGCTTAAAGTATTTTTTTGACTAGCTGTTTGATTATATAAATGGAATGGTTTTAGTTGTCCTTTGAATAAGCAATAGCAAAGGGTTTGTTCCTAGAAAAGGTTTATATTCCTTGCCCAGATGCTGTTGATTTTTTACTAATTGGCCTGGAAGTGACCAGCTCTGTTTGTGTTTGTCAGCCCCAAATAGGCAGAGAACGAGGGTTTGAGTGTATTTTTATTAAAAGAAGCTACCTTTAATAAAAGTACCTTTTTTTTAAATTCAGAAAAAAATTATACTTGGGAGGTATTTCATAAGAGAACACTGTGAAACTGTGTCTGGGAGATGATTAACGCAAGCCCCAAGGCTTATTTCTCTGCGTTAAAAGTAAATTGGAGCAATTCTTGAAAAAGGGTTGTTGTGTCTTGCGCGGTGTTGGCAGGGCTATCCACAAAGTGCTTGTTGGTAATAAACGGAAGCTTCCTCTTTTTGTCGACGCAATTTGAAATGAAAGAAGTTTGAAGCTCACTGAAAAGTGCTTTCTGTAACTGAATTGAAGAGATCCTGTTCTTTCCTGCGACATCCATGTGTTTGGAGTTCGTGGAGCCCTGTGTTTGTCTCACCATGACGTGGCCAGGTTCGTCTCGAGAAGTGCTGGGAGGGCATCCAGCAAATGGCTGCGAGGTGAAGAGTTGCAAAAGCAACGTGTAATTTCAGGGATAATTTTGTATCCTGGTGTGTTTGGATATTATGAGTCATCTGTGCACTTGGGAGCGATTTGCTGCAGTGTACATCGTTTTAGAGATGATGAAAAATGCCTGTATAGTTATCAAATGAGGGCATGCTGGTTGGTTTTTTCTTGTACTGACACTCTTACTGTGATTATTTAATATATAATCATATACATAACATATATAATTTAATATATAATTTTCTGTAGTGGTGTGGAGCCTAGAGGAGTATATCCTTGAGTTGAGATACTTATTTCTGGGATATGAAAAATAATCCATGGTTGTTCTAAAGCAAAAAAAAAAAAACCAACCCTGACAAAAATCCTCACCATAAGTTCCCATTGCTGCTATTATTTAAGCAGTAATATCTTAGCCCTTTTCTAACACACGGTATTTTTTCTGTTGTATTAAAATCGATTTTCCTTTTCTTGGGGGGGTGATGGATGTAGAAATCCATTCAGTGGGGAAAAAATGCGGTTAATTATAATTACTGCTCTGTTGGCAGAACAATTGGTGTCCGCAGGGAATCACACCTAGTCTACATCCCAAATAGAACTGTATATTTTGTGTAATCCTCTTCACTCTCACTGTGAAACAAGTGGCTGGATCTTGTGCTTTTTATCTCACTTCACTCATCGGCAGACACTATCAGAAGATGCACTTGATGTAGCTGGCCTGGTGTGTTGAACATCATGAACTATGCAATTCTTAAGAAAACTATGAAATTGAGTCTTTTTGTAACTTGTATTGAGGTTTTTATTACCTTAGGCTTCTGATAAGGTTTGGTTTTCCCCTGAGATTTTCTCTGTATTCAGGATGGCTGGAATTTTATATGTGCTGGTGCATGCTTTGAACGTATCGTGCCAATATATGCTACAGATAGACTTCCTTTAATCAGTTTTTGGATAGAAGCAGAAAGACTCTTGAAATCAGCCAGATTATTTTTCAGAATAAAATCTAAATGATTTTCCAGTATATCCCTTTCCTGTTTTTCGTTTGTCTGGGTTTTTTGTTGTTGTTGTTGTTTTGGTTTTGTTTTGTTTTGTTTATTACTTCAAAAGGGTCTGGATTCCATGAAGGCACTTGTTTCTGGAAGCTGCAATAGACATAAACTCCCCTGTATTGTGAAACCAGAAACATTTAATGTTAGTAAAACCCATGGGCTGTCCTACTCTGTCCTGTGTATAGGAGTATGTGTGTGAGAGATGAAATATTTAGCTTCCCCTGACTCAGAAGTGAAGATAAATGAAGTGGGGAAAATAATAATTTCCCTGTAATCTTTCACCGCACTTTATTTCCTTTGTAACTAGAACCCAATGAAATATTTGAAGCAGGTTCCAGAGTGCAAATACATGCAAAATTCGCATAAATTTAAGCTACCACGTCTTACTCGTGTTCTTAATTAGTCCTTTCAGGTTCTCTCGCTCCCCAGGGAAATCCTAGTTTATCCTGCTGAGTATTTGTAAAATTAGTTAGGCTTTTATGATTTGAACTTCTTTGTTGAAATTCAGTTAACCGAAGCTGTCATGAGTAATTATAGATGTAGATATGTACAAAGTGAAGGAAGAGCTTTTCATCCTTGCTACTTGTTGGATGTTTTACCTCTATCAAAAGCAAAAGGACCTTGTTTTTGCTTTATGTTGTGTAGTTTGCTCTATGATTAAAAAGTCAGGCAGGATTAAGACTTCCAAAGCAAGTTTTAGTCAAGTTCTGGAGATGAGAGAATCCAGGGAAGCAGGAATTTCAAACAGTTGAAGACAGGCTTTCTTCATCCACCCAAATGTCAAAGCCTAATTCCGTGTTGGTGAGATACAATAAATCCTGCCAAAGTTGTGCTGTCAGGACAGAGCCAAAGAGGATCCCTTCCCTGAAGGTATTTGGAGATGTTAGATGGATGTGGTAACATAATGTGGTGTAGCAACACAATGTGGATGCATCTTCATTACTGGTTTTGGTTAAGATGCTACAGTCTTTCCTGGAAAAAACCTGATCAATTTGAATGAGTAGGAACTCAAGGCATCAGAGAGACCTTGAGCGGTTATATGTGACTGTTTAAGTTTGAAGGTAGCTGTGAGGACTCCATCGCTCTAAGATGGAGATCAGATCACTAACTTAATTGTAGCGTGATCTCTTTTCACCTGGCATCCATTTCTGCAGCAGATTCCAATGCCTTGTGGGTGGTCTTACCCATTTCAACCCTAAACTATTTCTATTTAGAGGAAAGCTTTTGCATGTACTTTCTCCAGCATAGAGCATTCTGCAACCTCTTGTCTTGCACATCTGTGTCTTGTGGTTTCAGCTTGGATGAATTGGCGTCAGAATAATCCTATTTATATGATCTACTCGGGGGAAGTTTTCATTCAGTGCTCAAAAGATGATCAGATGAGTGAGTCAGTGGGGTGCAGAGTACAAAATGGAAAGCAATATCCTCAGGGTACGTAAAAACAGGACAGAGGCTAATTTCATGGTTGGTGTAGTAGAATGGCAGAAGTAATGAAGTCTAGTTATAGAAAGATTTGTTGGATTTCAAAATACTTTTAGTTCTTCATTTTGTAGAAAGTATGACTCTGATTTTTTAGTTGACCATCTCATGCCCGTGCCTTTGTAAAGATTAGCCTGGTTGTTAAGCTGGTGGATGCGTGTATAACGTGTGCTTGATTCAAAGAGGTTAAACTGCCCGAATTCTCATGTCATTAAAATGTTGATCATGTACTGCTGGTCTTTGGATGGACTCAAACTGTTGTGCATTTCCCTTTCCATTGTGGCCCTCACCAAGTGGCCTTGGGGAGCAAGAGAGTGGCACATGGCAAGGTTTGCACGTTATGGACCTGTGTGATATGAACCAAATAGTTCCCTAATCAAACTTAGTTCATTATATCTCATAAGAAATACCACACAAGCTTGTACTTTACACATTTCTGAAAAATAAATTGGGGTTCTTCAGCCTGGGGAAGAGAAGGCTCCAGGGAGACCTTCTGGTGGCCTTTCAGTACTTCAAGGGGCCTGTCAGAAAAACGGGGACTATCTTTTAGCAGGGCCTGTTGTGACAGGACAAGGGGTGATGGTTTGAAACTAAAAGAGGGAGATTTAGACTTGACAGAAGGAAGAAATTTTTTACACTGAAAGTGCTGAGACCCTGGCCCAGGTTGCCCAGAGAGGTGGTAGAAGCCCATCCTGGAAACATCCCAGGTGAGACGGGCCGGGGCTTTGAGCAACCTGGTCTAATGGGAAGTGTCCCTGCCCATTGCAGGGGGGCTGGAACCTGGAGATGACCTTTAAAGGTCCTTTCGACCCAAACCATTCTATGATCCTTTCAAGAATCCTGTGAGTTACAAACCACAGTTTGGGGCACAGTCTCAAAGATCACGACTTGTATTTTTCCAAGTCACCACATCACTGTAGTATTTGAATATTTTTCTGATACCTTAAAGAAAAGGGAGTACAGTCTTTCCTCCTTCTCCACTTATAAATTGGTTTGTTTGAAGAGAGTTTCACTCAGAAAAGCTCCGCAAAAGTCTGACCCATGCATCCAAAGAGCTGAGGGTACTGTAAAACTGCAGGAATTGATCAAACGATGCCCCTTGATTTGGTAGGAGTTGGTACAGCGTTGTTCCTCATGTCATGCAGAAGATCCAAGCTCAACCTGGGTATCTTTTCCTCTCCTGGATACACTTCGTCCTGTACTCAAGAAGCTCACATGTTCAAAATTCAGAAAAAAATCCACAGCAGATTGTGTCAAGCTTTGATTTGGCCTGCATAGTGCTTTAGGGGTTGTCTGTCAGACGTGTTTTTCTCACTGGGAGACAGATGCTGGCAGTGAGAGGCAGCTATTCCTGCAAGACATCAAGAAACCAGGACCTGCTGAGGAGCATCTTTCCCTTCTCTTGCAGGGCTTTATGTCAGGAGCTGAGAGAGGAGGGTCTGCTTCTCAGTGGGTTTCTTATGCTTTTTCTGGCTGGGATAGGGACCTTCAGCTGCCTAAAGGAGATCTAAAGAACTTCAGAGTGGGATATTACACAGCTGGTTCTTCTCTTCTTTTTGCTTTGATACTAAGGTTTTTTCAGACCTAGCCTTTCTTCACAAAGGGACATGATGGAAGGGGCCGTAAGAGAGCTGTTGTACTTGCCACAGCCTGGAAATGAAGATCTGAGAGATGCTTTCCTTGCTTCTGGGACAGTAGGTGGAGCTGTTTGTACCACGCTTGAAACCTGGAAAAATGAAAAATTCAGAAATGTGCTTGAGGAACACCTTTCATTTGCATGGATGGAGTGCCATGTCCTAGCATCCCTAAGAGGAGAATTCCTGAAGGATCTATCCGTTGAGAAAGAAGATGTGAGTAAATGGGGTTTGTAAAAATACTGCAACTTCTTGGATGCTGCTTTACAGTCTTTATTCTGGCATTCATGTCATTTCCCACACTGATCAAATGAGGCAGTGCTGCCCAGGACACTTCTGGTTTTTTGCCTTCTTTTTGTAAGATTACACAGACATTTGCAATTAAAACATCTATATTTCTATTATGATCCGTTTTGTTACCATGGAAGAATTTTGTATTGGTTACGTCACAGTGGCAGGGTTGTTAATTTACCTTTTTTTGTTTGCTTCACCATTATAAATGACTTTTTAAACAGTTCCTTTGAGGAAGATAGGGAAACCAACCTTGTTCTCAGTACCTTTGTTTTGCAAAAATGATGGAAGATCCAGGTAACACCACAGCTACGTTCAGGTTGGCTCATCAGTACAGGGGCTCAGTTTGATTGACATGAGATGGAGGAGCTTAGGCTCAGGAAGGACAGACCTGTTTGTATTTTAACCTTGCTTTTCAGTTCTTCCTCTGAATGAAGATCAGGCAGATCCAAGGAGATAGTCCTATTACGATGGGTGGCCTGAGAGTTTTCTCTGAGAACTCTCATCGCTTGCAGACCCCCCCAGCTCCGTCCCCGTTTGATGAGCTGCTGTGAGCACTGTAGGTTTTCTAGGAGGGCTCCCTTCTGGAGCTGAAATCTCGTTTAGCGTTACAGGAAATCTGGCCAAACTTAATGGAAACTGGTATTGTAACAGAATTTACACTGAATACTTTGGCAATTAAATTTAACATTTATGTTGCCTGCTTGCAAGCTCAAAAAGCAGAGTAAACGTTACTGGATTAAGTCATAGAATACTTAGTGGTAATATATATTCCTGCTGTTTTCTTCTACTAATGAAAGCCAATAAAATGGTAATTGCAGTATCCTTTGCCAATCTGTGCTTAATGATAACCTTTGGTATAAGTGAACTTCTTTCACATAACAGCCTTCTTTCCAGCACTGGCAGGTGAGAAAACTCATAAAGCAAGCATATAATTTCATTTTCTGCAGCAGGTAATGCAGCAGAAAGTGACAGCACCCAATCAAGAGCACAAGCAATGGTACGCGATCAAAAGCACCAGCAAAGCATTACGTGCAGTCTTTATTTTCTTGGTGTCGTCCAGGACCTCAGTTAATAAGGTTTATTGGCGAAATAATTGGGTTTGCAGGGGAAATAGCAAACAATAAACAGGAGCACGTCATTTGCAGAGCCCCTGGGTTCTTGCTTAGTTAATTGTATACGCAGTAAAACTATTCTTGGAAACCAGAGGGATCTGCTTTTACGGTATTGCATAACTGCAGGCTGAAGGCAGGAGTCTGAAGCTTGAAAAAAAAAAGAGGTAAAATAGCAGCAGCTGCAGCTCTGCGTCTCATTTGAAATAATCTGAAATTGCCTACTGACTTCTAAAGTGAATTACTCAGTAACGAAAAAACAACAGTGTGTCGTTCATTATGGCTATTATTCATCTTATCACCAGCTCTGGAAGACTTCAAGATGTTCCATGAATGCAGGGTCATATTTATATTCCAGTCATTTGAAAGCTGCTGTGTAGGTGCTGGTGCCCTTCTGTACATCAGTGGTATTAGATTACTTATTTACAAAATAGTTTTGGCATTTTTTTGGAATGTTGCCCTTCTCTGGACATGCTCCAGCCCCTCCATGTCCTTATTGGAGTGAGGGACCCAAAACTGACCCCAGGATTTGAGGTGTGGCCTCACCAGTGCCAAGTCCAGAGGGACAATCCCTGCCCTGGTCCTACTGGCCACACCAGTGCTGATCCAAGAACGTAACTGGTGTCGTTCTCCAAAGCATTGCATTGGTTCATGCTGGTGTCATGCCACAAATTCCCTCAATGCTGTGGTACGGTGTGATGGACAGGGTAGTGGAATGAGGAGCCAAAAAGCTACAGCTCTTGTAGCTACAGCCTGAAATGCTCCCAGAAGTTGGTCAGCTTCTGTTGAGTAGTGGAAAATGGGTACAGAGAAACCTAGGGATTCTCTCAGGAAAAAATACAGGTCATTCTGTCAGACTCTTCTGCTGCCTTGCAGAGTGGCGCTGATGTACCATCACCGGAGTTAGACATCAAACCTGCTTCTGATGTGTGACTGTCAGCGATTTAAACAAACAATTCTCCTTTTGAAGCAACAGTTTATTCTCAAGACCAAACAGTTATTCTCAAAATAGAAAAAAAAATGAGAATATGATACACTAATTTTTCAAAATAACCAGAATATAGAAGCGTTAGCATCTCAAAAACTGCAGGACTACAAAAACTCCAGTAGTGAAATGGTCGCAAGAGAGTATCTCTGTAACTGAAATATCTGTTGATTTAGAACAAAAAATGAAATGCACTTAATTGAACCTCAAGTGGCCGAAGCTCCTCCAACGGGAATCATAACAATATAAGTCGTATTAATTTAATGACTAAAAGTTCTGGTGGTGACAAAACCCAGCATTTCTTTTTAATAAGTTAGTTGCTCAGTTTAGCTTTACACATTTGGTTGCAAGTATGAGAAAAGATGAAAGGAGTGACCAACTTGATGCTTAGAGGGTAAGAGAAACGCGAGTGGAGATCCTCAAAACAGTCCTAAAAATACATATTTAACCAAGATTTTACTGCTTAGAGAAGGTTATAAGGCATAACTAAGTTTTCCAGAAAAATTTCCTAACTGTGGAGGTACTTTCCGCTTGAAATGTGTCTTATCTCAACAGCATGATTTGGGTGCAGGAGGGTCAAAGCTTAGCAAAGCACATTTTCTTGAAAATCAAGTTGCTTAAATTTCTCTCTCTCTTTCCTCCTCTTCTCTTTGCATACCTCAAATTTGAGAGTTCCAAAAGCATAGCTTCAGGTAGAGCTTTTTACCCTCTCTATAAAAAATAGCAGCTTTTTATCACACCCTATTAAAATGGGTTATATTCACCACACCATATTCTACTCAGAATAGTTGCACTTTTTTTTTTCCTATCTTAAAATACCCAAGTAAAAGAAAATGCTGCGTTGAAGTAAATTTTCTTTAAACTACCTCTTCTCTGCACAGCTGAGAAGTTTCTTCTACATCTTTTCTTAAGTCTTCAATGACTTCAACTCCTTCGAAATCTTCAGCGATAAAATATTTATTTACAACAGGGTAGAAATCCCCAGATTTATTATTTAATCAGAAGAACATAAAGGGAGGTTTGTCAAAGATCAAAGAACTACAGATGCAGTAAGAAAAGCAGCAAAGTATGTAAATTGGATAAACATTTAAAAATATGTATTATACTCCTGTTACACCTGTGTGTCTCCAATTATAACAACCAAAATCCTGGTATGTACTATTTTATCAAGCCATTGAAAGTGTGTCTTCAAGGGTAATTATATAATTCAGAGGCTCAAGCTATGCACGTTCCCTTCAAGTCCATGGAAGAATTACCCTCAGCACAGGGCAGTGGTGGAGTCCCCATCCCTGGAGGGCTTTCAAAGCTGTGGAGATGTGGTGCTGAGGGACATGGGTTAGTGGTGACCTGGCAGTGCTGGGTTAGCAGTTGGGCTTGATGATCTTAAAGGTCTCTTCCAACCAAAATGATTCTGTGATTCTCTGACGAGCTTTTATTCTCCACTGGCATTGCTCATAATGTGCAGTTGTTACCAGAAGGAGCCCCGTTAGCACAAGAGGGACGTCTGAAGCCTACCTAGGTAGCAGTAATACTAATTATGCAAAGCAATGCCAGGACAGCTATGGTAACTAATTGCTGTTATTTTTGCTTCCTGCTGTTCTTACATCTTCAGAAAACATTGAAATGTGATGGTCGGTTCCTTCCCAGAGGTGCTCTCTCCTCTACCCAAGCTGGTGAGCTGCAGCCCAGGAGGACAGCGAGAACTTGTGCTGAAACTGCTGCTTGGAAGTGCTCAGAATAAAACCACAGGAAACTCATTTCCTCTTGGAGATGCTTTAAATGGATACTTTAGGGAAACAAAAACATCGCAAACACCCGAAATTCACCAGTGAGAGCAAACACTCTGTTCAACTCGAGGATTTCTCCTGAGAGGTTTCACAGGAGTTAAAAACCTGCTGGGCTGAACAAAAGCATGTTCATGTTGGAGCTCTGCCACATGAGATGCTAAATTAGCGTTGTGCACCTCTGTTAACTCTCAGCAAGGTGGATGCAGATGCATATAAACCTTCCCTGCATGTTACCCATGGCTGCGTGCGCTGTGGGTATCGGAATGGTTTTCCAAACTCAATAGACCCTTTATAGACCCTTTAATGACAAATGACCTGCTCCATGTACCTATGCTGAGAAAGATGCCTCTAGTTGTCCATGACTGCATTTATGCTAGTTCAGAGCAGTAGGACAGTTTGGAGCAAACCTCCAAATCCTCATTTATCAACCATAGGTTATGTCACAGGTTGGTTTTGGTGTGCACAAGCTGGATTCCTTCTGGAAGAAGCTAAGCCAACATCTCTGAAGCAATGAATCATGCCTTGAGATGGGTTATATCCATATAAAAGGTGGGAATGTTTGGTCTGGTGATTCAGATTGTCTCTCCTGAAGCAAAGCTGCTGTGTAGGCGTAGGCCTTCAACACTGGTTAGTTCAAGTCTACTGATCTTCTCTTGATGTTGCTGAGTTATCTGTGAATTCTGACATAGCGAAGTATGGGTCTGACGCAAGCCTGGGTTCTGACCTTGCCATAAGCTCCCAGCAAGGGAAATCTCTGTTTTTGAGGGGAGAAAAAGCGCAAGGGAGAGAAGAAAGGCATCACAAATCTCAGTGGCACTATCCATGGAAGAAATGAATAGTAATATTTGCAACTCTTTTATTAGGAAGAAGTCAGGCGAAATGATCAAGTGAATAAAAGCTGGCTGGACATGTAGGCTCAGATATTGATGCTTGGTATGGGTGTACTAGTGAGAAAGGGAGGAAACTTTTTAGCTTATCTCTTGTGGTTGACGTCCAACGTGGAAGCACACCTTTTGGTCCTTCTCAATGGATCGGTTAAACCCAGGATTGGACCTGCAGTTGAAGTGCTTGTCCCCGCTACTGGTGAAGTGTTGCACCTCAGAACACCCTGCTTGGCTATAGAGCATTCTTTAACAGAGATAGGAGGGCAGATGAGAAAGAAGAGTGAGGATAAAAAGGATGTTAAAACTCAGATTTATTTTCACGTGGTCCCTGTGGCAGTATGAGAATGGGAGGGCAAAGGATCTGTTCTCAGAGCACTGCTTCTTGGAAAAGATAATTTCAGCTTTCATGTGGAGATTTCCAGTGTCCTCAGAGCTCCCCAGAATATCTGCTCTGTAATTCAAGCCCAGCTTCTCCCTCACCGCTCCACTTGCCTGCCAGAGATCTCAAAGCCTATCAGTTAAATGCGGTGTGCAGTCTGTACTCCTCTGATATCCAACGTGACAAAAGAAAATGGGGTTAAATACAGTGTCTCTTGACAATTTACGGGTTTACAAAGCAGGAGGAAGGAGTTTAAAATAATTCCAGCATATTATTTATTTTGTCTATCTATACTCTGACATGTCAGTCAGTTCCAACTGATGATAGACACTTGATGATAGACGCTGATTGACAATGCTTGTGCCAGCAACAAACAAAAAAGGAAAATTCACTTAGACTAGCACAGTGTCTATAGAATAATACAGCAGCAATCATTCATTTTGGTGGAACGGCTTCACCTGAGCATGAAATTGTTAATGGATTAGGGTAGAGCCTGGTATGACCAGCAAGGTACTGGTCTGGGCCGAGTGAACCATGGCTTAGCTTGGTGCTGACCAAACTTCTTCTCTCTTTAGCAAATGCAGCGCCTAGTATGCTGGTTTTAGATAAAGGATGATGTGGAGTATGTTGGTATTTTTCTGGTTCTGTCAGCAGTTTAACTGGTTCAGCTGTGATTGCCACAAAGCTTCCATGGGTTGGTCGTCACAACGTTTATTTTATGGTATTTAATAAGAAATGTGAAGGTGTCAATTCAATTGTTTTCCCATTATAAGAAATGTTTGCAAATGTAACAAAACCCTCAACAGTAGCGGTTCCTCTGGGCTAGATTTCTTTGTTTGCAGAAAGAGATTGCCCCCAGAATCTGTGGTACTTTTAAATGCAGGTAACTGATTTATTTTTATAGTACTGTCTCAGGTTGTAGAAGGATATTTTTTTTTCTTTTAGTGTTAATTTATTCAGCTCCAAAAACCATCAGTTGAGGCAGGTGGGCTATGTCAGTAGGGTAATATGAAGCCCATTTATCCTCCACGTTGTTGTTGCAAATGCTTGTTTAAAAAAGCACTGAAGCAGGGTTTTATTCTTCTACCTCACTTAACTAAACATAAAAGTAAGTTGGCCTAAGCTCCGAAATACTTTGCTCTCCTAGGAGACCTCTGATGGCATTGAAGCTTCACGCCAGTCAACTCATCTTTCATGGCATTTGGACTGAAGGCAGAGTTGTCACTAAAGCCTTAGCGTTGAATTTTTACGGGTAGCAGGATATCATCATGGGCCTTTTGAGTTTAATGACGAAAGGGCAAGACTTGGACAACAACTGTAAAGAATTTAGTGTACGTGCAGCACCGTCAGTGCTTGCTCGTACGTCTGAGAAGTAAAGAAAAATTGAAAAAAGAGAGATTTGATAGGAATGCCCAGTAATTTTATATAATTTTTATATAAACTTGCTTTTATAGAAATGAAAAGCTGAAGAGGAAAAAAAAATGTTAAGAGATGCTAATATGATCTTAGATAAAAGAACGCAACTGCAGTTGGAGTAATTGGCCTGTGAAATATTCGTCTTCCTGATTTTTTTTTTTTTATACAAGTGCCTGACTCATCACTATTTATGAGCCTCTTAGTGCTTGAATGCTGAGGTGTCCCCAACCCCGTCTCCTCCCAAAGACTTGATGTTTTGCTTTGGGGTTGTTTTTGATGTTGGTGGGGTTTTTTTCCCCCTGTATTTATGGTGGCCTCCTTGCTGTCTGAACCTCCCTGGAAACTGGCTGCTGCTGTGGGATTGGTAGTCCTCTGCACAGGTGGAAGTGCTGAGTGTTCCTCGAAGGTCCCCAACCATGGGCAGCATGTTTGTGTGTGTACCAACAGGGCTTTTGGACAGCACCAGCCACGTGCAGAATGCTAATAGACCATATCACTTGTCAACCACTGTGCAAAACAGCCAAAAAGAGTACTGTACTCACAAATCCAGTTAGAACCCTCTAAGACACTAAAAAAGAAATAAACCATGATAATGAAAGCTATTTAAGTTTAAAAAAAAAAAAAACAAAAAAAAAAACACAACATTCTTGATAGCAGGTGAAGACGGGAAGATGAATATTCCCCCTCAAAATATAGTAACAAAACCTACATCCGAAGCATTATGCTAGAAAATATTCCTAACCGGACTTTGTGTGGGATTACATGCAGGGAATCTGTCACCCGAAACACTAACTGAAATTAATTCCATATTTATCATGCAAACTGTTGCAGATTAATTAATGGAAGCCTCTGGAAAAAAAAAAAGAATCTATATTTTGGAACTTGTGGTTGAATAAGCTGCTCTTTGAGAGAATTAGTTTGGTGACAGACATGTTGGGTTATCTATTGAGTGTTCTTTGCTGCTTTTGTATTTATAGGCAAGTGGTGAAGTGCAGCCACTTGAAAAAGAAAATGAAATCCAATCTGAGACGCATTCAACAGCAGGAGTTCTCTTCTCTTCTCTGCAGATCCTTATTATTATGTTACACATCGCCACAAGAGCTGAGCACCATCCGTTGTGACTTAAGCGATGTGACTAAATCTGTCATTTGTGGTTCCCACTCTTCCGTCCTTTCCCCAAAAGGGATTTCTTTTGTGTAGAGTCTTTTACTGTTGCTTATTTGCTCTCCTTTCCTTGCACCACGGTTACAATCATTTTGCACCAAGCCCTTTGAACATCCTGAAGGTAAAGTCTGAGGCTTCTGTGCTCTGGTTGCCTCAAACTTCTTGTGCCTCCTGAATTCCAGTCTGCAAACTTTCCCAGTGTATTGAGATTGGACCTCACGTTAATCACCCTGCTCAGAGTGATCATCCAGCTGAAGTCATGTGCAAGCGAGGTCATCTTGGTTTTGCTGGAAGTAAACCAGACCCAACTGTTCACCTTCATATGAAATCCAGGTTCTACTTCCATGGGAAGAGTGTTTGGAGTAGCCTTTTGGCTTCAACTGACAAGTCCTGTTGACAATTCTTTTTGCCATTTGACTCCTGATAGAAACCAGAAGAGCCTTTGGTAGGTAGTGCCTGATGGCTTGTGTTTGTTACAGCCCTCAGAGGGATGTGCATTGGCTTTTTTCCTGCCTGTTTTCCTGTGGAAATCGGGCTTTTTCTGTCACACTTTTTCTCTGCCAGCCTGTCCAACCCTATCCTATTGAATTCTTGACTCCGTTGGCCAGTTTTAGTCCTGTTTAATGGTGAGGCAGATGCCTTTAACGATATTAAGGTTCTACCACTGTAATGAACGTTGGCAGCCAGATAGAGGAGAGAGATGTAATTAATGCCTGTGCTGATGAAAAGGCTTCAGCGTGTGCTCGGCTTTCCTAGGTACCAGGCTTTATTAGCTGTGTTGTGAACAAAACTGCCTGTTTTTATATTGTGCGAGCATTACCGTGGTGCTTTAATAGGTGGCTTTGCTTCTGTGGTTTGTCTTGCTGTCATGTGCAAGAGCCCTAATGAGGGTTCAAAATGCCGTTGAGCATGCCAAGGTTGAGCGTGCAGGCTGGTAGTGCCAAGTATCAGTGTTACTAATTCTGGGAGATAATAGAGCTGCACGAGGGCACAGATCTCTTCTTGCCCTGCTCCTCCAGACCTTAACTCTGTAGATGTTCCCATCTAGCATCTGCTGCTTGAGGTCTCCATCCTGAGGCAAAGATTGCAGCATCTTGGGCTGCTGACACTTCTCCCTGCCAGAAAATCCTCCTTGTATCATCAAGCCCTCACCTTCACCAGCTTCTCTCCTGGGACCTGGGGTTCCCACCTTTCCCTTTACACAAGGAAGCCAGTTTGACTTGCGTAATTCAGACATTTCTTCTCTTACATGATACTCTATTATCTTTTTCACCTTCAACATTCCATAAAAATGGGGAAAAGCAAGTCAGTTTTACCACCTGGGCAAAAATCATAAAGAAAAATTCTTTACTTCTAACTCCAAAAAGTATTTGAGCAGCTGGTCTAAGATAGCCAAACATTTGTGCGGGGAACAAGCAGCAGAAACATACATTGTTTCGAAGGTTTAAATTTATAAAAAAGCATGTATCAGGAGTATGGTTAAATATGATGCATGTGCAAGCTCAAAGCTGATGTGCTTTAGATCACTGCCTTAATTGCCTTTTAGACCTGAGGTTTAGAATTGGCCTGTCAGCCTAAAATAGGCTGGTTTTATTTGGAGTTATGAATCTGAGGCAGAAATGTCAGATAAGATGATGTACAGCCCAGTAAAACGAGTCTTTTTTAACGTTCCAGGCTTGGCTCATAATGATACTAATAGATGATCTTGGTTGAGTTCCTGAATAAGATGCAATAAGTGTATCCTTTTTTTTACCCCGTGGCAAGATATTTAAGCATTAATTTAAGTGTACATAGCATGTCATGACTCTCTTCCTGCAGCTTCGTCTGTTTCTTGTGGTACCTTTAAATTTTGTTTAGGCTTTTGTGTTACTCTAGTCTTGTAAGTGGCTCTTATCAACAATTGGAAGTAGTAAAGTAGGCATGATTAATTCCGAGAAATTGAAAGAATGAATATATATGTACATGCACACTGTTCTATGGGCTTTTATTTAATGTCTTTTATGAATCCTGATTTTTTTTTTTTCTTGACATATATCCTAGTTTTACACACCAGAAGCAGTTTGCAGACTTGCCTACTTAGCCAACTGTTCCTCCTGGATGTTTTTTGTTACTCATATCATGGATTATATTACCTAATTTGTAAAATATCCAAAGAGCTGTAAGATGGGACATAGCAAATTACTGAAAACCACAGACACACAATTTATTTTATTTTTAATAAATGAGCTCCTCTGCTGGAATACAGAAAACTTCAGGGGGTCTGCAAACACTTTCAGAGGCAGTTGGCTCAGTATTGGTCCTAACCAGTAGAACAACCCAATCTCTCTGAAGTGAAGTATGTGGGTAACCTTCCTTTTTAGATTTAAAAGATGCTTTTCTGATATTTATTTCACACCTGCAGAAGTTATTTGAAGGGTGTAACATGAAGATGTGGAAAGAGGAGAAAGGCAAAGGGGAGATCTCCCTTTGAAATGTTGCTGATACTTGTGTTCTTCCGCTTTGCGTTCCAGTGAAATGAAGCAGAAGCTGGATGAAGAGGGCAACAAGTGCAGCATCCTTTCCAAGCAGCAGAAGTTCAACGAGCGCTGCTGCATTCGCTGCTGCTCCCCTTTCACGTTCCTTATCAACAGCAAGCGACAGTGCCAAGACTGCAAGTACAACATCTGCAAGAGCTGCAGCTCTTACCAGAAGAAGGAGAAGGCCTGGATTTGCAGCGTCTGCCAGCAGGCAAGGTAAAGACCTATCGTTGAGCAATCTGCGTGAAGCAGCTGTGGCCTGACCTGCGCTTTTCCTTCTTTGCCAATAGTTAATGCTGGTGGGGTAGGACATAAAGTCCCTGTTTCTGGAGGTTGGTTCCTGAGGCGTGACATGCCTGGTTTTTGTGGAGGTTAATTTGTTCTGAGAGTGTTTGGTTTTGTGTTGTGTTCTCTGGGCTCGCTGAGCTGGACTGATGAATCAGCAAGCAGTAATTGGACTTAGCTTGAGCAGGGCTGGGATCTCCTGAACTGCCTGGCTTGCTAATGGAGCCTGAGCGCAGATGGTGGTCAGGCACTTAATCATCTTGAAGCAAATCCCACTGATGGGTGGGGAGTGGAAAGGAGGATGTTGGTGAATGGATCATCCAGCTGTGACTGTGTTTGTGGAGTGCTTTTCTAAATGCCAGCTCATTGGTGGGGCTGCTTTGGGCTCACCTTGGCAAATAACCAGAGAAAATAGCAGTGCAACCTGTTGTAATTCTTAACATCTGTTAAGGATATGCTGCCAGGCTTCTGTTTGCAGGGGTTTCACCCTCGCATCATTGCTGGGGCCTCCTCTGACCTTGCTCCAACAGGTCTGTGTCTCTCCTGTGCTGAGGACTCCGTTCCTCATAGTTTAATTTTGAACACTGGTGACTAAAGCAGCTGAGCATTTGTGACAAAGGTAGCTGTTTATTTTTTATGTTTCTCTTTAGCGGAGAGCATAGGATGAAGACAAGAGCCGAGTCCCCTTCCTGTGCTCACCAAAGACTCATTGTTCCCATTTTTCCCATCAACACCCACTTACATTTTAAGCTTTCACATGGTACCTGTGAATGAAGTGTGTGCCCTTTGACACAGGGCCTTAAAATCATCCCAGCTGGATGGTGCCAAATGCCAGCCTTTGAACCTGAAGGAGGTTGTGTTCTGCACACCACATATTCCTTCTTTCCTTTTACCTTGGAAAACCTACACACAACTCATTTTCTCCGGTGAGGACACAGAATGAGAGGAGGATCTTTTCCAGAAATGTGGAGAGCTGTGGAGCCAGAGATGTTTGTACTTAAGTCATTCGGGCATTTCACATTACACCTTTTCCTTCCACTTCTCCTGAGCTCACCCGTACAGGCCGCCGGATTTGCAGATGCTGATGAGCTGCACTTAAAAATAGTTTTTGCTGACTTCACAAGAAAAAGTCTCAGAAGAATCGCATTTCAGAAGAAAAATCTGTGGCTCTACTATAAAAAAAGCTCTTTCTGACCCTCGAGTCAGGGCTTTTCACCACAAGCCTGGGCAGCCCTCAGAGTCGCCCACCTGTACCTCAGTTATAAACATTTCCTTTGAGACTCAAGACATGGCTTGAGTTATTTTTCAGTGAATAAGTGAACTAACACTGCTGCTAATCATTTTATGATCTGGTTTATTGTTTGGACTTCCAAATCGCTGTAGAGGAAGCAGAGACTGGCCTTCGTCAGGGGCTGCTGAGGTGGTTTGGGGGGGGCTTTTTTTGCTTGGACTCGATGATCTCAAGGTCTTTTCCAACCTGAAAACCTACAAGTCTGCTTCTTCTAGGGGTAAACACCACAGTCTGTTGTGAGTTCTTTCTCAGTGTTGCTTTACCAGTGACTTACCCCTCAGGTGGAGCATGGACTGTGAGCTCCTGCCCCTCTCCAGCTCCTCCGCTGAAGTCTTTGATTTTTTTCCCTTTAATAAGATAGCACAAGTTGTGGAGGTGGTTCTTGGTTTAGCTGCTGCCTGTCTGTACATCTTCCTGCACAATAGTGAGCTAGAAATATCTTGGAGAGGACTGCATTTTCAGGTGGTTCTCCTTTTTTTTTTTCTCCCTTTTTCTGTATGGTTTGATTTAATTCTACAAGCGTTAATGTTGTAATTATCTACTGTGCAGAAAGAGCTTAGGTGAACTGGAAAAATACAAACATCTATAGTTCAGACTTCCTATAATAGTCTGTTTGTGTTCCAGCTCTGCTCTAGAGCAGTGCTCCAGTAACCCTGAGTTTTATTTCTAGGGGGTATTGAGAACATGTCAACTAGTTCTCTGATGTCCAAAGCATTTTTTTGCTGTACAAAAGGCCATAAAGCAAAAATAGGTTTTGTAATGATGGTTTGCCTCATACGTTAGAGCCAGAGACTCTGATTAGGTGAATTCCTTGGAAGATACATTTTGTTTGTCTGCGCATGTGAAAATTCTGAAAAGTTCCTGTATGATGTGGGAATCGGAACCAAAGGCTTGGGGATGGTTAGAATTATTTTGGAAAGCGTTGTATAAACATCCCTTTGGCTTGGATTTAAAACCCTTCTGGGAGCTGTGTACCCTTTTCTTTAGACCATCTTATTTTTGTTTTCATACTCCCGATTTGACTGCTGCTTTTAAAAGAAAAAAAAAGCAAGCAAGAGAATATAATTTATCTTCATAGACTCTCAATCCAGCGTTATTTTAGAATGTTCTTTGTATTTTCTTTTGCGTTTATTGTGATGCCTGGTTGAAAGGTAGGGGTCTAACTAGACTCTTAACATTTTGCATCAGTAGCAAATGTAATTGTCTTACTGGAACTTGAAAATGAATGAGAATTAGATTTATTAGATATGTATTCGATTTTTTTTCTTTTTAATATACATTGCAGTTAGTCTTGAGGAAAATTTATTAAGGTCTAGTCTACCTTCAGTGCCAGTACATTTGTCTCTGACTAGCATGTATTGAGATTGATGCTAATGTAAAAATGGAGCAATGCTTCTGATAACATGAGAATTGCAACAGAAAATAAAAATCTACACTCAGTGGGCAGACGGAACACCCTTCGAATAGGCTGGAGCTTTGCCAGGCCCAGGAACAGGCTTAAATAAAATCTTTGTATTTCAGCTGGTTTTGTTTGGAGGGCCCATTCACCATAACGTGCTTTAATGTCAGCAGAACAGAGTGTATTTCTGTGGGAACGTGATAAAGTTGATGGTAGATCTGATTTTTCTGCTTAGCTGATGCAAGGTTTAGTGCAAAGCTCTTCACAAGGCAAAAAGAAAAAAATCCCACCAAAATTTGGCAAAACCTTTGGGCAGTACTTGGAGAAAAAGTAGTTCTCCCGGTTAATAACTGAGCCTTGTATTTGTTTGTTGATGCGTTTGGCTGTAACAAAACAGTTGGTTTCAGGACTTGGTTGTGGAAAGCTAATGAAGATGTAAGGCTGCTTAGCAGTCTTGTTTTGCTTTCCAGCAGGCTGAACCATCTGGTGAAAGGAAGCTGAAATATCTTCTAGGTGGTCTGCTGCAGCTTTGTGTACATTTTGGTGGGAGCTGCATGTTTCTGCTGTCTGAGGTCCTCGTCTGACATTAGGGAGAACTTCTAGAGAACTTGGAAGCCGTGACTTTGTCATGTAAATGCCAGGAAATGTGGTTTTTTTCTTTCTGAGATAGAAGTGTGTGGGAATATCAACTTGCTGCCAGGCATAGCAGAAAAGATACTTTTAGCTCTGCCATGTGCACGTTGTCTTCACTGGACCCATATGGGTCATCTGCTTTTTTAGAAGTCCTCTGAGTGAGTCCTATTTGTTTTGTACTGAAGGGATTTACTAATTTTAAGTAAATAGCAGTGAAAATTATTTCCCTTGGCTCTGTGTGCTTATAGAAATGGATACAATTCCTTCCAAAAATGCCTGCTGCTGTATTCCAATTTTCTTCCTCCTCCTCCCACCACTATCTCTGTGGTTTGTGTCCTGCCTCTTGATCTCCTTCTCCCCACCATGCTTCGGCATCGCGGTGGATCACAAAAGCCGTATCTTTTTGCTTATGATACCCATGAAGAGCAAGGGTGATAGCTTGGATTTTGCACAAGAGCCAGGAGCAGCCTTTGGTTTATTGAGTTGTTCCTTAGCTGGAGGAGGAGGAGAGAGAAACGCGCAAGCTGGTTGCTTTGGCAGGTTGATCTCTGCTGGGTTTTTTGCTAGCCTGATCTGTCTTAATTATTTCTGAAGCATGCACTGTGGAGAATTTCAATTCTGCTCGGCAGAATGAAGCTGTACTTGCAGAACGTGCAGCAGCCCGCAATGCTGCACCCGGCTTTGAGAGAGGTGTCTAAAAATGGAATTGGAGAGGGGAGAAAGAAAGGGAGGTCTATTAAAACAGCTAAATGCAAGTGCTAATTAGGCGAGCTTTAAGTAGCCTTGGCAGTGAGTGTGGCTGAGTGCCTGGAGGACTAATCTGTGTTTTAGGAGCTCAGGACTCCAGTTTGAGCTCTTCACCTGACTGTCAAGTGACCTTGGTGAAGTTTCCACATCTCTGGACATTCCCATGTACCGAAAAGATTTAATGATGCTGAGCTCCTGGAGGTTGGTGGTTGAAAAGTTAAACTCTATAGCTGTGAAGTGCTAAGTATTATTAATGTAGTGCTGTTATAGAAGTTTTGCTGCAGTCAGCACGGCTAAAACCTTTGCGTTGTGTGTGGCAGTAGCACAGAAAAGTGTGTGCATGGATTCTCGTAGGGAATGAAGGAGGATAGAATATCACAGCTTCATTTTCCATGCTAATGCTTGCCTGTGTTTGGCCCCACCTACCTTCAGGAAGCCCTAGTAAGAGAAGTTGTCAAACGCTTTCTCTAGTAGGAATAAATATTATGTAAACAGCGTGCAAAAATATTGAGGCTGCTGACCTGGGAGGAGGGGAATATGGAGGGATATAACACAGTTTTTCCACATTCTAAGCATCATGCAAATTATAAATTGGACTGACTTAGCCTTTCAGTTTTGCAAAAGCCAAGGGACTTTTGATGAAGGTGACAAAGGGAAAGCTAATAAAAAATACACAGGGTTCTTCAAGTGGCAAGCGAGAACATCACCCCTTAACTTACAGTACCCTACGCTGGGTTGGTGGCAGGCAGAGAAGGGGTAGGGTTTGTGGTGGTTGAACAATGGAGAGCAAGAGATGGCAGTATCTAATCAGAGGACTCAAATTTACAAGTGTGAAGGACCTCAAGCCGAGATTTTCCTCGAAAAAAAAAGGAGAAAAAAAGTTGTATCGTGTCCAAACCCAGCCTATCATTCTGACTCCTGGGGGGTTGACTCAATAATGCTTCTACCTCTCTTTAAAATGACAAAATTACACATCCCTTATTAATACAGCAATTCTGCATAAAGCAAGTCCAGCCCAACTAATTCTTGGGATCAGCAGTAGTGCTACTATTCTTATTTTTAAAATATATCAGGTATTTAATCTGCTGTCTCTTTTTCCTGGAGACCAAAGTGATTCTTTCCTCTCCTACTGCCTTGCCAACCAGTTGACGTTTTCACACGCTCGCAAGTTGAGAAAGTTGTTTCTGGACCTGGATACAGTCTAAGTAGGGTGATCATCTTAAAGGTCTCCTCCAACCTAAAGGATTCTGTGATTCCAGCATTCCTGTGTGGTGTTGTGGGGTTTTTCTGGTTGACAGAGGGGATGGGCTTTGCCGTTCTGGCAACCTCTCTCCTAGAGAAGATTTCGGAATAAACTGAGGCAGCCCTTAGGACTGATGGTTGTAAGACATTTGTTTTTGGTAGTAATTCTGAAGTAATTTTACATTTTACGAAAAGCCAGCATTGCAATTGGTGTCTTTCAGCCTTAGGCTCCATGGTCTATGTCAAAATGTCGTCTTATGTTTTTCTTTTAGGATCAAAGGGCTATCGGATGTAAGGGAATTTGAGGTTAACATTTTAGAACCTTTCTGTATCCCTGAAGCTGTTTCTCTGAGTATAGAAACTAGACCGCTCACACAGAAAACGTACTTAAAAAGCATCTCTAACTCCTAAAGATGGTGTGGCAATAGTGGTTATTTTTCTCCTCATGGAGATGATAATCAGGGACTGACTATTCTTAGGAAACACCAGCTTTTGAAGCACTCTTAGGTAGATTTTTGGTAGAGAAGGCTGGTTTTGTGACCAGCGAAAGTGTACTTCTCTGAGTTCATTCTGTGCAGTATGTTTAAATACTGTATTTTCCACTTTTGGAGTTTTCCACTTGCTACCGAAGACAGTGGTTCTGCCGAGAGAAACAGCAACAAAATAGAGTGAAAAGAGATTGACAGGAGAAGTAGAAGGAGGAGGATGGGGGGAATCACACGATGATAGTTTGAAACATTAGTCATGTAACGTGTCGTCGTAATTCCCAGCTGGCAATTAAGCAGCACGTATCTGCATAAAGGATTGGTAACACTAGAGGGTAACGTTCAGGATCTCGAGCAACACTTCCAGTATGTAATTTGCACATCATTTGACGGATACCTGCCTCACACGCCCCATACGCTGCCTTATCCCAGCGCTTCATGGAATTAGTCCAAGCAGAACCAGACCTCCAGCTCCATGGCTGGCTGTGACTTCACAATGTTGCGTGAGTAGATTTTAAAAAATAAATAGGACAGTCAGCCAGAAAAATGACATGATTTATTCCTCTCCTTGTGGATCTAGGTGCTGTGCCAGCTCTTAGGCTGTGGTGGCTGGAGCTCCCCCAGGGCAGTGAGCACCTCTCTGGTGATTGGGGAGGTCCAAGGTGGAAGAGAGCAAGTGATTCTAGCTCTGAGGTGCTGGAAAGAAGGACAACGAAGCTGGGGAAGGGTCTAGAGCACAAGGGTTGTAATGAGCAGCAGAGACACCTGGGGTTGTTGAGCCTGGAGAAAAGGAGGCTCAGGGGAGACCTCCTCACTCTCAACAACTCCCTGGAAGGAGGTTGGAGCCAGGTGCTTTCAGCAACAGCTCACTTTTGATGTTAGGATTAATGGATGTCAAATAGACTCCTCAGGTGGTGGGCGTGGACAAACTACAGTATTTAAATCTGCTGACTTTCAAAGGGAAACCAAGCGCTGTGTTAAATGAGCGTGGATGTCAACTCCCCAAGGCTTGTGCCGAGTTTGGCAGTGTCCATCCCGCAGCTGCAGTTGCTCTGATGCACCAGCTACTGATATTACAGAGTCACAGGAGGAAATTACCACCTTGAAATTCTGGAAGTCAGGGCTTAGCTCCCAGCTCTCCTTTCGATCGTCCCTGACTAAGGGCAGCTCTGGGAAACTTTGCATGCCCCAGCTCCTTTTTCGGGGAAATATCATAGATGATAATGGCAGCTCCTAAGTTCGGCTCAATTCTCAGGTGCAGTACAGTTGGTGGGTGCTACCACAAGGCAAATTGAGATCAGCGTCACTTCTGAACTCACTCACCTCGTGGGTACCTCCCAAAATGCAGTTTAGCCTTTATGTGGGCTTTGGTAACTCTTATTGCTCAAAGATTCTGCTTCTCTCAGTTCAACTTTTGAAAGCTCTGGTTTTGAAAAGCTGCTGTCCCAGCATTCCTTAAGCAGAAAAATGTTAGTTGTCAGAGGTAATTTTAAAATAGAAGGTGAATGGATGATGCAATCTCATTGACAATGCCGGGCAATGGCTCCTGGATTGTGCTGAGTCTCATGAGCTGTCTGACATTTGCACACTTTTCATTTAGGTTATAAAGGCTTCATCATGGCTTCCAAAATTATTTGGACACTGATGTTTTCCGGGATGATTGCTGATGCTGATTCTGTGCGTTAGAAATGTCTTTGAATGGTTTATGAAGGGTAGAAGGACTTTACATCAAATGTAGCTTTAGGGTATATTTAAAGGTAGAAAATTAATACACAGATCATAGAATCATAGAATGGTTTGGGTTGGAAGGGACCTTAAAGATCACCTCATTCCCTGCCATGGCAGGGACACCTCCCACTAGTCCAGGTTGCTCCAAGCCCCATCCAACCTGATCTTGAACACCTCCAGGGGTGGAGCATCCACAGCTTCCCTGGGCAACCTGCGCTGGTGTCTCACCACCCTCAGAGTGAAGGACTTCTTCCTAATTTCTAATCTAAGTCTACCCTCTTCCAGTTTGAACCCATTACCCCTTGTCCTATCACTACAAGCCCTCATAAAAAGTCCTTCCCCAGCTTTCTTGTAGGCCTCCTTTAAGTACTGGAAGGTTGCAATAAGGTCTCCCAGGAACATTCTCTACATCTAGATCCTGCTACAGAGGAAAAAAGTGTTTCCTTCCTGTCTCTCCATGTCTTACATAACAGATATGTATAAGGGTGTGTAGATAGCTATTTTTTTATAGTACGTGGAGGGAGTAATTTTTTTTTATTACTCTGTAGGTGACAGAATTCATCAGGTGAGGAAGTAGGAGGCAAACCTGGATTCTGCTTCCCACTCATGGCTTGCTCACCATCTGGTGCTGAGAAGGTCACTCTGCCTTTCTTTTTTTGCTCCATTAGGAGAGACACGTAATCCTTACTTCGATAAAGTGTGTTCATGTGAGCTTTGTATAATTTTACTTTTTTTCACTTGAAGTCGTACAGACCTGCAGTGTCACAATAAAAAAACATGGATGTGACAGTCTCCATATGGGAAATGAGGGCCTTGGAAGGCTCCAGGCTCTGATGATCTTACTGTGTCTTAATCAGGAACAACAGATATGCCATCCAGTTAACTAGGTGAGACATTTTAAAGCTTTTCTCCTTGGGAATCCTTTGTAAGGATCAGTCCAGGGTCTTCTCTCACCTATCAGGAGTAGGGTATCACCAGTCTACTTAGATCTTAGTCCATGTGTGCTCTGCAGCCGGCTCGTCTTGGGCCAGAATGTGAGGATGGGGTAACCCCACAGGTAGGTCAACAGAAAAGCATCAAGATGGCTCAGAAGTTGCTTCACTGTACACTATAACATGGAGAATTGGTGGGATGGTAGGGACACAGAGCTGGGGTTTCTACCATCAGATCAAAGAAAAACGCGGGGAGCAGGGACATCTGCAACCAGAGCAGGTTGCTCAGAGCCCCGGCCAACCTCACCTGCAATGGTGCCAGGGATGGGGCAGCCACCACCTCTCTGGGCAACCTGGGCCAGGCTCTCACCACCCTCAGTGTAAAAAATTTCTTCCTTCTCTCTAGTTTGAATCTCCCTCTTTTAGTTTAAAACCATCACCCCGTGTCCTGAACATCCTAAATGCTGTTATTTCTGTTTTGCAAGAAAAAAAGCAGGATCAGGTGGGAAAGAATTAGCTTCTTAAGAGAATGCTTTTAACTGGGCCTCTGTATTAGTAAGAATTTCCTCGGTCGTGGGAAGTTTCTGTTAAGCCAAGCCAGAAAGCCTAACAGCCCTACCATGCTCTTGTGAAAGTTCCCTCTAGCTAAAAATGTCTTTTCCCTGTGGTGGCAAAGATTCTGGCAAATGTAAAGAGAGTTGGGGTGGGGAACCAGGTGCTAAATAGCTTTATTGCTTCTCTGTGATGTGACTTTTCCTAATCCCATCAGAACAGCAACATATTGGCTGCTTGGCTTTTTTCCCTATTTGACATATATATAAGATGAGCAGAAAATTCTCTCCTTCCTTCATTTAAAATGCATTGGTGAGGCTGCACCTCGAATTCTGGGTTCAGTTTTGGGCCCCTCACTCCAAGAAGGACATTGAGGGGCTGGAGCATGTCCAGAGAAGGGCAACAAAGCTGGGGAAGGGTCTAGAGCACAAGTGTGGTGAGGAGCGGCTGAGGGACCTGGGGGTGTTGAGCCTGGAGAAAAGGAGGCTCAGGGGAGACCTTCTGGCTCTGCACAACTCCCTGACAGGAGGTTGGAGCCAAGTGGGTTCAGTCTTTTCTCCCATAGAAGAAGCAATAGGACAAGAGGAAATGGCCTCAAGTTGCACCAGGGGAGGTTTAAGTTGGACATGAGAAACAATTCCCTTGCTGAAAGGGTTGTCAAGCCGTGGAACAGGCTTCCTAGGGCCGTGGTGGAATCCCCATCCCTGGAGGGGTTTCCAAGCCGTGGAGATGTGGTGCTGAAGGACATGATTTAATGGTGACCTGGCAGCGCTGGGGTAACGGTTGGACTCAATGATCTTAAAGGTCTTTTCCACCCAAAACAATTGTATAACGACGAGCTTTTGCTAGTGCACCATCTTCCTAGATGGAGTAGGATGTTCTGTGGTACCAAAACCCATACAGCCCATCTTCAGCTCCTCTGCGCTGGCACAAAGGCTTCCTCTTTTCCAACACAAATCTCACAGGTCTGTTCTGCTTTTAATTCTTGCTGAATAATTGTCTCCAGATGCTTCTACAGATTCATCTCCAATCTGAGCAGTACCCTCAGAATAAATGTAGCAGTTACTGCCTCTGAGAGTCTGCAGAGAGTAAAATGATTCTACCATTACCCTGACTGTTGGGATTTATTAAGACTGCTGCTTTTATGCCTAATAATTAAAGAACCTGCAGCGTCGTGGGATATTGCCATGGGTCTGAAATAAATTAATTCAAGCTGACATCAAGATTTAAATGAACTTTGTTTTCCTATGGCAGGGAGCTGTACCATCCCTTTTTTTTTTCTTTTCTTTTTTTTTTTAAAAAAAAACAAATTGCTAAGTGAGTCTGTGTGTGTTTGCGATAAAAAAAAATATATTTTTCCAAAAGACAGTAAGCTCCTCCCCTGTGGTAGTGTTGCCCGGTGTTCTACTATTACAACACTATCACAATTTCAGGTTATTTTCCTCCAGTTACTCCTTTTCTCATCAGCTTACATTGAAAGATCCCAAAATACTTACAGCCTTTTAACTGGTTTAGACAAAGCCTCTGCAAGAAGTTGTTTCAGGTTCCGTGTCTCATTTGATGCCGAGAATTCAGTTGTGTGTAAAAGCACCGTGTCTAAACGGCTTTTCTGTGTATTTACAACCTGTTTGGCGTCGTTACAGGAAAGGCACAAGAAATGCTCGTTTGGAATGTTTGAAAATCCACTGTGGTGGTGGCAGAGGGAGGAAAGACCACCCTGAACCCCCCTTTCAGGGGCAGCACGCCTGTGGTTCATGGGGTGATGTGGTCCTGCTTTGGTTTATATAAAGAAATATTCCCTAACATCACCTGTGAAAAATTCCCTGATGTTGTTACACCAGTGCTGTGTGTGCTTCCATAATTGAAGTTAAAATGAGTTTAATATTTGAAGCAGAGCTTCACAGGAGGAATGTTTCACAGGAGGGATGCTTCGTACTACTGCTAGGATTAACAAATATATTTGAGTAGATACTGAAGTAAATATTCGTGTTGAAGTAAATATTCTGAACGTTTTACAAGTGTGTGGATTAATTTGAGTTTAATCTAATATAATTTCTGCCCATAACACAGGGTAGTGACAGGAAAGAGCAGGATGTTCAGCCTTCCCGTTTACAAAACCACTGAAAGTTTTTGGTATATTTGAAGAATTTGCTTCTTGGATCATAATTTTTCTGCCATTCTCTCTAGTTGGAAGCTTCTTTGTCGGCGTGGAATGAAAACATAATGCTTCATGATTGTTACCGCTTTTAGTTGAGTAATTTTGCTTTACAGTTACATACCTTAATGTAGCTGCATGAGAGATGTAAGCTGACCTTTTATTTTTCTGAGTTTGGCACAAATTTAGAGATTTTGGGGTTCCTTTTTTATGTAAGTTTACTGCTACAGGCTCTTGACTGCAGCGCTAGAGTGAAACAGGCGTAAAATTAAAATTAAGTGTTGAAATTATAATTATATAGTCAATTTTGGCAGTTCACTTCCCAGTAAAAATACTAAGAATTCCATCTTGCAAATAGTAGTCCAAGTACTGAGAAAACTGAAGGCAAAGGAAGAGGCAAGTAACTGTATGCAAAGAAAAATGCACTTTCCAGAGTGATTACTTGCTTTATGCTTTTGTGCGTACACTGGATACCTGCTATTTAAAACTTGAGCCATTTTCCTGGAGACCTTCCGTTTGTCTTTGGTGTCAAACATTTCCATGGTAACAATTCACTTTTCCGTCTTCTCTTTCACTGCTTTTGCCTTGAAATAGAAGAGTTGGTTATTATTGAGAAAAGATACAGTTTAGGTCGATCGTAGTGGTCTTGGGTATTTTTACTGGCGTTACATTTTATCAGCTAATACAGCAGATTTACCCGTTGCGTCGGTAGTGATCTAGTTGTCCTTTTTTGCTTTTCAGCTTCTTAAAAAGATTTTTAACCTTCTGTAGAAGCTTGGGGGCTACGAAAAGAAAATCAGTGGGGTTGGTTAAAGACCAGTGCAATGCTCTAAGTATCTTGGTGACACCCAAAGATATCTGAAGAGCATTTAAGCTGCAGTGGTGAGCACATGGAAGATCTGTGTTGCAATGATTAAGACTGCTATGAAGGGATAACTCAGATGTGCATTATTAAACTTTTCATTTTTCATTTTCAATTTTTCTCAAATTTCTCTTGGACTGGTTCGTCCAGATTAAATTTCTTGTGGACTGATTTGTCCACAGCACATCTTATTGTGGTCCCGCTGCCAGAGTGACAAAAGAACTACCCAGAGGCTGAAGCACTTGCTTCATTTCTTTCAGAAGCTGAGAGTAATGTGGTCAATAAGCCAAAAATTGCCCTGGAGGCACAGCTTACATTTCTGCACAGGAGTCGCAGCTTCTGTATTCCTTCTGCAAAGCAGAGAACAAACCAACCCCTGTGCTACTAGGCTGAGACCTACGTGCATCTTTAGAGAGCTCAGCATGCTTCAGCAAGCCTCGCAGGTCCTTGGCACTTGAGGGAAGAGGGGTAGCAGGTGATTATCCTTTGGGAAGCAGCATGAGAGGAGACCGGGATGCTTGGTCAGGGTGTTTCTCAGAGATGTGTCAAGAGCAGATGACTCAGGCTCTGCTCCTGCCTTTGCAAGAGCATGAGCTTTAGGGAGCATTTAGCCAGCAGAGTTTTTATAGAGAGTTTGTTAGCAAAGAAAGTCACACTGCTCTGCTGAGTCTCTGTTAAACCTCACTGAGGTTTCTCAGTATCACATACTGATACCAAATTTTGTGGGTTTTTCAGAGGCGCGCAAACTTTCCTGTGTCTGTTTCAGAGGTTCTCCTTCCCCGCGCTCAAGAGTGAAGCATCTCGAAGAGGAGATCACGAGAGAGATGTTTTCAAATCTGTGAAAAACACATTGTTCTTTAGCCTCATCCTCAGAAATTGTGAGACAGCTTTGATGTTTTCAAAATATTTAATGTAAGGCCAATCCCCAGCAGGGTTCTGAGCAACCTGCTCTAGATGCAGATGTCCCTGCTTACACAGGGGGGTTTTGGACTAGGTGACCTTGGAAGGTCTCTTCCAACCCAAACCAGTCTGTGATTCTATATACAGGTATAAAATATAATCACTGGTCATGCAGGAACACCTGGTGCTGCTTGTTTGGCCACTGCTGGGGTTGCTGTTGCTGCAGTGGAGCCATCCACATGCTCCAGATAGGAGCATCCCCCAAGGCTTTGGTAGATGAGCCAATTTAATTTTCGTCTTGTAGATTGTTGCCCATGTTGCCAGCCCGCAGGCTTTTCTGCATGGGGGGTATCTCCTTGTACTTTTGTTGTTGATGTCAGGCATGGTAGGGCCTTCATATTGACAAACTTCTTGCAGAAACACAGTTTGATATGGAACAGCAAACTCTAGGGCTGGTTTCCTTCAGGTCTGGAGGGTGGCTGGCTTGCTTCCTTCCCCCCAGGTTTCCTTTAGAGCCTGAAAATCAAGTTAGAACCTTAATTAACAGAGAGCTGGGAGTCGTTCCAGCATGGATTATTTGACAATGTGAATGTGGCTTCTCTTGTCTTCTCCAGTCAGCCTGAACTCAGGGTCCTTTTACTGCTCCTGATCATCAATTAAGTGTTAACCATGAAAGGGAAAATTTAGTGCTGGGAGAGATTGCCTGTTCTGACTTTAAAGGTGACATTGCAAACAGTGGAGCTTATTGAAGTTTTAATTAAAAGTATTGCCAACTTCTCTTTAAACTTCATTGTCTGTGTTATCAGTTGTAATCATCTGTTTCTAAGGAAATTTAATCAAGGAGCGCAGGATTGATACAGCCCTAATGTGAAAATATATTAAGAGGATTTTTTTTTCATGTTTAGATAATAATTTTAAATAATAAATATTTGTATTTTTATATATATGTATGAAACAGTTTTTAAAAATACATACACATTTTGCATACTCATTCCAAAACCCTTTTCATAAATTATGGGAGCTAACATGGAGGCTTCACATCAGCATTACTTAATGAAACACATCCTGCATAAATGCATTTTTAGACTAGTTCCAGGCCCGAGGGAGTGATTTTTTTTGATGCAATGTATGTACAAAACATGAGCATTATAAATCTGTCTGTACCTCTTCAACTTCCAGGTGTGTTTGTTGGTTAGTTTGAAGGTGTTGGATTTAGTAATTTAATTGCTTTAGTAATGTAATTCTAATTGGTTTTAGAAATTTATAATTTGAAACTTTTAATTCTGTTTCTCAATGGCCACTTTAAATACTGGTTTTTCATAAGCACCTTGAATTGTTCTACCAGAACACACAGTTGAGAACCGTAACATTGTTAAAATTGGGTTGAAGTTATTTTACATCTGATACTTCTCTTGGGAGAAGAAACTTCAGTTCAGTTAACCATTTTTGGTTTGTTTGTTTTTTTGTTTGTTTGGCTTTTTTTAATACCAGTTACTAAAATCTGCAGGTTATTGGAGGAAAGAAAAAATCTTCATTTGAATGATCTGTCAACCATGGACGTTTATCTGCCTTATTTCTGTCCTTCCCTTTGGTTGCTCTGGCAAGTTAGAAGGTTGCCGTTCCACGTTGAGTTTACAAGTGAGGTGGTTCTTTATCTTACTTAAGACAAGTTATCTGATGTAAAGAGCCTTTTGTTTTCATGAGCATGCTTCCCATCTGTGGTTCTTATTCCCTATGAAGTTTTACAACCTGGTGTCCTCAAGGGTGTTGCACTTAATGATCCTGGAAGCACAGAAACAAAAGGCTGCAGTCCTCATGCAGGACTTTGTGTGAAGGTAAATGTGAGAATTTCCAGCTTCACACATGAATTCTTGTCTAGTAGAAGAATATACAGTTGTGATTGTTTATTGATTGATATTGGGGGCCTGTCAGAAAGATGGTGACAAGCTTTTTAGCAAGGCCTGTTGCGACAGGACAAGGGGTGATGGTTTTAAGCTAAAAGCAGGAGATTTAGACTTGATAGAAGAAAAAAAATTTTTCCACTGAAGGTGCTGAGCCCCTGGCCCAGGTTGCCCAGAGAGGTGGTCGCTGCCCCATCCCTGGCACCATTGCAGGTGAGGTTGGCCGGGGCTCTGCTCCAGTTGCAGATGTCCCTGCTCCCTGCAGCGAGGTTCAACTAGATGACCTTGAAAGGGGCCTTCCAACCCAACTAATTCCATGTTTCTTATCCAGGGTTTGCTCTGTTAAAAGTATTGATTCTGAGAGCCCTCAAAACCCTTGTCTCTGATGGCAGAGGAGGAGCTGATCATCAGGCCGTGCTCTCCAGACCCTGTGTCCGGCGGCCTTGCTTTCTTCTCTTAGCAAAAGTTCTCCCCGTTACTGTTTCTATAAAGTGGTCGTGTGGCCTCGATTACAGTGGCTCAGCACAGAGATGTTGCCGTCATGCTTTATTTTTAAAAACCACAGCAGCAAAACAGAAATACCAATTTAATGTCACATCCAGCGTGGGAGATTCAGTCTAGTGGAGGGAACAATGGGCTGACAATCAAGGGGTCAGCCTCTATTTTTGGTTTCCTTGCTGACTGGCTGTGTGGCCTTGGGCAAATTGCTTTCACCTCTCTGTGCTTCTGCTTCCCCTCCAAATCCCTGCCTGTCTTTTTCATTTAGATGATTAGCTCCCCTAGGCGAGGAATGCCTCTTGTTTGTACAGTTCCCTGGGTTTCTTTGGAGGCCTTGGGGTCTTCAGCACTCTAACAATAGTGATTCACATCAGTTTTACCACTTATCTGTACTTCAGAGATCTGAGGAGCCTAATCTTCACAAAGGGATGGACGTTCCTGGCCCGTGTGTTAATGATGTTCAGCAGGGAGCTGTAAGGACAAGGCTCTTCTTGGTGTGTCAGCCCCATCATATCTCCAGGGATTAGATCAGGACTCATATAAATGTTGTTCCTGCTCTGTGACACTGTTGTTGCACACACAGAGGTGTGTCATGACCTGTGGTCCAGGAGTGAGATGTGCTCAGCCAGGTTTAGATTGGACACTAGGTAAAAGCTTGTCCCCAAAAGGGCTGTCAAGGGCTGGCCCAGGCAGCCCAGGGCAGTGGTGGAGTCCCCATCCCTGGAGGGGTTTCCAAGCTGTGGAGATGTGGTGCTGAGGGCCATGGGTTAGTGGTGACCTCGCAACACTGGGGGAACGGTTGGACTCAATGATCTTAAAGGTCTTTTCCATCCAAAACTATTCTATGATTCTATTCCAAGATTCTCTGATGTCATTAAGGGGTTTCTTCCTCACATGCTATGTGAGGTTGCTGGCAGTCACGATTTTATTGTCGTGATTTCCCTTAAAGCTTCAGTTTCCACAGCGATGGAAAGCTCAGGCTTCCCTTTTAAAAATAGTTGTGATGCTCCTGTCTTTAGAACAGAGAATACCAATCTTGAAGGCTGGAAGATTGAAGCAATAAATAAAAATACATCGGTCTGTCATCTTTCTTCAACTCTGAGTTTTTGGAAGGCTGGGATTGACAGTGCTAATTATGTCAGGAGTGAAATGAGGACCCTCTGCCACCCCTGTCCGTGCCATTTTAGTGATACGGGAACACCCACCTGCCAGAGCAGAGGATGCGCGCCCGTGATGGATCCGCATCTCATCTCTTGTCGTAGCAACGATACGGGCTGGGACGTGTTCTTCTTCCAAAGCGTAATGTGACTGTGATGTTTTCACCAAATACATGTACAAAATGGGCAAGTATTATAATAGGATGTGTCAGTGGGTTCTTAATTTGCATAGGAATTAGCATATATAAACCACATGGGGGATGAAAATTCTCCCTGAGAGAAACTTCTCTGAGCTATTATTACTAGATTACAAAGTGCAGTCATTACTATATCATTGTGATACTATTAACAGAACAATTATGCTTTTTTTTAGAAGAACTGCTTGTAAATAATATTGTTTTAAAATGGTGGGTGGAGCTGGGTTCGTATCACTTAGAGCTGGTAACCAGAGTTACCAGGGACAGGAGGCTGTAGTAATTTAATTATGAGCCTTGCACACATCTGAAAAAAAGCTGATTTTTCTCTATATTTCTCACACGTGTGCTGTGTAGATTTGCTGATGGTTTGTATATTAAAAATAATTTTTAATCGGTGTTACTGGTTCAGTTACTATCCAGCAATGGGCTGCAGATGGAGCGAAGCACCTGCAAGGGTTAACGTCTTAGTTGTTTGCTCACCACCAGAGGAGAGAAAATATTAACTACAGTGGGGGAAACGGTATATCTGTAAATTCCAAAAAAATCTAAAAAGTGGCGAATGAGTCTCAGGGAGGGGTAGTAGAGCAAGACCGATTTTGCAGCCAGCTTTCAGGCCAAGGATGTTCTCTCGCACGACATTGCTGCTTGTCTCAAAATGTGCATCACGCTACAGGAGCTACGACAGGGAGGTCTCGATGTTGCTATTGGAAACTTAGTATTTTGCATTCCCTAACCTTGGTTATTTTAGCTGTCTGTGGTGGAGCTCACGCAGTATCTCGGAGCCTTGAGCCCCTTGCTGTGCCTCTCCTCACAGGACCCCAGGGAAGGAGGGAAGGCTGAGGAGAGAAGCATCTTTCCGTGCTTTCCCTCACACCCCCTCCTTCGCCAACACCCGCACTTGAGAAATCCTCTTGTTATTCCACTGCAGGCTGTTCCCGGCGAGCAAGCTGCCTTAACTGGGGAGAGAAGCGCTGCTGCCAGGAGCTGCATCCCCTGCGCCTTCCCTTCGGCACAACTCCCGCATCCCGGGAGCTCTGGGAATGGGGGGGGTCCGTTCCCCCCTCCCGCTGCCTTCCCTCCGAAAACCTCCACTTATTCGCGACACGCGTGTTCTTCGTTATTAAAATACCGCTTGCGAAGCGGGGAATAGACTTTAGGGGTGTTCATCCTGAACGGAGTATTGAAATAGGACGCAGGGTAACTCCTCCAGGTAAATCTGCTTCTTGCTTGCTTTCTTACCGTTTGTCGTGTGTGATGCTACAGGGAGATGACTTCATTCCCCGTGCCGTGCAGTGCGGTTCTTTCCGCTCGTAACATTAGCCTGGGGTTTAAGCGTCGGATTTGGGAGTTGGGCGCCGAGATGCAGCAAACATGACAAAAATGTTGTCTCGGGTTTTTTGGAACTTGTGACAAGCGCAGCTCTGCGCAGTATTTCTCTGGATGGGCGAAGGGGGAGCTTTGCTTTTCCTAAAGGTGTTTTGATTTCCCTTTACGTTTGCAATGACTTTAAAAGAGGTTTTGAAGTAGCTTCGTCTCCACATGCAGGCTTAAAGAAAAGAAATCAGGCAATGAGAGGCTTACACGGATAAAATAGTTTTACTTTGTGAATTTGTGAGTAAATACAAGCGTTTAGTCAGTGTTTACAGGCACTGCTGAAATCCCGGGCAATGCAGTGCCTTTGGAAGCGGACAGAACCAGAGCAGTGGTTTCCCTGATACCCAGTGCTGAGAGCTCACTGATGCAAAGTAAGCCACGGATTGATTTAACGATCTGCTTCGACAACCCGTAGTGTTCTCTGTAACCGAGGTAGGACGCGTTTCCTTCAGCATCGCATGTATTTATTTTTTTTTTTTTGGTCGTGACAGTGTTTTGACAAAGATTCCGTAGCTCTCCTCGAGCTGTTCTCTTAATGCCTTTTAACCGTATTCCAGGAAAGCAGCGTTACTGTTAAACACTGCTGCTGCTGCAGTCACAACACGGGGCTCACCAGCGTCAGCCTGAAGTCCTGCCAGATGCATCACGGCATCTGTGTTGTGACGACAGAGCCGTGACATGTTACCCCACTAATGGAGGGGGCATCACAACTTCTGAAGGGAGCAGAAGCTGAGATGTTCTTGCACTGTGTATCCTTCAGCCTGGGTAACACGAGGAGAATTCTCCCTCCTTGTGTTCTGCCTTTCCAGCTGCAGCAGCTTCACAGTCTTGGATATTTGTATTTGTTGTAGGACAGACAGCAAAAAAAAAAAAAAAAATTAAGCATATTCAAGAAACCAACTGGTTTGGGTCGCCATGAAACATATTTCTATTCTTCTATAAACAGAGCTTTAAAGGATGTAATGTCTCTCTCTCAAATATAATCAATTAAAACTGATACAGGGCATGCCAGGAGAGACTGAACCGTGAGGTCACTGCTGCTGCTGAGTTGCCCCACCTCTGCTGCCTGTGCTGTGGGTCTGTAGGAATTTCTGGGAGCTGCGGGCAAGGTATGGGAGTTTGGAACAATGTGCCAGCCAGGGACTCCGGCCTCACCCTCCAGCCTTATTTTTAGGAAGATAATACTTAACACACCCAACAGAATATTGCTCTGGCTTCCATGGCCCCACACGATATGTGGTTGGGTATTCAGCCCCTCTCCAAGCGAGAGACTGAATACAGGGATGCAGGTACAACTGAAAATGTCTCAGTGGCACTTTGACAAGCAGCTCTGCAGGTAACAGGAGCGCCAGATTTCAGCTGTTTTAACGGCAGACATTGACACACTTCCTGAGCGTCGGAGTTGTCAGGGGAATGTGAGATGCAGTGAAGAGCAAAAAGGGTGTTCACAGGGCTATGAGGAGGAGGCAAAGATAAAGCAGCATAATATGGAAAACAGAGGGGCCAGATTTAATTGCTGGTGAGTTATGAGCATGGATTTACCCTAGAAATATGTTGGAACAGGCTGCCCAGGGAAGTGGTGGAGTCACCATCAAAAAACATGTAGATGTGACACTTCAGGACATGGTCTAGTGGTCAGAGAGATGTTGGTATGAAGGTTGGACTTGATGATCCTAGAACTCTTTTCCAACCTTAATGATTCTATGGAAGCTCCTGATGGTGCAGGGTGTGGGCAGGTGTCTTTGGGGCTCACCTCTGACGTATGCTGAGCACTTCTTTCCACCCGCTTCTTTCTTCCCCTCTCACTGAGTTACTTTTAGAAGCCTGTCCTTCATATTCTGTTGCATGAAAAGCGTGAAAGCCTGATGTCCATAGCCAGGTCGGTCAGATCTCTCTTGCTGTGCTGTTCTTCACCATCTTCTGAGGGATGGTTGGACCTGGCCTCTGTTTCTCAATAGTGAATTCTTGTCAAGGGCAAAATGTTTATATGATGACAAATTTAAAGTGTGTTTTCTATTCTACTTACACTGGGGTTCTCCAGTATGTCTCCAACTGATAAAACAGTCTTTTCACTATACACAACCAAGTTAAAAGAATAATTTTTATAGATTTTAAACGATGCTCATTGTCCATTCTTACATACTGCAGGCTATTTTGTGTTAATGCAGCAAAATACAGTTCATGCCTAATTTTACTTCTTTACATACATATATATATATAAAAAATATGAATGAGAAAGGGCCACAGAAGGTCAGTTGTTCTGGTGGTGTAAAATGTAGGAGAGCTGACTAGGTATGAAATCTTATTTCAAGCTTTATAGCCATTTCCCAACAGCTGATGAGATGAAAACCTGTAGTTAATTTCATTTATAAGAGCTGGGTAATAAATTGGAAGAAATGGAGAATAAGCACTTTCCCAGCCCTCACTGAAGAACGATGCCAAGAATACGATTACCTTGGTTGCATTGCTCTGGTGGAGTTTATGAATGATACTGAACATGGTGATCCCTCCTGCCCAGAGCTTTGGGTGCAGTATAACTTACTAATTAGTCACAAATCTATTTCAATCGTGCCTTGATAGACTGTTTCACAACAGTTTCCCAACAGTTTCACTATATAGTTGCATGTCCTCAATGTCCAAGTATTAAGAAAAAGAAGGATCGCTTACACAAAGCTGCAAAATTGATTCAATCACCAAGGCAGAGTAAAAAAATCTGGGCAAAATATGGTACTAATTCTCATCAGCCTTGAATTTTTCCAATATCCTCTGACCATGAAATGTGTGTAAAGCACTAACAGTTCTATTCAAGGCTGAATTCCTTCCAGTTGCACAGATTTGTGGGTATTGGGGTTTAGGTTTTTAATTAAAGAACCCAGCTAGATTGAAATCACAGTTAAAATAATACTGTAAATAAATAGTAGAATTTGTCCAAAGGAAAGCTTATTACAGGTTGTTTCTACATTTCCTACGTCAGCATGTACTTCTGTATGGATTTTATCATTATTAATGCTTCAAGGCATTTCAACTTGGAATATGAGCTCATCGAACCATGATGATGAGTGCGTGTGATCCAATAAGTTACTCTGAAAATCTCTGGGACGTGGTTTTCAGGTTCACAATCTTGTTTTCTTGACTTTAAGAAGAACCAATATCTCAGTGTTGATGAGGGAAATACTCTCTCGCATGTGTTGGTGGCGTTCTGTGATTCCCCGTGCTATTGTGTCAGCAGGTTGTGATTTCGGTGCTTTTCCTTGGTGATAGCTCAGGAGAAAGTTGAGTCTTTGGTGTTTTGGTGGGATTGGTTGGGGTTTTTTTTTTCAGTAACACTTTGCTAGAGGATGCGACTGCAGAATTGCTTTAGTGACAGCTTCCAGTTTTGCTGGATGTCTGCAGAGGCCGGGGAACTCCGCAGCGTGATTCAGAGCAGGAAGAGTCGGTGACTGACACGAGTGATTTTTGTCCGTGAACCGATTTACAAGCACATTTGCTTTCCGGCAGCATCGGTTAATACCCTTTAAATATGCCTGAGAATAAATCTTCCTAAAGAGCCACAGAGGTGGTTAAACATGAGGAATGAAAAAAACGGGGAGCGAAGCAAGCAGAGCTTCAAGCTAGGCCCGTGCTTTTGTATCAGGAACCTTCCTTCAAACTCCTGGAGTTGCATGAAGTTTTGGAATGCTCTTGAGCAGATCCTTGTGGTGTTCTGCAGGGCAATTAGAAGGTAACTCAGAAGAAATCCTGACTCACAGGTTCAGGAGACCCATTTGTAACTCCCCAGCAGACCCAGAACACGTTGATTGACTTAAAAATATACGTGCGAACTGGTGAGGCAGTTCTGCTGTTCTCCTGCCCAGTTCCCAAGATTTAGTGTTCTTCAGAAACTGCAGAGCTAATGATCCTACTTAATCCACAGAGTTACGGTATCTTAGTAACTCAACCAGACAGAGCTTGGGCAAATTCTGCACCAGACAAGTGGTTTGAGGGAGAAAGCTGAGATTTTCGTTCTGCTAATCATATTAGCTGCAAAAGTAAATCACGATAAGAAGATTTAAAGAAAAGTGGGAGTGAACACAGATTCTGGTTCAGATATTTGCATGGTCCCCGTGTCACAGTATTTCACGACACTTCCCGTAATTAATGTAAGAAGAAAGAAGTGGTGGGGTTTTAATTAAGAGAGGGCAAGGTCTAGAAGCTCCATCTGCTGAGTCAGTTGAAGCTGCCGGGTGGTTTTTGGGAGGGGGGAGCGTTGCTGTTTTTAAATATCGCGTCAAGGATGGATGCTGAGATTTGCAGTTTATAAGCAAATGTGATTCTGTCATTAGGCCAGAGAAAGAGCTATTTTTAACTTTCTTAGGATAATGCTTCTAAAGAGCTTGGCACACTTGTTGCCTTTTCAGTATCATTCAAGCTGCTGCTGTGGCTTTTGCCCTACTTTGGCTATCGTCGTTTCTTAAGGAGAAGCCGCATCTCCTTTGGGGAAGAGTGGCTTAGAAAATGATACATCCTCTGTTTAGACTCATGAAATAACAAATCAATCACAAACGTTTTAATGAACAAGAATCTCTATCAAAATATCTGATTTTCCTCATGTTCCGAAAATATTCTGATAATTTTTTAGATGTTTGAAGAACATTTTGCTTAATAGTCTGTCAGATCTTAGGTTTCCTTTCTGTTACCAGGAGCACAATTAAAAGATTAAAAATGCCTGAGTTACAGGACATGCTTAGCTAGACAAAATTGAGCTAATTAAATAGGCTTTTAGTAATGACCAAGAGATCCCTAATAGCTAAAAGCACTCGTGAACCTTTTCAGAAGCTACCTTCTTGGGGAAATACTAAATTCATTTAGTATTGTTTCATACTAGAAAATCTACCAGTATTTAACCAGTGTAACGCATAGTTCATTGGAATCCTTGCATTCAAAGCTTAGTTCTTCCTGTAGTTGTCCCACAGAGGAGTTTGTGGCATCTTCTGATGGAGAATCAAGATCGATGAAAGGAGCACCATCCATTCCTGAAGAGGTTTCTAGCTGAGACAAAGGAGGTTGCAGAGGTTTGGTGTGTTTATCGCAGGACTATAAATTATTTTGAATTTGAAGGAACTTGGTTGTGTCGGGAATGAGAAGTGCAAGGAACAACAGGTGCCATGTATTGAAATCCTGAGGGTTTGTGGTGACTTGACTCCTTTGATAGGACCAGTGAGTGACCATTTCACTTTTATCCCACCTGTGAAATGGAGGTAAGATTTGGACACTTGCACAGGAGGCCTCCAGGTCTGCAGATCAAAAAGTGCTGCAAAAGCCTCAGCATTAGTGTTCTCCTGGCACAGAGATGAGTGATGTTCTGGGGTATCAAACAGCCCCTCGGTCCTGGAGATGGGGCTTAGGACTTCATCCCATTGAGCTGTTAGGAGGAATAAGAGCAATTCAGGCTTCTGCTGGGGTCTGTGCAAAGCACTGGCCTGGCTTCCAGTTGCTGTTCATGCCAGACCACGTCTGGCCGGTGGAAAAGGATGCTCTGTAGTGGCAGGAGGTGTGTGTGGCTTTGAGGAGCTCTGCTTCCAGACAGTCTCAGTCATGCAGAAAACCTCTCCGCTTCTCCAGGGGAATAAGCAGCACCGCTCAAAGAATAAGCCCTGTTTGATAAGCCTTTAGCAATCAGTTTGTTTCCATTTCTCTGGGGGTGAAAAAGTGCAAGAAAATAAATCAACTTAGTCTGTTTCTCTTTCTTTCCCAGCTGTCTCATGTCACCTTTTATCTCTGCCCCAGCCTATCTCTGGAAGCATCCTCCAAATGGTGTTGCAGGCAGCGAGATAGGGATGGTACGTTGTCAGTCGTCCCCAGTTCATTTGCTTCTTGCGTCAGTGGGGAACACGAGTCGTGTGAATGGCCTCACGCAACAGTGTCTGCGCCTTCATAATCCCTGTTATTCACTTGTTACTCTGAGTCATTTGAGGAAGACGGTGTCTGACTCATTTTTAGTGGATCTGCTCGTCTGCCCCTTCCTTCCCCTGTGACGCCAGCAGAACTACAGAGCTGGCAAACAACTTGGCCAGGTTCCTGCAGAGGCCACGCGATGTTTGCAAGCCAGAGGGTCACACGTAGGTTCAAGCTTCTCTGCTGCTTCCCTTTGTTAGCACCTGCTGGGACAATTCTTTTGGCAAACACCGGATGACTGGGTAGTAGGTGGAGGAGGGCTAATACATGGGAGGAACGTGCAGTTCCTTCTCCCTGTGTCATCACCACCTGAGGTGCCACCACGGTTGGTGATGTGTTGTCCTGTTTGGCCCATGTGTGCATGTGAGCCATGTGTCCATACCCCTTTCAGCTTCTTGACCCCAGGCTTATAAATCTGTTAATTGCATCATCAGTGTTAGAACGAACGTGCTTGTGCATGGCAATGCATCAGTCAAGAAACTACGCTGAGATAAGCCCTGCCAGGGTGGGTTCCCCACCTACACTGATGTTGCTCATCTCATAGAAAACCCTTTTCCACTTGGTTTTCGTCAGTAGAGTTACAGAAGATGTGTAGTTCCCCCAGATTTGGCCCTTTTTGTGCATTATTTGAGGACACTGATGAATTTAAACCCAAATTGTTCTTGCCTTTTAACATCTCTATCCTTTAAATATTTCTGTAGTGTTTTTGTGTGGGTCCTGGCCATTTAGGTGTTGATGCTGCTGAAGGACTCTGTATGTCTTGGAGGCTGAAAAAAGCATGCAGTTGATTTGTCTGATGCTTTACCTAGAAATTAGGCATCATAGCTGTGCTGTACTCCCCAGTGCTCAGTGCAGCAGTGCTTGTAACCCACAACCTCTCCTCTCTCATGGCTTCATGGGAACTGGCTGCCCAAAGCAGTGGTGGAGTCCCCATCCCCGGAGGGGTTTCAAAGCTGTGGAGATGTGGTGCTGAGGGACATGGTTCAATGGTGACCTGGCAGTGCTGGGGGAACGGTTGGACTTGATGATCTTAAAGGGCTCTTCCAACGAAAACTATGGTTCTGTGGTTCTACTCGGGCAGCAGCTCTTTCTGTCCTGGGCTGGCCAGTAACTGTGATCCTCAGAGGAACTTGGGTCTAGGGGTTGTAAAAAAGAAAGGGAGCAAAAGTGAAGGCTAGGCAAGCCTGAGGATAAAAGGGAGGAGAAGTAGTGTGCTTGAGACCAAGGGAGAACAAGAGTCATCACTTCAGTACAAAGGTAGTTTCATTTGAAACAGGAAGGTCATCGTCAAACAGCAGTGTTCATGTCACGTATCTTGTTCCTAAGTTGCCAAAACCTTGCGTTCCTAAGTTGAAAAATAGTGCTACTGTTAGTGAAGACTTTGTAAATGGATGTTTCTCATAGTAAAAAGAAGATGCTGTGCTAAATGATAAAGAATTCATTAGATCTTGTTGTACTGAAAGCTAAGGGTAGCCATCACCCTATTTCTGAGTTACTGGCATCAGTATAAAGTGTAGGTACCTCCATGGTAGGTCTAAGTGCCTTTCTGAGTAGTTGCTGCCACCCAGCATAGATTCCAACATGTTTTCTGGAGAAAGTCCCCCTCTGGGACTCGCATTCCTGACAGCCTTTGGAGTTTGTGATTTGGTGGTCACTTCTCCCTTCCTACGCAACAGCTTTTTGTGTGTTATTACTCATCAAAAACTCCAGTAAAACTCTAACTGGATTTTACTCCTACAGCAGCATCTTCTCACAGCTCCTGAGGCAGGAGGATATCATGCCGTTCCAGAAAGCCAGTCTGATCATAATAACACCAAGATAAATTTGAAATAGGGTCAGTGCTAACAAAGATGTTAATGCAGAATAAAGAGGATAACCCTATATCTAACTTTCTTTTTTCCGTGGAGCATTTTTTCTTCCTGACATTCTATGGTACTTCCTAATGAAGAAAAGTCCCTGCTCGTTTCGGACATAAATCGTAAAGATTCTAGAAACCAGCTATATCCAAAAAGAAAACTGACCCGTCTACTTCAACTAGCTGAGCTTTGTGAGTAGCAAGACGTGAGCAAAATGGGTATTAGAAATAAAACATTAAAAGCATTATTTTTCTTCTGTGGAAATTCTGTAGGTTTGTTTCCATCCAGCCGCTGTACCTTTGGTTTATCTCTTCATGATTATTGAAACCACAAGTGCCTGACAAATTCTACAAGTGAGTCAGCTGAGAATTTAGAAATTCATTTCAGAAGCTGCAGCTACAAACCAGTTTGTGTCAAGCATCACAAAATAATTGTGGCCCTAACACTATTCTGAACTGTCTGGCTGAACTTTGACATGGGAAGGACATTTAATGAACTTGAAGCCATCATTAACCTCTCTGTGATGCTCCTCTGACCTCTCCTTTAGCTGATCAGTTTCTCATGATAGTTCCCTTAGCAGGGCCTATTGTGCCAGGACAAGGGGTGATGGTTTTAAACTAAAAGGGGGGAGAATTAGACCGGAGAGATGACCTTGAAAGGTCCTTTCCCACCCAAACCATTCTCTGATTCTGTGATTCGCTTCCTGCAACTATTCATACAGTATGTACATGTAAAGAGCTTCTCAAAGACACTAATTCTGTGTAACCTTCTGAAATACCTTAATCCACATAAACCTCCAGGTTCTATAGTGTTTTGAACATGTTATAGTTGGCAGACTCAGTGCTATCCAAGTGGAGTCAATCCACCTTCCTCTCCAAAGAATGAGGAAGAGGTTTTCGGTGGCTTTTTACCCTTTCAGCTCTCCTGACCATTCCAACTTGGAGTACCCTTGGACTGTGCTTACAGAAAATGCATTTTGTTCTTTCCTACCTGCACTAGATTTATATTTTTTTTTTTCCCCCTGCATTTCTCAAGATCACTACCAACATACTGTCAGTTTGGGGCCATTCTGTTCCATCTGATATGGGCAGTGGGTGGCTGGTGTCCTTGCCTACCATGAGTTAGCCCTCACCAAGTGTCAACAGCAAACTGCTGCAGATTGCCCAAGACCTTATGTCCTAGGCGGAAAAATTTAAGTGGGTCCTTAAGTGGAGAAGACTTTTTGCGATCAGGTAATCTTTGCAGCTTTGAAATTTGATATATAAGGAGAGTATCAGTAGATGCAAAGCGAAAGCCAGGCAGACGCAGAAGAATCAGCTGTTGGAGCCAAGGTGGGAGGCGGCATTTAATTATACTGGGGTTTGCTGGGCTTGGGGTGTTGGTGGGCTGAAGTGTTGATGGGATTGTGGCGTAGTGGGAGTAATGCACAGAAATAAAATTTCAAACGGGCATTTTGCTTTGAGGGAGGATTTGGGATTTTTGGACGCCCCTTTCTGAGCTGGACTGCAAAAGGATTAGAACAAGGATGGTGAGGGGATGGAGGAAGAAGTGGAGCGCGGGTCACTTTTCTCACCCTTCTGACACTTGTCTCCAGAAGCTGTAGATAAAAGAATTATGGATGGTTGTCTTAAATAGCTGGTTTATGCATGTTAGTGTTCTCCCAGTGCTTTTTAGGGACTGAAGAATTTGGAGAGGCCCAGGTTGTTGCTGTTAAGTTGAAACAGAAAGTGTAAAAAATAGTTAGAACAAAAAAAAAAAAGGTGCTCCTTAACATTGGAGCCCACTTGGAAATCACCAGTGATATTTACACAGAAAAGAGACCAAGAATTTACCCAAATATAATATGGAGCTGCTCACCACAGTGGGTTTTGAAGCAGCAGCCAGATGCAGCCAATGTTCAGCTACATTAAAAAAATAAATAATTAAAGTGTGCATGTCCCGCTGGCACTGCGCACTCAAGTTTTTTTATTTCTCTTTTCTTCTTACTCTATTCCCAAATTGCTAATTAGAGTCAACAAATTGGCTGTGGAATACAACAAGACATCATGCGGTCTGCCAAAAGGAGTGGCTGGCACCAGTACAAATTGGGCTATGATGTGTTTGAAGACTTAATGTTGAAAAAAGCTTTCAATATTCTCTTCATCTTCCCTGTCCTCCCACTGCAGTGACTCAATTCCAACGGCAGCAACATATTGCTCCCTTGCTAGCAGAGGTTTGGTTAACAGAAATGTGGGTCCAGAGGAGGCCACAAAAAGGTTATATATCTAGTCTAAATCTCCTCTCTTTTAGTTTAAAACCATCACCCCTTGTCCTGTCACTACGGCCCCAGCTTAAAGCGTTGTCCCCATCTTTCTGAAAGGTCCCTTGAAGTACTGAAAGGCCACAAGAAGGTCTCCCTGGAGCCTTCTCTTCTCCAGGCTGAACAAGCCCAACTCTCTCAGCCCATCCTCGCGTAGCTGCAGCAGAAACAGGGCTCAACAGGCTTACTGCAGATGATCATTTATAATTCTTGCCGTTCTATCTTAACAAAACAATCTGCAAAATCCTTGGCTAGAGGCGGTGTCCTCCTTCAGATAACGCTCTTGTCTAGTGGATTTGGGAGAGGATTGAGCGTGTTGTCACGCTGCCTTAGTCGACCCTTTGATCTCGTTCTCAGTTCTGCACGCGTAAAGATTTTGAGAGTGTTGGTTTCCTTTTCTCTTTGACTCAAGCATTTAATCTGAAATATTTAATTTGAGCAAATTTGCAGATAGGAAAATGGAGCTTTAAGGCAAATGTGTAATGCCTTAGAAGGGGAGAGGGGTCAACTTGAGTGGAAAACAGGCTTTGGGTAGCTGGATTCCCTTCTGGACATGCTCAGTTTCCAAAGTAACTGGAAGCGAGTCTTTTGGTGCCTCAGTTTTTCACCTGTAAAATGGGTTTCAAGGGTATTTGGCCATTTCTTTTATTTCCTTGTTGAGATTTTAGTCAGCTTCCTTTCAAAGATCTTAATTGCTTTAGGATGATGGCATTGTTGTCAATTAGCAAGTAAGTTTTAAATAACTTTGATGTGTGGTGTATACTTACTGATTGTAGAGAGTATAAAAATCCATATAAAAATGAAGCATGAAATAGAGTATATGTAAAACAGTGTTATTAGCTGCTTTGCTTCCTTGAGAATTACAGCGTTTTATCCCTTAAAGAGTTAAATTGTCAAAAAATTAGCATTTGGATTGTATGACAGAATTTTGGACTTTGCTCTGATGTGAAAAATACTCCTGCAATTTTTAAAGAACTTCTTGTTTCTAACTGTAGATGTTTTCTGGAAACTCTTTTCACTACCTGTGATTTTATTTTAGGTATACTCAGTAACTAATCCCATTGTTGCAGCTTGCGGAGTATTTAATGTTGTCATCTCAGGTTGTCTTATTTAACTGATATTGTAGATGGATTAGATGTATAAAGCCCAAATGTTTTAAAGCAGCAGTGCTAACCCCTCCTTACTCAGGGTATGATTCATCCTAGGAGTCAAATGGCCATGAGTGTAGATCCTTTTAATATTTCCCTTAATATACTGAAAGTAAGTGGATGCCTTTCATGCTTTATATTGGTACCACCTCTTACATTTGTGGGCTGGAAGAGAAAAGCTATATTTTTTTTTTTTCAGTCTCGAAACTCAAGTCAGGACGGGGGGGTTTCTGATTTTTGTTTGTTTTCCCACCTTCCTTGGTGTTTCTACCCCTGGTGTCTCCATCCCTTTTCAAAAATGAACTTCTGGAGAAAATGAGAGTATTTTTTTGAATGAAAGTTCGTCATAACTAGAAGAAAAGTTGAGGGTGAACACTCTTGAGCAGTCAGTATACCTTTTTTTTGTTTTGTAGCCAGGGGAGAGAATTGTTTTTATCATTCCACTTTCCATTACACAATTACCAGACTTAATATATCATATATATAAAATCTAATCTGTCTTCTTGGAGGCTAATCTGTTCTGTGTCTCAATTATATGATTCTTTTAAAGCTTTCTGGGTCCCAAAGAATCTTGAACCTATTTTGGTTGAAAACAGGTTTGCGCTATCCATAACTGCATCCTTAAAAAATGGTCATCAAATTCTTTTCCTGTGGATACGTATGGAAATGACTTTAGCACTTGCACTGCCTTTGTAACAGGGATCTGCTGGACAAGGACTGGTGATTTGTTGTAGTCTGACCTTCTAAAAGAAGGTCGGTACGTTAATGGAGCAGCTCATACACTGAGGACATTCTTCATGCGCTTCCTTCCTCCTGCCTGCCCCAGTATTCTCCAAATTTGTCTTCAGCAATGCAAGCAAAACATAGAATCACAGGCTGATCTGGGTGGGAAGGGACCTTTCAAGGTCATCTCGTCCAACCCCCCTGCAGGGAGCAGGGACATCTGCAACTAGAGCAGGTTGCTCAGAGCCCCGGCCAACCTCACCTGCAATGGTTCCAGGGGTGGGGCAGCGACCACCTCTCTGGGCAACCTGCGCCAGGCTCTCACCACCCTCAGCATCAAAAACTTCTTCCATCTAGTCTAAATCTCCCCTCTTAGTTTAAAACCATGTTGGTCAACTAAGATCCATCCTTTGGCTACCGTATTTTATACCATTTTAATGGGAACTGGAAAATCCCCATCGTGCTTTTCTTCTGCGAGTGGACACTCTCAAATGAGCATTGTGGCCGTAGCTGAGAAGGGCCATGATGTTTGCACTCCACTCCTTGCCATCAGTGCAGAGCCGGCACTAACGGACTCAAAGACCCGTTGCACACCATCATCTCCATGGGCACGACCGAGTAGCTCTGCAGCTCTTCCTATTCTTGCCCCTTCTCTTCATATGCTGTTTCGTCTAGTTCCTTCCATTTTTCTTGATAGCTCGTGGTCAAACTTGTTGATATCACCCACACATCTAATCACAGGTGGGTGGCCCTATGAGGATACCTCGTGCAGAGGAGAATAAGGTCGTCCTGGAGAGGACAGGAGGATTGTTTGGCTTTGGAGCTTTCTCTTTGTTAGAGAAGCGACTCCTCCTCTGGACAGCAGCTCCCAGGCCAGGTTTTGAGAAGCATTTCTGTATTTCTCTGACAGCCTGGCTAATCTGTGCTTGCAGGACCCTTTGGGGTTTATTATTGTGATACAAGTATTTGCAAAAATAGAGGGTTGGACTTTTTTTTCCTCCTCTATTTTTCATTATTGAAATAGCTGAAAATCCATATGAAAAGCACATTTGTGTGTCTGCCCAGATGTAGAGCCCCTGTTAGCGAGGCCAGCTGGGATTAAAGTCTCATTTGTATAATTTGTAAAGGCTTTGGAATTTTTCCTACGGTTTTCAGCCGTAAGCTGGAATTTAGCTTTTGTCAGACTGCTGGACAGCTTGCACAATAAAGCTTCCAACTAAAAATATTTCCTGTGCAACAGGGAAAACCCTGACATTTTCAATGCACTGACCATGAAGTTGGGTTGAAAAACCAAGTTATTGAGAAAAGAAGAGGTAGAAAAAAAAAAAGGAGAAAAAAAAGAGCAGAAAACCAAAGCATTCCCTTTTTATTTTAAAGGCTTAATCAAAGAGAGCTCCACTCATAAGGAGCAGAATGTACAGAAGGGCTGGACCTTTAAAGGTCCCTTCCAACCCAAATCATTCCATGATTCTAAGGCTCATTTTCTGCAAAAGCAGCAATAGAATGGTGAGGAACCTGAGGCACATGTGGGATGCTCAGGATGCTCATGGTAAGGAACTTGAGGCACAAGTGGGATGCTCGGGATGCTCGTGGTAAGGAACTCGCGAGGCTCATGTCGGATGCTCATGGTAAGGAATTTGAGGCACAGGTGATCTGCTCAGGATGCTCATGGTAAGGAACTTGAGGAACACGCAGCATGCTCGGGGTGCTCACTTGCCCATAGCAGCAGAGGGTATCATTGCACAGCATCACATAGGCTCACTTGGTCCTTATTTGCCCTTGGTCTGTACTGGGAAGAGCAGCTGAGGGGCAGTGGTTGACTGAGGTGACTGAGCTCTTCCACATCCAGCCCGTTTTCTGCTGGAATTCAAGGAAATCTTGCTTGAACTGCTGGATAAGCATCTGAACCGTGTCCAGATAGTTAGTGCAGCATCCCTCTGTCCTACTCCTCCTCTTCCTTCCACGATGGTTGGGTGGGTGACAAGGAAACTAAGGAACACAGGTCCCAGCTAGGGGCCCACATGGGACATGGATTTGGAGGAGTCACACTCCCGCTGGATCACACGGCTGTGCCTCCAGCTGAACAGCGTGTTTCTTAAGCTGTTCTGGAGCTTGCAGAGTCACAGAGCTACAAATACGTGTCATCTCGGAGAGGGGTGGTGGAACCTCCGTGTGCACAGCTCCCAGGAGAACACCTTGCAGCAGAAGGGAGATAACCAGCACCAAAGATAGGAGCTGAAATCACAGCTCTTCACTCCCCAGCGAAGTTTTAAGGTTTTGGCTTTTTTTTTTTAAATTTTATTAATTATTTTCCTTTTTTTTTCCCTGCTTTTCTTTTTTTTCTTTTCAAATAGTCCTGAAATGAGGCCAGCTTTCTCTCTGATTCTACGTGGTGATGAATCTTCTCATCTTTGCTGGCGTTTCACAGCTGTTTGTTCACAGCTTTCTCCCCGCAGAAGAACAAAACCAGACCTTAAAGCAGAGGATTGTTGTCTTTTTGGCGTTCTTGAGCTCTATCGTAAAAGCCCCGCGTATTTTTCTAATCAGGATTACAGAATTAATTTGCATGGTTTATCCTCTGGTTTTTTTTTTTCTTTTTATTCTGATGGAGCAGATTTTATATCTTTTGTGAAAATTTTCCTGCTTCCCCGACCTTACTTTTTGTGGTCGCTTGGCTGCTTTTTTCAGGAATCTGTGGATTAAAAATGAAGTTTGCGGGAAGAAAAGCCTTCGCTTAGGTAATGTGAAGAACTAATTAAAGTGGCTTTGTGCTCTGTTTTCGTTGCCATGATGATGGAAAATATTTCTCGTGGGTGAACGGTGCATTTGATTCATAGCCATTTACATTCTGCTGTACTTTGACTGTAAATACTTCTCGTTTCACCACTGTGCACGCAAAATTCAAGGACCAGACGTTCCTGCAAGCATTTTGACATCGCTCTCTGCGTTCGGAAGTTTATTCACCTGAGATCGCTCTGGGAATTCTCCTTCCCTTCCGTGGGCGAGGTGCAAAGGATGAAGTGGTAGCAACAGCCCCGCAGGAAATGAATTTATGAATCTCTCTTGCAGTGGTTGTTTCTCAAGAACAGCAGCGGGGTGTATTCATTTCGAGGCACTGTCAGTGTGGATTTTTTTGCTCTTTTTTGCCCGTCTTCTTCCAGAAATCTGCGGTAAAAATCGCATTGATGCATCGTGGCAAGTAGAAACAAATATGACAGAAAAAGACAATATCTCTGTGTTCTAATAACTCGCTTTGATTCATTTTCCTTTCCGTTTTGCTTCAGGATGTTGCGTGCATCTGAGTGTCGTGAACTTGGTAACGGTGTGGTATTGTTTAATTCTTAGGATTTGCCTGAAAATCTAGCTAGTACCCGATGACCTGGATATGGAATTTCTTTCCTGTGAAAAATACTGAGATACTGAAAATGTATTTTACTGCAAATTAGGATGGGAAAAAAAAAAACACCAAATCTAACATGAAATGAAATTTCTGGGGAAACAGGGATTCTGATAAAGTGAAATATTTCCTTTTATTTAAGGGGGAAAGCTTTGTTTCAGTGGTATTATTTTTATTTGCATATTAATGATTAGTACGTCATAAAATAGATCCTATAGATTGCATACAAATGTGTCGTGTAATTTAAAATACCTTCGTAAAAAGCACTTTGGAGTGAACACGTGGAATGTTCCATTTTGGCAATATCTGAGTGCTTCAGCTTTTGGACTTGGTGGTGGTGGGGGAGTGATTTCCAGGTGTTGAATGAAACACCAAAAGAGCTGAGAGAAGGCAAGGGGACAATTCTTTGGGCTCCATTTCCACCATTGGTGATGAGGGCTGCAGAGTGGGTCTGGCCACTGATTGATCCACAGTGGCTGCAGGAACATCTGGGGCTTTTTACACCCCAGCCTAGAAATGAAAATGGAAGTAAAATGAAGAGAGGTGGGCTTTTTGTGCAGGTGGGGTGGAAGTGGTATGGAGACGAGCATGAGGCTTCTTGTGAATGACAGGCTTTGTGGTTTTGTTATCCGGGAGAGTTATTTGCTGGTGGGTAAGAAGGTGCTTGGATTTCTCCCGCAAAAGTGACATTTTAGCCCATTGCTATATCTACCAGCTAGTGAGGAGATCCACTTTAAACCTCATTTCTGAAAGTGTCATCCACATAATTGTCAGTTTAAGAGAAGGTGGAGTGAAAATCCCCCTGACTTAGTTCAGAAGTCACCTCTGGATAAATAAGCACCTGTCATCTGATGCTCACCTCACAAAAAAATTAGGGAGGGAATGTTCACTAATGGCTGTCAGACATGGCAAACATCCTTATAAACGTGTTGTTACAGCAAAAGCTTATTAGCTCTTGCTGAGACTGTCAGGAGCTGCATTGGGTATGGCTTCTCACATCTTTTACTGCTGGTAGATGCCTGAAGAGAGGTCCTGCCCCTTCTTAGGTCATTGCTTTAACTGCCGTTAGCTCTCCACGGTTGTGGTTTCACCCCTGGTGTTTCTAGCCAGCTAAATTACAGTGGAGCGCTGGGTTTGAAAACCCTCTTCTTTTCAATAATTGACTTTTATAACTGCTGCAATATCCATGTTTTCACTTGAGTTACCCTAAAACACAACACGCTTCCTGGGGGCAGCAGGTCGGGTTAATGTGCCAAATATTCATTCAGTTGTGAGCAGGGGGTTCCTGCCCTACAGCCTCACCGGGACAATTCAGGGCAAAAGAGCTCAGTTAAATGCTGACGTGTTCTATGTGTGTTTTCCTACTGGAGGATCAACCCGTAGCTCCAACTATACCTGGTATTAATCCCAGTGTTTTCCTCAACTGCTTCAGGTGGGGAACAGACCTGAAGATGGTCTTCACCAAACTTGCACCCATAGCTTTCATTCAGAAACCAGAATGATGGCTTTGCACTCAAGTTAGGTCAGAAGACTTCTTCATCCTGCCCATTTTCATGGGAGAAGGTTAACTTGGGATGACATGCAAAAACCACTGAGCCGGACCTAAGTCTATTTGCTCAAGTCTTACCCTTGGTAGAAATCTTAAAAGGGAAGTGTCTTGTTGCAGTAAGCCTCTGTGAAAGGAGCTTCTTTAATTTTGGTGGAAATGTAATTAGAAGACCATCAGATTCAGAGAAGACCCAAATAGCTTCATAGGAAAATGAAGCCAAATATGCAGATGGCTGCCGAAAAGGGAGGAGTGTGCACGTGGTGCTGGGTAAATGAAAATGTTTTGTTGGATGGTAGCATGGGTAGGTATAAAAGGGTGTAAATCTGAACTGAAGGTGGTAAGTCAAGGTCTGGCGGGAAAAAAATGAATAGGATTTCCACCTGAAGCTTGGGAAGGAAGTGTCACAAAGAGTGGAGTGGCCTGCTGGGCTGAATGAGTAGGAGCTGTTCGTGAGGCAGGGGCTATATGCAAAACAACTGGGGACATATAAAGTCTTCTCCTGGAATGACATGAGCTTGGCCAAAGTTCCTGTTCAGGACTTCAGGGGCCTGAGAATCATAGAATAGTTTGAGTTGGAAGGGGCCTTGAAGATCACCTTGTTCCAACTCCAACTTTCTCAATAGGTACATATATTGTTTTTCAGTCTGAGTTTTAGGTATCTGAGCGTTGGGAGGATATTCACGTGTGTGGTGTCTGTGTGCTCTGGTAATGATTCATCCCGAAGGGGATGAAGGTGAAATTGTGTTCTTGAACCTGGAAGTATGTTTGATTATTCTGAAAGGAACTGAAATGCTTAAATTCAACATTTTATAACGAGCAGTACATTACAAGCTCTAAAACGTCAGCCCAAGGGAAAAAGCAAATAATGCTGTTGGCATAGAAAGAATATCTCCGGATGCTGAGTTTGAAGCAGTTTTACTCTAAAACTGGGTAAATGAGAAGTGACAGGCTAAATCTTAATTGCTCCTCTGGGCACCAGGCTGAGGCCACTCAGTGCCTGGGAAGTGGAAACAAAGGACCTCGAGCTTCTGTGTGAAGTCAGTATGGGGAGAGAGCCTGTGATGGCCTAAACTGGATTAACTGGAGTTTCCCAACCACTTATGGGTAACGTGAAGCCTGTGCAGTCAGAGGGTGATGGACATGGAGCTGCCTAGGAGGGGCACAGCTTTGAGGGTGGTGGTCCTACAGCACCAGTCACCTGCCTGAGCAGGAACATCGTGGTTAAAGACAAGAATTTTTAACTGAAACATGCCTTTGGAGAAGCAGGTCTGCTTTGGAGGGGTCCTGGCCACCAGTCTCCCAGCTCTGACATAGCTCAGCAGGTGGTGGTCTTCTGGCTGCCAACCCCTCCATGTTCTTCACTCAAGGCTGAGCCTCCAGGCGGTTCAGGGAGCCTTGGGTGTGCTTTGAAAGAGCAAAAACTAAACATTGATGTTGCTTTTGCACTGAAAATTTACACTTCTAATATTTCTTCAGTTTGACATGGTTGTGTTGCGGTCTGGAGTCTCTCACAGAGCAGTTCTGATCCACAGAATGTCTGTGTTTCAGGGCTGAGTCGCCTAATTCAGGAATATTAAGCAGCTGTTTAACGAAGACCTTTTTATTGTGATGGAGATTAGCAGGTCTGCTACGAGGTCCTTTGTATTATGTCCTGTTTTGCAAAGTAAGAACCGTGGGGAACATCTCACAACTCAGTTCTAAAACCTGAAAAAATGGAGTTTATAATGCAAACTGCAGCCAAACCCATAAGACAGCAGATTAGTGAATGCAGTGTAATGGGGAACTAATTGGGGAGGGAGGTAATGATATTAACATGTTTAAAAAGCATAAACAAGTATGCAAAGAAACACCTTTTCCTGTCAAAAGGAAGTATAAAAATTATATTAAAAATTATATATGGACTCAAGCGGTAAAGAATTATTCAGAAATTAATATGCTTATGCTCTGAGGACTAAAAGATCCTTTTTTACATAAAAGGGTGGTGAAGCGTTTGCATTTATTTGTTGTAGAATCATTCCAAATATTTTATTTTTCCGTTTCAGGCTCCTAAGGACCCAGTCTCTGGATTGGTACTATAATAATGTCAAAAGCCGCTTTAAGTGTTTTGGAAGTGCCAAAGTCCTGAAGAACTTGTACAAGAAGCACAGACTGGAGAGCGGAGTTTGTCCGGATGTAATAGGTAAAAGCAACTGGGTTGATTTCTTATTAGCTTATCTCCTTTAACACACAAGCTGGGACAATGGAAATTCTGAGATTATTGCAAAAGAGATTTTTCAAGGCTGATTTTTGAAAGAAAAGCAATACCTCAGTGGAGAGAAAAGAAGAGTTGAAGTGTCTGGAGATCTGCTTAAGAATTCAGAGAATGTTTAATCTTAATTATGCCACTGATACAGAAGAGCTGTTATCTTCAGCATGTAAAATAAATCGTAGTTTTTATTCTAGCCCACGTTCCAAAATTTCTCACAGTTCTGAGTAGGCCATGAATGAGAAAAGAATTTTGCATTCCGCATTTGGCCCCCGTGCACATCTCCGTGGTGTTTGAAGAAGATTTGGATACAGGCAGCATCCAAGTTGACCAAAGCGTAGATGGTCCTCACTTAGAGTTTTGCATGCTTGAGGATCTGGGGCTGGCCATGTCTTATTTTTGTACTGATGCTTGTAAAAAGATGCCGATTAAGCATTGGTGTCACCCTTTTAAATGAAGAGAATGAAATGAAGAGACACGGTTCTCTCTTAACTATAGTCTTCCAGTGCATGACCCCGTCATTGGAGATATAAAATGGGTCAGAAGAAGTGGTGCTAGTGTCATACTGGTAACTTCAGCCAATCACTCAAAACACAGCAAGCTGAATGTTCGAAATTTCACTGGGTTTGTTGGACCAGGTTCTTTCCTAACATAATTCTTTCAGAATTTGCAGAGAGACTGTAATTTTTCTATAGCCTTTAGTTTGTCTTTTTCTGAAATTGTATGGGGTGGTAAGTAGACTTTCTAGTCCTGAGTGAAAATGTTAGGTGTTTCTTATGACAATTGGCGTAAAAGCTTTCTAGGAGGAAGCAACCTATGCATTAAATTCTTATTTATTAGTCTTTTTCCTTTATCTGTATCAAATCCATCTTTCTAGAGAAGCTTCCTCAACAGTTGAGAACAAAACATGTATGAAGAGAAGAAAATCCCTGTCAGCGGGGGCGGAAGTGGGACAATGCAATTCAGCCCTGTGGGGATGGATCCTTCAGAACTTTAATACGATGTGTCACCTTCACTATAAGCTGTAGTATGACGGATTCTGTCCTTGAGTGGAAGTGTGAACCGTGCGATGATGAGTTGCAGTGGCACGTGCACTCTCTGTGAGACCTTTCTCAGGAAGGCCTTTGAGTCTAAATGTCATTGCTAACTGCCTTCTGCTCTCCGTGCCACCGTGGGGGACACCTTTTGTTCCCTTTGAAGATAAATAGTAGTATACGTGTCTGGAGTTTGGCTTATTTATACTGCGTTGCCCTTTAAAATGTAGAATCTATTTCAGCCCCAAATGTCATATTAAAGGCAAATTCCTTGTGCTTAACTTCTACCATGTCAAGTCTATACCCGGTAGCTTCTTTCTCTCTCTCTCTTTTACAAATAGTTTCCTCCATCCAAAACAAACGAGAGGTCTTTGGTGTAAAACAGTCGTGTTCTGTGCAAAAAGCTTGTGGTTTATACGAGGGGGAGGAGGAATTTTCCAGTTATGCCTCTTTGTGTGTGGTGCCACCGTATTTTGGGTGAACGTTCTAACCTAATAATGCCACTGCTGTTAACGGGTATTTCTTATACTAACTCACGGTGCTGTCTTTTATTATTATTATTATTGTTATCATTTTTATTTTTAAGCAGAAGGAGGTTTTTTTGAAGGAAGCTTTGAAAATGAAGGAAGCCTCTGTGGCAGTGACTCTACGTTCTACCGGCAGACCGAAGGTAAGCTGCTAAAAACTCGTTTGATTAAAGCACAGACCTTACACTTTGAATTACTGGACAAATAGTTGATAGTGCTGGTAAGTCTTGTTCACAGATCCAACAATCTTTTAGCTCAAACATTGAGCAGGATGCTAAAAATCCTTTGTGTGTGATGCTTCGGGGATATCTTGCTTCAGTATTGCAGCTAAAATGCTTTTTCTAGTGTGATTTTCTGGGGGTTCGGGTTTTGTTACTCCTCTCCCATTTCCTTTCCTACGCTCATGGATTTTTTTCATTCTCTTTCTTACATTCTGTTGCTCTGCATATGAAGTTTATAAGTTTTCTTCCTATGATTTCCTGCTATTTTGCTGGATTCTATAATAAGCAACATAAAACCTACTGGGCTTTATGGTATTTTAATACTTACCTCTAAGAAGTAACATAGCAATTGAGACAAATTTCTCTCTCTTAAGGTGTTTATTTTACTGTGCATAGTTATGGATTGAGGAAATGAACTTTGTCTTGGACAACCTGAGATTTGAATAGATGTCCAGAATATGAGTCTGAGTTTTGGAGCCCGTTATGTATAATGTAGATATATAAAGACCACGGTGATTTTTCTTCACCTAGGACACAGCATGATGGATACCCTTGCTGTGGCCTTACGTGTTGCAGAGGAAGCCGTGGAAGAAGCTATCTCTAAGGCAGAGACCTACAGTGACAGCCTGGTAACATTTAAAAAATAATAGTATCAATTTAAATAGAATAATTATGTTTCTTTTAATTTGAGCAGTGATACAAAACAAGTAGATACAAAAGCAAACATAGAGAAGTAGTGACCATCTCACGCCATACCTAAAGAGCTGGGTGTGAGGTTTATGAACTCATATCCAAGATGCATGTTGACTTTCAAGCAATGGAAGTACCTGTGATTTCTGCCCACCATGCCAATAGGGCCTATCACCCACTGCCTGATCCATACAGTTTCTGTCAAAAAGGTTGGTTGTATGTAATTTTAGCAGCTACCGATCTCTGTTTTCATGCAGGACAAGCAGAACGAGGCTTGTTACTTGCAGGAGCACAAGGAGGACCTCATAGAAGAGCTGGCCACAACCATCGTGCAGAAGGTGTGTTTGACACGCGGGTTTTTTTCCCTGTGAACAGCAGAAAGGATGACACAGGGTAGAGAGCAGAGTAAATGACAAGTTGCACCTTCATCTAGCACAGTATGGGCTTAATCAGCGACATCTGACAGAGAGATCCGTTTATAAATAAGCTTAATCCAGTGCCTAAACTGATGGCCTGCACCCTCAGAGTTGAGAGGTACCACTGCCCCAGGTCTTTGTTTTCCTTGCTTGGAAGAGGAGCCCCCTCCTCGATGCACCTTTCTAGCTAGACTTCACTTCCCAAAAGGCACAAAGTTTTCCAGAAGAGGAACGTGTAGTTTATAAGGCTATCAAGAAAAGCCAGAAGAGCAGCAGCTCAACAGGAAATAATCTGCCATCTTTCTTAACGGGGATCTTAGAAGATTAATCCTGTTTATCAAGTCTTTGATAGTCCAGAGCCTATCTCAGCCAGGCTTGAATTGCTACCGCTTTTGTCAAGCGCTACCTAGCACGATCCTTTGTGCTATAGAATAATACTCAGTCGATATTTTAAATTGGAGTCAGAAAAGTTGTGGAAATGAAGTGTAGCAGGATATAATCTGTCAGTGCAGGGAGACAGTCTACATGATCTCCTGTCTTGGGACAACGTAGATTTTTAAATCCAAAACTAGTGCCTAGACACCTAAGACCTTTTTTTTGGTTTGGTTTTTTTTTTCTCAGGAGAAAGGTGTCTAGATGTCATGGGAGCCTTTGAAATTCCCTTCATATCTAGTATTTTATGTTTGTTTGCAAAAATTCTTGTCTGAGGAAATACTTGATGCTGCTAATGTTTGAAGTGTTACTGTAGGAGCTTTCCCATGTTTATTTTATTCACCTCGGATGTTCCTACAGGCATTGATTATGTTTTATTGTATCGATGCTCGTGTGACTGCAAGCAGTATGACTTCAGATGAGGAGTCATCAGAGTTATCCTTGCATGAGCTGGAGCAAAAGCAAAAGGGAGACCCAGGTGTTGTTCCTTGGCAGTTTGCTTTCAGGCAGGGTTGATGTAGGTTTTCTCCATATGACTCAGTATTTTCCAAGCACTGTTTTTTTTCTTTCCTCCCTTCCCACCCCTTCATCCTTCTACTTTACAGATTATAAAGAAGCAGAAAAGCAAAAGTGAGCAGGCTGAGGCTGACTTTGAATGGCCACCATCCAGGAGCAGTGGGCTGGCATCCATCGCTGTCTCAGATCAGAGCATGCTGACTTTTCCAGGGAGCCGCAGGGGGTCCTACACCTTGTGGGTGAGTGATGTTGACCAAATATTGATGTTTTCTGCTGATTTCTGCTTGAAATCATGGGTATTGTGGCCTTCCAGTATCAGAAGGGAGCCTACAAGAAAGCTGGGGAGGGACTTCTTACAAGGGCTTGTAGTGATGGGACGAGAGGTGATGGGTTCAAACTGGACGAGGATAGATTTAGATTGGATGTAAGAAAGTTCTTCACTCTGAGGGTGGTGAGACACTGGCACAGGTTGCTCAGGGAAGCTGTGGATGCTCCATCCCTGGAGGGGTTCGCCAGGTTGGATGGAGCCTTGAGCAACCTGCTCTAGTGGGAGGTGTCCCTGCCATGGCAGGGGGGTTGGAACAAGATGACCTTTAAGGTCCCTTCCAACCCAAACCATTCTATGGTTCTATAAGTATACTTCCTTCCTGGAATGGTATGTAGAGACTTGCAGAGAACAAGCTTTAAACCTGTGTCTGGACAAACAATCGCTCAGTTGTGTGCTTCCCTAGCACGTCGCGGGCTGTGGAGGAACATCATAGATGGTGTGTTGGGGAGGACTAAGGTGATATGAGCAGTCTTGCTGCTTGATTTGACTGCTAACAGGACTCAATGCCTCAGTGTTTATTCCTTAAAACAGTTTTTATGCTCACTTAGCTTTTACTTGGATTTTTGCTGAATGTTAGAGTTTCTTTTGTACAATGTGAGATTTTCTGTAATGTTTTTTTTTCCTACTTAAGCCATCTTAGAAAACAGCCAGCACCAAAACAGTAAACCTGACACAGACTCACATCCTCATCCCCCACCTATTTCCAAATTCAAGGTGTAATACCTTGAAGATGCTGCTGTTACCCAAGTGGTCTTCTGCTCTAGTTGCAGATGTCCTTGCTCACTGCAGAGGCTTGGACTAGATGGCCAGGAAAGGTCCCTTCCAACCCAAACCGTTCTATGATCACAAGTCAGGGTGAGCGTATTTAAGCTCTTTGCTCTGTAGCTCCACAGCAGCTTGCTTGCAGAAGGCAAAAGCCAGGAGAGGGAGAGTTAATTTTGTGTCCAACTCAACTGAGTTTTCCTTATGGGGTTTAAGGACAGGACCTGGGGGAACAGGCTGTTCAGATCCTCAGTTATTACACCAGAAGCCTGTTGTTCTTCTGCACTTGGAGAGTTAAGCTCAAACTCAACACATTTTGAAATTCTGCTCTGAAGTAACACATTTGAGTCCCAGCTTTTTGCCAGAGGGAAGCTGCTTGGTTTGAGAAACAGTAGATTTTGTGGAGAATGCTGGAGCAGCAGAGATGTCACGCTAAGGTGAGAAAAGCCGCAACGAGCAGCTTCAAAACCTCTGCGGCCATCAGTCAGCAGGAGAGCTCCCGATGTGTACAGTGCTTTACAAGGACTTTCTGCCTCTTTACAGGGACTTTCACCGGATCTGTCAAAGTTTGGTCCAGTTGCCTTCCCACAGCGCGTTAAGGACCATGAATTAATTTGGCCAACTGGTCTGGATTCTGTCACGCCTCCCATAAATTCAGTTTCTGCCTTTTGCTTTGCTGGGGTTGTTTTATTGCTTGCTTGTGTCCTTTGAGGTTGTTTTTGCTTTGCTTTGAATAGAGGAGAATTTTCTTAGTATAACCGCACCCCAAAGCCACTTGCTTACAGTGTCGGGGGGGAGCTGTAGTAATCCCTGATACACAATAATCAGGCTATACCTGCCAGGCAGTTTTCCTTTTAATCACACCTATTTGTGTGCAACTCATCCATGTCAGCCAGAAACTTCCCGTGGGCTCTGGAAGCCCTGCATGACTGCTCAGCCAAAATCCCGTGCTTGGAAGTGGTCATTGAATTCGTTAAACTGCCTGTATGGAGTATGAAGTAAATGCTGTATGCAGAGAACTTGAGCTGTGTAGGCTGGGGACAGCTCAGTGCCAAGAGACCTGCTCGACTGGAGCAAAATCTATTGATCTTCATATTAAGGAACACACGCGCGCAGAGTATCTCCCTGAAATATATATTATTGATTGTTTGACTGCAACTCCATGGTGTGGTAGCCACCATAGATATTGTCTTTTCCTTGTTTTTTGTTATTTTTTTTCCTCTTAAATTTCTTTGGGATCCATTGCCCGTGCTAAAAATAGTGATACGAGGCTGAATATTTTATTTCCCCAATTATATCCCATAAAAAGAGATGGATGGTGGATGGCACCATTTTCCCATCACCAGTAGGCAAAGGCTGTACGATGTTGGGACAGAAGGAGCTTTGAGCAATGGGTGGATGCTCCTCTGCTCTCCCAGTTCCTTCCCCTCCCCAGTATATCCCTACCAGTGAGAGCAAACAACCAGTTGGCATCTTGCATCCCATTTACACACGGATGGAGCGCGGGCATCCGGGTGCGTTCTAAGTGCTGTTATTAGTGGTCTTTATTTTACGGCTAAAAGATTGCATACATAAACAGCTCATCCATAATTTATAGCATATAAACCAGCTAGGGATACAGGGAAAAGGAGGATTTCATTAAACACACGTTATGATGCACCTCAGGGGAAGCAGAAATTTACTGGTTAAGCTAATTATGAGGTCCACAGTGTGCCGACAGTTGTTTATTTTTTTCGCTTAAAGACAAGGAAGGTTCTACAAGCCTGAGGTCCAACGCTGCTTTGGAAGTCCCTGGAGGTTTTGCAGATGCTCGATACTTTTGTAGGTTTGTCTCAAAGAAATATTTGAAGAAAACCTTTTTGAGGAGGGATCCAGTGGTATGGCACAGGGGAAGAGCTGTTGCAGATGAGGGAGGCATAACGCTGAGAAGTTGCTACCAGCTGACATCCATCCTTACCTGTCAACGACTCTGCATCCCCAATATCATATTTATGTCTAACAAATAAACATCTCAGGCCGTAGGGAAGATGGTTTTATACATGAGCTGGGATCAGAAGGTTGCACAGAGTGTACTGGTAGGACCTGCTTCCAATGAGGCAGGCGTGAGTTTATCCAGAAGCCCATCAGCTGGATCCTGATGGGTTATTTGCTGTCTTACTTTCCTTCCAGAAGCAGCCAACTGCATCACCTTCTGGACACAGAACGGGAAGGAACAGTACGCTTTGAGATGGAAAAGCGCTTGGTACTTCAGAAAATAATGGGTCTTTAATATTTACTGTGAGGAGATCCAGCTTTCTCCAAGTACTTTCCAGGTTACAGGTCTTACTGTGGGCTTTGCAGATGTAAGATTGTAGTCCCACTGCAAAAGTGCTCTGGATTTCCAATCAGGACAGCCCTGTCCATAGTAATCTGGCTGACTTCCCTCCTTCCACTGCAGCAGAAGGATGGGATACAAAGGATACAACTGCTTTTGCAATCCTCGCTCAGCAGTCACACCCCTCTTTAAATCTTCAGGTGGAGGGGTTTCCAAGCCATGGAGATGTGGTGCTGAGGGACATGGGTTAGTGGTGCCCTGGCAGTGCTGGGGGAACGGTTGGACTCGATGATCTCAAAGGTCTTTTCCAACCTAAACAATTCTGTGATTCTTGGTTTCATAGCACTATTCATGCACTTAAGGATCAAAGAAGACAGTTTTGGATGCTCGGTGTACGATCAAGCCTGTGCAGGTCTAAATTCAGCCGAATTGTACTTACTGCCAGCAAGCCAAGAAGGGTTTTAAGGCATGAAGAAGAGTAGGAGAGAGACAGAGAAGGGTGGTCATTCTATAATGTTCTTTTCCAAATAATTCAGGTGATATGTTGTTCTTTCAGCTTTATTTTTAAGATGCCATCCTAGTAGACTGCTGGGTATCACAAAGCTTTAAGGTCTAACTTAAAACCTGTGAAGCTCCGAGCCAGGCTGCCTGACAGATCTGACTTTATTTTTAGATTAAATCAGGGTGTACCTTGTCACAGTGAGAAGCAAACAAACACAGAACATTGAAGGCTCCCTCTGTCAAGTGGGTGTTTGAGTAGGAGATACGGAGTGATGGGTGAGCGCTCTGCTGAGCACAACTTTGTCGATGAGGGTCAGAGCAGGACATGAAAAGTTGTGCAAGGCACTGAGTAACCCAGAAATGAATGAGAAAAGAGTAATTGCATTCAGTAAAGAGTATTCTCCAGGGAAAAAAAAAAAAACCTGTTTTTTTTCAGTTGAGTTTTGAGTTGATTTGTGAGGCTGCGATTAGACTGGAGATGAAAATGCCAACCCACCTCCTTCCCCTACCCTTCTAAGGTCTCTTCATTAAGTTTAGAAGCCGAAATGACTCTATGGCTCCTGTCAAAGCACCTAAGAACTGATTTACCACAAACTTCATTGCTGCTGTGCCGCAAGGCAACCTGGTGGGCAGCCCATGCCTCCCAGGAGTGTGTGCAGTGATCCCAGCAGAGGACCTCTTGGGTTGGGTTGCATTGCCATCTGCTGATGTACTCATTTATTGCAGGAACCAACAGTTGGCAGTGTCTGGCTGCAGACAGGGCGGCCTGGTAATTCATCACCAATAAATACACCTAGCTGGCAGACGCCTTTTGGCTGAGGAACCAGAACTTTCCCCACGCTTCCGTGGATAACTGAATACTCCTGTGAATGATGGTGAAGAGTTTGGTGGTTATTTCTGGTTTTAAATGATGCTCTTTGGTTTTGATTCCCGCAGAGGTCTCAGTCGGCGTTCTCCCTGGCTAGCGAAGATGCGGCCAGTAAAGGAGCAGACCCTGCATCATCCATGACCGAGGCTCTTTGGAGGCAGCAGAAGGGCCAGTTCAGGAAACAGAAGGAACACAAGCTCTCTGCGTTACCCAGCTGGAAAAGCGTGGACAGGCTAAATGAAACAAGTAAATATTTCTAGTACGAATATGATTCTGTCTGGTTTTTTTGGTTCACATGTGGAATAAATATGACTTATAGCAAGGACCTTCTCCAGGAAATTCCTGGCGACCTCTGGTGCTTGCAGGGGTCATGTGTAAAAATGTCTCTTTGGTGACGCTGTCATGATTTCTTCAAGCTGTGTCATGGCTTATCTTACTTTTTTTTGTTGCTTCCAAGGAAGATTCAAAATTTGGGCCTTTGGGGAGTTGATCTGGATGGTTAGAAAACATTAGCCCTGCTAACTGCTGCTTCCACCTGAGTCGGGGGAAGCTGTATGAGAAGGAACTTCCCAGACCAGCAGTTGCCCCAGACCTCTCCTCTGTCTCCGTGCTTTAGATGTGAATATGGAGGATGGATGGTGAGCAGCTTCCTAAGTCAGCCCCATTCCTGAATCAGCACCCTGGGGTATGATGCAATTCCCTCCTTGCTTCCAGATCTGTAATGCCAGTTGATCACTTGGGAGACCGAAAATTAGACAGTGTCACTACCCCTCCCTCCCCCCAGAAAGAAACTGATAGTAAAGTAGTACTAAAATCTGACTTAACTAAGCTTGTGTTACTTTGTGAACTGCTCATTCAAGCCCCTGTCAGAAGTGTTGCTCTCCTGGGCTTTTTTGTGGAAGGCCAGTCTTCAGTAGAGCCGTTAACTGGGGGCTTAAATTTTAAAACCCACTTCAATCCCATTGAATTCATCTGTTGAGCAATTTAGTACTTAACAGTTGCTTAACCATAACAGGAAGGGCAAATTGACCCAGTTCCCTTTCAGGTGCTCTACTCAGAGGGTTTGTTCTGCTTCTTTCATCTAAAACCCACATTTGTCATGAAATTGTGGTGCCTGTTGAGCTTCTCGTAAATAGGCGATTGTGCTAGGACGTGTCGATGGGATCTCACCTCTGCAGCAGTGAGGAGATCTGCATCAGGATACAGAAAACGCAAGAAATCTCACCCAAGAGTTTGGAGTGGTAACATCAGTGGGCTTTTTAGTCATGTAGCTAAAAAGCAGCTCACAATTCATTTGGGTTGCAGTTTGCACTGGCTTAAGTGATGACTCGAGGCAAACTGTGAATTTTTGCTTTGCTTTTAGTAAACCTCAGTGGATTTCTCTTCCATGTCCATCTCTGTTTTATCCCAGATCAGTTTATAGCATCCGTAACACCCTTAGACAGAAAGCTGCATAGGTCTGATACCCGCCACATCCTACTTCTTTCTTTTGTTTTTGAGCCTTGATTTCTCTAGTTTCACTTGACGTCCTCTAGTAGGTTGGAAGAGATTCCCCCCTCTCTTTTAGCATGTATTCTCTCAGTCTTCTCTCCTCCAGATGCCAGAACTCTGCATTCCTTAATCATTCCTTGAATGGAAGCTGTTTCAGAACTTTGTTGCTCTTCTCTGATCCCTTTTCCATCTTTCCTTTTCAAGATGGGGGACCAGAACTCTACCACAGAATCACGGAATAGTTTGGCTTGGAAGGGCCCTTTTAAGGCCATCCAGTCCAACCCCCTGCACTGAGCAGGGACATCTGCAACCAGAGCAGGTTGCTCAGAGCCCCGGCCAACCTCACCTGCAATGGTGCCAGGGATGGGGCTTCTACCACCTCTGGACAACCTGGGCCAGTGTAGCAGCAACACCTGCATTCGTTCGTTAATTCTGTTGAACCCTCCAATTTGTGGCCAGTTGATCGCAAACTGGCAACTAAAACGAGCCTTTCACACTGTGATGACAATTGTTCTTGCTTCGTTGTCATAGCTCCACCTTCCGTCTTTCAAAGCACTGATGGAAACTGGGTGGCTTTGCAGAACGTCGCTTTGCCTCGCCCTCGAATGCTCGCCAAACCAAAGAGTCAAGTGTTCAAAGCTTTGGAGAACGAATCCAGCATCGTGTCTGCCTACGACGAGATGGGCTCGGACAGCGAGGATGACTACGACTGGAATGTGGCCTTGAACAAGCTGCGTCGGAGACCTCGGCAATTACCGGACGATTTCTACTACACCAATTCCCAGTATGGTGCTGACTGGGTTTATGGCAATGACCAGTACCAGGCAGTGACCTCCCCTTCCTCTGGGTTATACACCAATACTGAGACACTGGTCTCCGATTCAGAAACGTCTTCGGTGAACTCTTCCCAGGAAGCTAAAGGACCTAGCAAACTCTTCTGGTTACAAAGCAGAACTCAAAGTCCACCCAGAATGGAAAAAAAACATTTCCACGGAGAACTGGATGTAAATTTTAATCCACAGGCAACCAGCTTGGAGTGCTCGGACAGCAGTGAGACCGAGGAAGTCCATTATGATTTAGAAAAGAGATCAAGAAGGTGGAGGAAGAACAAAGCGCTCTCTGAGGAATTATGTGAAGAAAAAAATCGCGTGAAAGCCACCAAGATGAATTTGAGTCAGGTAATGGCGTCTGAGGTGACCAAGTGCATTCCCAGAGAGAGGTGGGCAACGCTAATTAGGCTAGGCTGGCAAGAACGTGTGTTCTTATTCTTGGAATAAGAAATAACTCATATGCTTGGGAACCTGTTTGCAAACGTCCTGGTGAGGGATAAAGCTAATGAGCAGCAGAAATTCAGAAAGGGCTTTTTTTTTTTTTTTTTTTGCAATACTGTCCAAGTGATGTCCGCTTTTGTCACTCAAACCACCAATCTGTCTTCATAATTTATATTATTACTAATAACTTTGATATATTACACCGGCTGTGCAGCTGTCTGCAAACCTCCCAAGCTGTGTCTTCTCCTAAATTTTGTTGTTTCTGATTTCTGGTTTCCTGTAGGAGTGGAGCTTTCTCTCAAGAATTTATAGTATAATGTGGATTTGGTTCTGGAGCCTCCAAGCTAGTACTTTGCTGCATTTTGGGGCTTTTTTTTGTTCGCTAGGGTTACATTGAGTTATCAGCCATTACAGTGGGTATGAGGAGAGGTGCATTTCCTAGTTCATTGTCTGCTAACGGACTTTAGAAACAGTTTATTTTCTTTCAGTGAGACTTTTAGTGGCTGTGTTAATCTACCAGGCCCTCACTGAAGATCTGCTTTCAGATAAAACAATGATTTATATGATTTATAGTCTCTCCGGTCCTGTTACAGTAGGAGAGCATTAAGGCAAGCAGGAGTAATGTCCTATCTGAGAATTGCTCCAAATCAGCCTCATCATCCCGCTGAGATGTCCTGCCTACCTACTTCTGGTCCCAGGCTGTGTTCTTCATAGCCTCCTCCTGGGGGGTTTTGTCACAAGTTATGCTCCATTTCAAAGAACCCATCACTTTTAAAAGCACTTAATTCCACCTTACTTTATGGACTTGACTGAAGAGCTAAAGAAAGTGTCTAACGATTCAGAACTTTCTCTCAGCAGTCAGCAGGGAGAGAAGGACATTTCCAGAAGGCAGTTGATGCTGTAGGTGGAGCAGGTTGCTCTGGGAGATGCCTGCCTCTCTCCATGGCCTGTAGTGGAAATCAGGGGAAATTGGGTCCTAATCAGATAGCATAGATCCAGAAAATGAATTGATATGTATCTGGGCATTAGTTTTTGGAGGTATTTTCAGAGTTCCTGCAAGGAGTCATAAAAATATGCTCCTTTCCACATTATTAACTGTTGGGCAGGCACCGTGCTCAACAGACTTGCAGAAAGATTTTTGCTTTTCTTCTGTTCAGCCTCCAAAATAAGGGACTTGTGCTTAAATAAGGGTCTGTACTTACATGAACTTCTGAGTACATCCCAGCTCTAAGGATCCAAGAGTAGGAAAAGAAGGTGCTCCTAAAGATATAACTTGTTCCAAGGAGGCTGATGTTGGGAAAATAATCACCACCATTGAGGATCCACCTATTTCAGCTTTTCCCACCACTGGGAAAGCTGAAAATCTTGAGCACCGTCATGTAATAAAAGTAAGCAGGAATGGTAAAAAATAATCCAACAAGCATGGGTTTATTGGCGTTCCTCTGTAAAGGCATGGTGGTTTTTTATCAGCACATGTAGTGTGATTTCTTTCTAGCTTCCCTGCAAGCTGCTTTTCTAGGAAGCTGTTTGTTTTTCTTCCTGTGTCGATACAGTAATTCTACCGTTCTTCTGATTTCTTTGTAGGATTTCGATGATTTATCAGAAACCGATATAAGCAGCGAGGATCAGCATCATAATATCAAGCCTGACGTCATGGAGGAGGAGCTTAAATCCAGGTTATTTCAGCTTGCTGCTAAAATGAGCGACAAGGAAACATCTTCTGGGGAAGAGCAAGAGTCAGAACCTAGAACAGACCCTGAGAACCAGAAGGAGAGTTTGTCCTCGGAGGAGAATGGCAGAAGTATCCAGGAAGAGTTAAAGAAGGTAAGTGGTCGTTGTAGAGGAGCGGGGACAGTGCTTGAAAAGCTAGAATCCAGAAAGAGGACTTTGTAGTTAGAAAATTAAACATAGTTGCTTAAAAAACCCCGAGGTCCTTCACAGTGGGTCTGAGCCTGCAACTCATGTGCAGGTAGAAGTTCAGTTAAGGTGTGTGCTCCTCCCTGTGAGCCAGCCAAATGCTGGAACAGGATTCCCAGAGGGATTGTAGAGCCTATGTCTTTGGAGATAATCAGCATTTGCCTGGGCACAGCCCTGGGGAACCTGATCTAGTTGACCCTGCTTTGAGCAGAAGGGTCGGACTAGGCAATGATCTCCAGAGGTCCTTGCCAAATGTAAGTATTCTGAGTTACTTAGCCATGCAGTGGAAGTACCCTCATCTCCATGTGTGCAGATACCTCCGTGATGTACCCACGGGGATTTCTAAGGAAATGAAAGGCAAAATGGATTTGATATAGATAATATTTTATAATAAAAACTAACTCTGCTTGTTAGCAGAGTGTATGTTTTGTGGTGTGCTTACTCACCTGCATGCACCTATAAAGTAGTATTGGTTGGTTTTTCCTCCTCTGATTTTATTATTTCTTTAACATTCATATGTCAGTTATTTAAAATAAAGCAAAGATTAATTTTTCTTTTTCCTTCAGTCAAATTTCCGTAGGTTTAAAACAGATGAGAGACATAAAGCATTCAGCAAAAAAGCAATGCTTGGAGTTGCTCATTCTGTATTGGCTTTGGATGGAAAAAAAAAAAGTCTTAGTCACTCATGGCTGCGCTATATATTCTTTCTGTCTATACTAAAGAAACCAAAATATCCCAGTAATATTCATGGTCATGACTTCAGTGGAATTGATAGCAGAACTTGCTCCAGCCACAGAGGAAAAAGCAGGCTGCTTTCATTCATATCCTCAACAGCTGTCCTTAAAGGTGATTTAAAATCTTCCGGCACGTGCCTTCTCTTTGGAAAGGTGGCTGACCAACATCTCACAATGAAATACTGGAGGTGACAGATACTGGTTGTAAGCGGTAACCTAAAATAACAAATGCAGAGCTAAACTCATAAAACATCTTTAAAATGAGAGCTCGAGTGCCTACAATCTGCTTTGAGCTCCTGAAGACAAATTAAATACTGAATTTGAGCCATCTTGCTTGTATTTTAGCCGTGCTGCTTGTCTTTGTTAGCCTGTAGCCTTCCATTCTCACAAGCTTATTCTGAACACCTTAGCAACCTTAAATCCCAGGGGATTTCCAGTTATAGTACAACGGACTGCAGAATAAGATTTCAATAAATGTGTCCTGTTTATTGAATCCCTGGAAATTTAAGCACCTGGTGCTCATGAAAATCTGACTTTCACATGCCTGCACCTTTAAAAATCTGGAGTTCTGTTTTTAATGGAAGCAGGGATCTCGTATAATCACGTGTTGAGCTGTTGGTTTAAAAAGGGTGTTTAGTGTCTTAAATTCTGAAGCAGTGGCAAGAATCGGCACGTCTCGAGTGGGGATTTAGCCAAAGTTGGGCTTCAGGCTCTCAATTCTCACTTCAAACTGAGCTTTTGGGTTGTATGTCTGCCTTTAAGCTACAAGTTTGAAAACGCTGACCTTTGAGTTAATTAGTTCATGTGGGATACTTGAGGATTTAGGTGGGTATTAATTAACACAAGTTCATCCTCTGCCTTAGACTTAAATCCACTTAGACCTTCAGCACAAACGTTTCAAAGTTTGGGGTTGCCTAGAGTGGTCTTGTGGAGATCACAGCTCTCTAAAACAAACGTAATCCTACAGCAGGCTTGTTTTTGTAGATAACATTTTGTGCTCGTTAAGCTACAGAAGTAGTTCATGGTCTTGCTTTGCGTATGGAGTGCCCCGAGAAGCCTGCTTGGGCAATGAAAGGCCGTGGAGTTCTCTCTGCTCCTTGTAGACTTGACCTTCGGCCCCTCCAGGCTTCAGGTGTGAAGACACCAAAAAATGTGCAACAAACCAAGATGCAAATGAGCAACGGAGTTCAACTTCAGTAGCAGCTGGGTTTCTCTCCTCTTTGCAATGTGCTCTGTGCTTGAGGAATTTCCTTTAACCCCTTCATGCATTTGCTTCTGCTGAGGGAATCTTACAACCAAGGCTTGGTAACTTTGGTTTTAAATCCTGCTGGTTTTGCTACTACTATTCTAATAAAGCTGAGCAGTGTGTTACCATGGCATCTTCCTGGGTTAACAGCTTGGAAGGTTTTGGTATGTCTGTTGTTTCACATTTTTGTATGCAAGACGCTCGGAATAATTCTTGTGTTTTGGTGGATCCTGGCTTTGATGATGATGAAGATGTTAATTATCGGGGCAGTCTTCCAAAGTCCAGGATTGAAAACTGAATGTGGGCAGCATTGTAAAAAGTGAAATTTAAGGTTTGCGAGCTGCAGGTAATTTATGCACAGGATTTTGGATGCCAGCAGAGAAAGAAGATTTGGGGGAAGGAAGGTGAAACTGTGGCTTTTTCCTCTAAAAGAGGCCTGAGACTTAAATCATCATAGTGAGATAATGGATCCAAAGTTTTAAGTTCTCAGTTCAACGAAGCAAGTAAAGTATATGTTGAGTCATAAACTGAGGATTAAGTAGTTTGCTGCATAAAAATCCCCTTCAAGGTATTTCTCCCATGGATTTACTATTATTTATTGGTCTTCAGTATGAAAAATTAAGGTGGTCATAAGTTTATTTTGTCAAAACCTGAGTCTTCGGTTTCAAGCAAAATAGTTGCTTCGAGGCGACAAACATGTATTTTTTAAAGTTTTCAGAAGTGGGCGGAGATATTTGGGAATCTCCTTCAGCTGCCTGATCACCAAATACTGATTTACTTAGGAAAAAAACATAAAAGCCATTTTGCAGATACCATTATAGAAAATCAGTGAAGATTAAGGTGCTGTACCAAAATGGTGGGGAAATAGACCGTAACAAAAAAAAAGTTAATATTTTCTTGTCATCTTCTCTAAGCAGCCCAGAGATTTGGCTCTTCCAGATGAGCCCTGAAAGAGCTCGTTGGAAGAGGTTCAGGCTCTCAAGGTGTACTCCTTTTTGCAGCTACAAACACTCACAGTGTCCAGATTGCAAGCCTGTAGACCCAAAAATTGAATATAGCTGGTTTTTCTTGTTCTTAATGCTGCTGCAAAAGTCTTTTTCTATTGCTAGTGCCGCTTCGTTTTGCGATGGTGGAAATGGGTACTTCCCATCTCTTTCATTTAATGAAACCTGACGTGTCATTTGCACTATCTGTCCTAATGAGATCTGCTGTTCTACATCCCCCCCAAACTAAATCGGGCATTGCTTTATTTTAAATATTTGTGCAATAAATGTAAAATCTAAATTTTATGGTGTTTTATGTTTGCTAGTTTCCTTGCTGTTGATCCTAAAGTTCTCTGTAAGTCTGAACCTATAAAACTGTTAACCTCTGTAGCTGTTAATATAACTTTTCTGCCTCTTTATTTAACTGCTTTCCCGCTATCTAGGAAAAACAAAAGGCTTTTGATCTTCATTTAAAGCTGCAGTTTTTATCCACTGTATTGCAGCAGGTGAGAACGCTTTGTTTTGTCTGTGTCTTCTTCCATCGCTTACGTAGTAAGAGATGCTATAAAGTGATATTGAGGGTTTCCACATTTCCCAAGCAAAATTCTCCAGCTCAAAATGTTTTCCTGGAAATATCAGGCCTGAAAAAAAAAAAAATCATACCTTTTGGCAACAATCAGTAACCATCGCAGAAAACCGTTTTCTAATCGCAGCTAGAAGAAGAGAAGGACAAAGATAAGGTGTGTGATCATCCTGTTCTCAAGTACTCAGCCTGTATTAAGAAATTTGGAAGGAAAAAAATTCAAATTTTATGTCGGCAATGAGATTTCTGACCATAGTGGTCTTCAGAAATCTTTCTAAGCTCCCAATTTAAAAACTAAACAAAACCCTTAATTCATTGTAGAGACTGTACACAGCGAGTAGGTGCTTTTTCACTTTGCTGCTGCTCTCTATTGCTTAGCGTTCATCAAGGTGGGAAGAAGTTTCATATTCTGTGATATTTGGGTCTCAGCATATGAGAATCAGGTATTAAAACAGATTTTCATTTTCTTCCCTGAGCGACTACGTGCTTATCTTTTATTTTAACATACATACTATTTGTAGTATGTCATATATAGTGGTAAGCAGATTAATTCCGTAGCATTTCTCCTAGTCATCAAATAAGAATCACGTTTTTGTGTTGGAAGTTGATGCTTAATTCAGCAAAATTCTCCTCCTCTCAACTTTTCCTTTTTTCCTTACTCTCAGGGTGGAGTTTTGTACTATGATTTTTAACCGTCTCTGTTTTCTTTAGTAAAAATATCAGGGATGATTTTAAAGAAGAAATACTTTTAGATACTCTCACGGAATCCTGTGTGGATTTTGAGATTTAAGTATTTCCATTTCCAACTTGGACCATAATATTTCACCTCTCGGAAAATAACTTCCCTTCTCGCGATGACAGTCAGCTCTTCTGTGGAAATTGAGGCATTACAGCTTGTTAGGAATAACATCTGTAACTGCATTAGGGCAGTGGATTGAATTCACTGGTGAAAATCTAATCCTCAGAATACCTCGCACCATCAAAAAGAGAGACTGTATTTCTCTGCGTCATACTTTGGAGAATGTCAGTAGAATAATAGCTCGCTCTGTAAAACAATTTAGCTTTCTTTGTCTTCAGAAATGAAGATATTGATGTGAAGGTCAAGGCAAGAAGGCTTAACTTGCACAGAAGAGTACTTCCTTAATACCATCATTTATCATCGTATACTTGTCTTCCAGCAAACATCAAGGCAAACTTCAGCTTTCTTTCCCAGTCTTTGTGATAACGAGTGGTTAGGGCTCACTTTTAGGCCAAAGATCTTTTGATCTTTAATCCTGGAGGGGTTTCCAAGCCGTGAAGATGTGGTGCTGAGGGCCATGGGTTAGTGGTGCCCTGGCAGTGCTGGGGGAACGGTTGGACTTGATGAGCTTAAAGGTCTCTTCCAACCACAACGATTCTCTGATTTAATTTGGGAGGGGTGGTGTTAATCCAGAAGCAGGGTAGCACGGCTGAAATCGGAACGAAGCCAAAGCTTCTCTGTGCGAAGGATTTGTAGCAGAGATCGCTGTCTGCGTCTGTCCCATCCAAATTAGTTCTTTGATTTGCTTGACGAGACAGATGGGAGAGACCTCATCATGGCCTGGCAGCTGCCTTTGAATCACTTACAGGTGTTAATAGCGACCTTTCCTGCAAGGGCAAGATAAATTAGACAGCCAGGAGGTCTTTAGAGCCGTTTGAGACGTCCACCTACCACGGTGATCTTGGTGTGCGCGTGTCTGTGAATTTTAGGTGATTTTTATAGAACCTTGTAAATCCTGAGTTTGACGTGGATGGCCGGGGAGGGGAGAGGATGTGAAGCACTAGAACTCCAGGACACTTTTTCTTTTTTCTTTCTTTTTTTTTTTTTACTTTTTTTTTTCCTTGTACATGTGAAATAATTCTATCTAGAGCACCCCACTAGGTTTGCGAGCTGACCAGTTCAGAACATGAGCTGTTTAAACAGCTTTTGACAGTTGCTCAAAAAAGAGGTTAAAACATACACAAAACCATTAATTTAATACCCAGTTTTTGCAATTTGAGAAGCCTTGACCTTCCCATATGTTTTAATGTCCCCCTCTTAATCTCTTCTTGCTCCTCTATAACGTACAGCCCAGTGGAAAGCTGAGTTCTAAGAATCCTTTAGCAGGAGACTTTCACACAGCTTTGGGCGATCTGTTCCAGATAGACCCTAAGGAAAATCACTTTTTTGCTTGCCATGTATTTCTTTATGGTGTCTAAACTCTTATTCTCGTCTATCTCGTTGAACTTTTCTTCCCCTGTCTGTTACCTATTGGGGTATTTTACCCAAAATCTTGATTTCATAAAGCTTTCTATCACAGAAAACAGGAGAACAAAACCCCCAAAACCTTAGGAGTAATTGGTCTGTAATAAATGCCAATGTGGATTCCCCTATTCTGGTATGAGCACAACTCTTTCTAATTTAATTTACTCTCTTTTTGGAAATCCGTCATTAACTACAAAGGATAATAAAAAATTTAAGAAATAATGAACACTAAACCGAGGCTCTGCTTCTTGAAATGGAGAACATGCATCAGTGAAGATGATGATGATAAAGGCCAGTGTCTGGCCTTTATCTTTTTTTTTGTTGTTCACTACTCATAAAATAGAATAAGAATTAGGTACTTGTAAAAGCAGATAATAAAACAAAGTAACATTGATTTCCTCCTCCTGTCCTATAAAATTATCGATCTGATTTTAACCTAATTGGCACTTGTGAAAATAAATGGAAAAAACCATCGGCTATTTATGGGGTTCAAGTATTTGTTCCGAGTAGGAGAGTCCTGGGGCTGCTTGTTTTGGGGCTGCACTAACAGGCTAAAGATCTGAGTGCAGTAACATACTATATTGGCTTTGTTCTCCTCCTCTTTCATCTCATTCATCTAATTATTTCTTGTAATTCGGAGGAGTACCAGTGCTGAAGATGCCGTAATGTATCGATACACAACAGTCAAGCACAGGCCGCTAAAAAAGCAGGTTTTCCGTAAAAGTCTTACCTAACATAAAATGAAAGGAAGGAGGTCGTAAAAGAGGCTTTCCAATTAAAGCCACCTGAGTTGGTGCGAAGCCAAGGAACGTTTTCTCTGGTGTCCTGCCTGGGAGGCCAGCTGATGTGGGGACTAATGTAATGTTTGCAGAACACACAGGCATTTTAAACCAGATATACTTTCCTGTGCTACAGAATTCACTGTCTAGAGCCCCAGAACTCTGCATTCCCTGGCTTTTGATCATCAGATATTTTGTCTGGGTCAGTTGACAGATGGGTGGGCCTCTGGTTCAAGTGCAGAAGTCTTTGCAGGTTTGAGGAATGAAGTGGAATTTAGGTTTCAACCTCCTCCACTTCATTTTAGACAAAGCAACACTAGAAGTATAAATTCAGTGGTGGTGTTTGTGTTGGCTTCAACAAGCTTTGGTTCAGTCTCCAAGGTCAGCTTGGCCGGGGCTCTAAGCAACTTGCTGTAGTTGCAGATGTCCTTGCTCCCTGCAGGGAGGTTGGACTAGATGACCTTGAGAAGGTCCCTTCCCACCCAAACCATTCCGTGACAGTTTGGATGCTGGGCTCGATGCTTGAGGGTGAGGTGAAATGTTTGTGGCTGCAATGCGAGAGCTCCCGTGGATATGGAGACAGATGACTCCACATCTGTTTGCCAGTGCCCAGAAAGGAAGATTGTGTTTTAAAACCTCTTTAAAACACTCTTGCCAAAATCAGTCTTATCTCACTCGCTTGGATTTTAAAGCTGGATGTCTGTGTGCTCCTTCGGGATAAGATTTGGACCGTCCCCACAGTAGAAAGTGTCCTGTAGAAGAATTGCATGTCTGTGTTATTTTGTGGGCGACATGTGGAAAAGGGAGGGAGAAAAAGGGCCGTCGATTCCAATTTCACCGCTCGGTTCTTGGGTCTGCTCACAGCAGATCTCCAGGTACCTTGTTTTAAGCATGGCTAAAGCTGCAGCCATCAGCAAGGGGATTCCCGACGTTGCCTAATTTAATGCTGTTGTTTTCTCTTATCTGCTCTTGTAACAAAACAGAAGTACTCTGCTGTCTCTCTCTGCAACATATCTACAGAAGTCCTGAAAGTCATCAATGCCACCGAAGAGCTGATCGCAGAATCCAGCAGTCCCTGCGATTTCCCAGCGGACGTTCAGGACAGGGGGAGAGGGACCTTCCCGCTGGGGACAGACCCCGCCAGGCTTGATGAGCAGCTCACCACGCTGGAAGAAAACGTAAGGACGGGGAATCGGTGTGTGGACGGGTCAGGAGTGCGAGTGAACGTGTCCCAGCTGGAAAGGGAAAGCACGCAGGCAGCACCGGAGGATGTGCGGAGTTAACTTGGGGTTATTAAGCAAATAAACAGAACCCAAAAACCCTCTTTCAAAGGAGCACTCAGCTGTGTTGTTGGGGTTTTTCAGAGAATCATAGGATACCAGCTTGGAAGGGATCTCAAGGGTCATCTGGTCCAACCTTTCTTGGCCAAAGCCTGGTCTAGACAAGCTGGCCCAGCTCCCGTCCAGCTGAATCTTACACGTGTTCAGTGTTGGGGACTCCACCACTTCCCTGGGGAGAGCATTCCAATGGTGATTGTTCTCATTGTGAAAAATGTTCCTCGTGTGTCCAGTTGGAGTCTCCCCAGGAGTAACTTGCCCCTGTTACCCAGTCTCCAGCCCTGCCAGGTATTCCTGCAGGGTGACTCTCCCTTCCCAAGTGTCCACTCCTCCACTCAGTTTGGTATCATCAGCAAACTTCATCAGGGTATGCTTGATCCCATCATCCAGATCACTTATGAAGACATCAAAGATGTTCTTTAACGTGTACTTCAAAATATTTGAAGGAGGAGAAGAGTTGGATGTTTTGGGGTTTATAAATAATTTTAGAATCTCTACTTCAGAAGTTAACTTAAGCCTCTGTGGCTGTGCGGCTGCACCATGCCTGGTTGAAACCACGCGTCCAAGTCCCATTCCCATAAGGGCAGGTAGAGGAGCATGTCCCCAGTGACACAGAGAACAAGTGGAGGAGCTCATCCTCCACCCCTACATCCCCAGTGCACTGCTCTGAGCACCCGGGGAGCCAGAGCTGCCTCCTGCACGGTGAAATGGAGCCCAATGAAACGTTTGTTTGACCACGCTGGAATCGTCCGTCCTTTTCCATGAGGACCTCTCATCTGCAGGAAGAAGTGCGATGCAGAACCAGTGAGGGAGGTCACTGCTCGGTGGAAGTTTTTATGCAGCCACTTAATGGAGTTGGTACACTCGGAGCTTTCGATTTTCTCTTCTTCCCACTTTTAACTGATTATATTTCAGTGATTTTTTTTATTTTATTTTTTTTTTCCTCCCTTCAATTAGGGGCTCTTAAAGATCTCGTAGGAGTCTGGGCTGTCCCATTATGACATCCTGATCAATGCAAGACTACAGATCCTGGTTTTCTTTAGCCTCAGAAAATTTTCAGACAGAATCCCTTCTTGGGGGATAAAATCAGTTTCCTCCACAGAAAGCTGGGTCAAAATATTAAAAGTTGGGGGTTTAGGACAGATCTTTAAATGATAAAGTCTGTTATTGTCTCTTAAGTGGCCCAGGTAAGTCTACTGACCTTCTGCAGATTGACTCCAAAGGGTCAGGAGGTGAGGAGGTTTTGGCTGCCGTATGTTGGGGTGAGGGCAGGATGGGATGGATCCCGTATGGTACTTTTAAGCACAGTTATTCTATAAAAGTTAATAGCCACGTGCTGCTGAACAGCTACTGTTACGGAGTTCAGATTGCCAGAAGGCATTTGACATGTCTCCATGAACACAGCTCGAGATGAGGTGTCATCTGTTGCCTTCTCCTGGTAGGCTTTGGGGATTTGTTATGCAATTGAATGTCCAAACAAACAACAAAAAAAGCAAATATTGCAGCTTTTTTTGTTGTTTTCCTGGTGAATCTGGAAGAAAGCTGGTTTGGAATCCTGTTGTAGCACCCACAGAATTTGGAGTGCAGCCACCTCTTGCCTCCCTTCTCTTTGTGGATGTGCGTTATCAGGTTATTCTCCCGTTGAGTTTCCTCTGCCTGATAAGTCTCCCTGCAGCGGGTTAGCAAGGAGGGAGGCTCAGAGGTGTCGTGGAAGATGCGGTCTGCCCAAAGCAGCAACGATTGATGCCTCTCCCTGCCTTGGCCCTGCAGGTGTACCTGACGGCCAGCACCGTGTACGGGCTGGAGGGACAGCTCACCAACCTGGAGGACGCCGCGCGCAAGATCAACAGCGTTACTGCAGAATCAGAGCTGGCTGATCTGGAGGATCAGGTGGCCACAGCAGCTGCCCAGGTTCATCACGCGGAGCTTCAGGTGAGGCCAGCACTCAGACCTGTCTGTGCCAGGATCTGATGGGAAGTTCCTTCTTGTTTTAGTCAGGAGGACCATGTGGCCTTTCAGGACTTAAAGGTGGCCTATGAGAAAGATGGGAACAGACATTTGAACAGGGCCTGTTGGGACAGGACAAGGGATGATGGTTTTAAACTAAAAGAGGGGGATTTAGACTAGAGAGAAGGAAGAAATTTTTCACCATGAGTGTGGTGAGAGCCTGGCCCAGGTTGCCCAGAGAGGTGGTCGATGCCCCATCACTGGAACCATCTCAGGTGAGGTTGGCCGGGGCTCTGAGCAACCTGCTCCCTGCAGGGAGGTTGGACTAGTTGACCATTAAAGGTCCCTTCCAACCCAAACCATTCCACGATACAATTCTATGATTAGCTCAATTTAGAAAAGATCTGAGAGTCTGACATCTCTCTGATATCAGAAGGGCATTGCTGCACTAGATGGTGACCTGGCAGCAACATTTGGTTGTCTTCGGTCATTATTTCATGGTAACTATGTTCATGGGGCTGAGAAGTGAGGAGGAGAGAGACCTAAGCTCTGCAAGAAGGATGACAAAGAGGCCAGCAGAAGGTCTTCTGCAGGGTGAACAGCTTCAGGTGTCATCGTGAATCAGGAGTTGCATTAGCTGTTTGACTTCTCTGACACTTCTTTCCCTTTGTGCAGCATTTGTTTCCACTAGTCTCAACATCAGCCTGCTCTCCCCCCCAGGTGTTTGCTCTACTCTCCCCCCAGATGTTTGCTTTCTTGGACTTTAGTTTTTCCTAGCAATTTGTTTTTCGTCGAGTGTTTTTTAGATCTTGTGTACCTGCGTCTGTGCATGTTTGTGTTTAACATACGTCTACACTTAAATTATAAATAGTTAAGATCAACTGTTCAGATTTTGTAATGGGGGATGTACTTTGCGTGTGCGTGGGATTAATTTCGAATTAGGAAACGTGTCCCACAAAGTCATTCTTTGGATGTAGCCTTTGAAAAACCCAGCTTGAATGAATTTGGGATTGCGCAGCTAAAGGTAACGGGGAGGTGGCAGACATAGGGGTATTTTTTTTCTCCTCCTTTCTTTTTTTTCCTCACAAAGAGTAAAATTCCTCTTCCTTGGAGGCACAAGGTAGGTCGGATTGTCCTTTTACTCCATCTTCGCTAACAAATTAAGCCCCTTTTAACATCAGGACTAAAGAACACAGGGAAACTGCTGAAGAAGTTAGCCATCCATTTAGACTTTTTGATTAAAGAGGATTTGACTGGGGGAGGGATATATTTTAGTAGTGGCATCCGCAGTAATTTTAAAACTTCTTTTTCCCCCTCCCCGTCTGTCTGTCTGTCTCTCTCTCTTTTATTTTCTTTGAAGATTTCAGATATTGAGAGCAGAATATCAGCTCTCACTGTTGCAGGCTTGAACGTGGCTCCATGTGTTCGCCTGACAAGGAAACGGGATCAAAAGCAAACGAACCAGGTGCCGGAACATTCTGTAGTATTCAAAAAATACATTGGGGAAACCTCGCCTCTTTTTTTCTAACGAGGTTGAGTAACGCCTCTTGTGTTGTTTACAGATGCAAACAATAGACACCTCGAGACAGCAGAGGAGAAAACTTCCAGCTCCGCCCATAAAAGGTGCGTTTACGTGGTTAGGTTAGAGGGCGAGGCTCTATTTAATGGACAGTTCAGCAAAGCAGGGGAAAGATTAAGTGATAAAATCAACAGAGGAAGCCCAATATGTCCACTCTCATCACCTCCCGTTGTACTCGTGTTAAATAAAATGCCCGTTTGTTGCGTTAAAAAGCATCACCGCTTCCTCTTTGGTGGAAGTTGTGGCAGTGGCAAATTAATAGGAGCAGACGGCTGGGAAAAGCAAATGAGGAACTCTGAATATTTGCCCTGCAAGGGGTGCTGCTGCTCCACCTGCCTGGTCGTGATGCTGGAGCAATCACTGTGTTTAATTACCAAAAGCCAGTTGCCACCCTTCACAACCCATCGTTGCTTTCTTAAAGCCTCTGTGTGCTCCTCTCAGTCCGTGGGATGTGGCTCGGCAAGGTTCCTCGTACTGTAGAATCACAGAATTGTTTTGGTTGGAAAAGAACTTTAAGATCATCAAGTCCAGCTGTTAACCCATGTCCCTCAGCACCACATCTCCACAGCTTGGAAACCCCTCTAGGGATGGGGACTCCACCACTGCCCTGCCCAGCCTGGCACAGCCCTTCACAGCCCTTTCCAGGAAGAAATTTTTCCTAATATCAAACCTAAACCTCCCCTGGCACAACTTGAGGCCATTTCCTCTTGTTCTGTTGCTTGTTCCTTGGGAGAAGAGCCCGACCCCACCTGGCTCCAACCTCCTTTCAGGGAGTTGTTGAGAGCGAGAAGGTCTCCCCTGAGCCTCCTTTTCTCCAGGCTCAACACCCCCAGGTCCCTCAGTTCCCAGTTAGGGTATGGCTGTGAATTGGCTTTATTAAATAAAGTGGTTTTGTTTTTTTTTTCTTTCATGGTTTCTCTTGGTTTTTTAACCCAGCAGTGCCTTACCTCTGACAGTTCTAGGGCCTGCTTCACCTTGGCATTACTCTTATTTTACTCTTGTGTAATTCCACTGATTGACATGGCCTCAAATTGTAGTAAATTTGGAGTATCACAGCCTGCTGGTTTTAATTTAAATTAAATCCGGCTTTCCTCATGTATCTTAGGGGAAGTTTTATCTCTCTAGAAGCTGTGACTCTTCAGGAGTGTTGTTACATCTGCTTCAATCTGTCAGGTGAAAAACCTCCCTTTTTGTATTTTCCCCAGGTGAAAACGTAGATGGGTCTCCAGTTACCACTGTCAGAACGTTTAACAGGAACTTCATGCTTCAAGGATCTCTAACACAAAGAACTAAAGAGAGGAAAAGCACTGCCAAGGACTTAATGGTAAAACCATCACTCCTTGTCCTGTCCCAACAGGCCCTGCTCAAAAGTCTGTCCCCGTCTTTCTTAGAGGTCCCTTTAGGTACTGAAAGGTCACAAGAAGGTCTCCCCGGAGCCTTCTCTTCTCCAGGCTGAACAAGCCCAACTCTCCCAGCCTGGCCTCCCAGCAGAGGGCTTCCAGCCCTCCCATCATTGCTGGGGCCTCCTCTGGCCCCGCTCCACCAGGTCCATGTCTCTGCTGTGCTGAGGACTCCAGAGCTGCCCCAGCACTGCAGGGAGGTCTCAGAGGGGCAGAATCCCTTCCCTGGACCTGCTGCCCACACTGCTTTGGATGAATATCTGTGTAGGCAGCTGTATTTCAGCATTTTCACAAAACCTCTCTTAAATAGTCTGAGGAAAAGAATAGAAACCGTTGAGGCCACTCTGAACAAATAAGAGCAGTGTTCTGGAAGGTGTCTGACCATGTACCATAGTGGAGCACCTCCTGAGTGTCAAGGTACCCTGGTGGCCAGGTCTCTGGGAACGTGCTACCCTTGTTTTTTATAAGAAAGACATACTGGACCCCTGCAATTCAAACTTCTGAACCAAACCCTCACAGAAAACTCAGCAGGTGCAAGTCACCTTGAATTTCACCCATTTTTGAGGCATGTGGAAAGGTAACCGCAGTGGAATTTGAGGGGTAGATACGGGGTTCTCTAGAAGCTCCAGCAGGCTCGCTTTGTGTTTCGCTCATGGTTTTTTAATTTCCCGTCCCTCTCTGTTGTAGGAACCTGCTCTAGGATCTGCTGTGATGTACTAAACTTCCACTTCCCTACTGCCAATAACACACTGCCTAAGGCTGTACACGAGAGTGCCTTTACTTAACAGCCATTGCGTATGTCCAGCTGAAAATGGACCCTCAAGAACCCACAATGCCTCAGCTATAGGGCTTCGTTTGGATACCTCACTGAGAAAGCTGTCCAAGTCTTCAGCATTGTGGTCTGCTAAAGGAAACTCTGCCTTAACGTTCTCACCAGACTCTAGAAAGGATGCTGAGTTTCAAAAGCAAGGCTCCACATTTTAAGATGCACTTTTTCTCCCCATTGATTGTACTAAGGTTATGTCGTCTTTAAACCGCGGTGTTTTTGTACGCTCCGTCAGTCATAATTCTAGGCCAATATTTCGTACAAAAAGACCGAGCAGAGCAGACCTGTGATCCATGTTTGCTGGCCTCTCACTGTTCACGTAGGCATCCATCTTGTCGAGCAGTAAGAACAAGCCTGTGCAGCATGGTGGGAGTGGAGAACCAGTGTACCCAGCTCCGCTCCCAGGGGGTCAGTGGAAGCTTTGACGGGGTTTGTAGGAGGAGGTGAGATGTGCAAAGACTTCTCCGTTCACTGAGGGTACGTTTGGCTCTGTTAACGTTCTGGCTCTGGTGTTTCGCTCTTGGTGGCAGGAGGGGATGTTGATGTCACATGTTGAACCGTGAACTGATGGCAGCACGTGTGGACCAGATGTCTGCTGAGTTACGATCCTGGTGTCTGGAAACATCTGAAACCTGTTGTGAAGCCAACACCTTTGTATGTCTTGTTCTTCTTGGTAGCGTTGTCCGTGTGGTGGTGTCCAACCATGCTGTAGTTCACAAGAAATTCTGACCCAATCTTTAAAAAAAAACCAAAACGTTCCAGCATTGTGGATGAGGTCTCTGCTGACTGGCTGGTGGTTGCAGGGTGGCCACAGCCTGTAAGAGACTCTCATCGGCCCTTCCCTTGCTTTTCAGAGGAGGGGGCAAATGTAGCCCAGACATCTCTTCCTTTACTGGTCTGTAGCCAACATGGAGTAGCTGGGGCCTCTCACTGGTGAGCCCCGCTACCACTGGACCACTCTGAATTGGCTTGTGGATAGTAAAATTCCTCCTTTTGTTTCTTGAGACCTTTGAAAAGTGGGCCAAACCCGAAGGCCAAACTTGAGCAGATGCCCAGGAGGGAAGATGCTGCTTACAGGGTGTCCCTCTTGCCTGTTTTGGGGAGGACCTTGCTGGTTTGTGGTACTTTTTGCTCCGAGGAATACAAAGAAAGTGGTTAGAGGTGATAAGCCAGTGAATGCCTGTCTTCCACGCAGTGCAGAGCAGGTACTTGCATGCAGACCAGGTTGATGTGACACGTGCTGTGGAAGGAGGACACGGGCTGGCAAGTTCTTCTTGGGCAGTAAGGAGTGGTGAGCAGTGGGCATCAGGGAAGGAGGACACCCTGTCCTTGGGCTCCCAGCCAACGGCCACTAGCAGGGTGCCACACGTTGCCCACCACGCGGCAGGAAAGCAGGCTTCTGGGACAGCAGGCCACGGAATGTCTGGGGTTGGGCAAACAGCAGCAAAACTGGGCAAATTTCACAGCTAGTCTGCGTTTAGGTCAGGTGAGGAACGGCGGGACGGGATGGTTGGAAAAGTGATGCTGGTTGCAAGTCTGTCACCCACATCTGACATCTAGCTTGGCAATACTGATGTCCCACTGCATGTGAGGAACCCTTGGGATAAATGCAGCCACCTTCCCACCTGGAATATGTCGGTGTCGCTCCACTCCTTCAGGGACTTTCCCTCCGCCCGCGTTCTGACCCAATGTGTTCATTTTGGGTCAGATTATGCCTTCTTTTCCTCTCACACAACACTAGCTCCTCTGAGATGGGTTTGCACAGATGGGAGGGCAGAATTCGGCCCACTTTGTTTACTGTATCACTATATCCATCAAACGAATAGATTTTATTTATGTATGCAACCCGGTAAAGGAGATCAAACAGAGTAGGATGCCCAATAATGGGGTTTTTATGGGGTTTTTTTTGTTATCCAGTCTCCTGCTCCTCCCCTGACTGTCCTCGTGTACGTACCCAACGCACCCCCAGGTTCTGGTTCATGCAGGTTTGCGTGTTACGAAGCGTCATTAATGGTGGTTGGTCTCCATCTTCGTCTAATAAATACTAACTAATATCGTGTATGTAATATCAATACAGAAATGATTAATTTTAATAGAATAACTCTTCGGCTTTTGTTCCGTTCGTGTGATTTAAACAAGCCAACAAAGTTTGGAATAGGTCGTTTTCCTTAAGAGGCATGAAAAGCAACTATTATCGTGTTACAATGTTAAAATATTCCGTCTTCTTTGACAGAAAAATGTGTACTGTGTAGGCATTGCAAAAAAAAAAAAAAGAAAAAAGAAAAAAAAAAATCCCACCTGCTCTAAGGCATTTGAATTTTTACAGATGTTTATTGTGCCAAATAATGTGCAAAGATATAATTTACTGTTTTAAAAAAGAGAAAAACATCATCAAAGCGTATGTTACAGCACACAAAGAATTATTTTGTCATCAAGTGATTTCAATCTTTAGTGTTAATATTTATATTTAGATTAATTTTTATAAATGAAGATATTTTAATGGGTAAAACGAAGACTATATGATCTATTTGATTGAGTGAATATTAAGCTTGCCTTGTTGTCGTTACCTGCATACTCACCGAGAATTGTTGTCAAGAGAAACTTATCACAGAGTAAAAGCGATTTATGACAAGAACGCCTTTCCAAGGACTTGATTCATAAAGAAAACCCAAAAGTTTCTCCTCTCTGGTTTGGATTTCTGTGCCCTTTGGCTGGGGGCAGAGGGGCAGCTCCGCGGAATTCCCTCGGTTAGCTCAGGAGGAACACGCTTGGCTTGGAGCTTCTCCACCAAGGCTGGGGTGGGAGGAAACCTGTGAGGAACATTTGATGGTTGATCTTCTCCAAACTGAGTGGTGCCTTGGCAGCGCTGCGTTAACGGTTGGACTCAGTGATCTTAAAGGTCTCTTCCAACCTAAACGATTCCGTTGGGCGAAATGCCATCTGAGGCAGAATTTTTCAAGCAAACCGAGCAAGAACCCTGCTGATAATCTTAAATCTAGTATTTCCCAAGTCCCGTGCGATGAATGCTGATGACAATATTTATCTATCAACGTATTTTCTCCCTCCGTGGAAACTAGAGTGCTTTAATACAGGAGGAAATGGCCTGAGGTTGCACCAGGGGGGGTGGGTTAGGTTGGACGTGAAGAAACATTTCTTCCCCACAAGGGTTGTGAAGGGCTGTGCCAGGCTGGGCAGGGCAGTGGTGGAGTCCCCATCCCTGGAGGGGTTTCCAAGCCATGGAGATGTGGTGCTGAGGGATGTGGGTTAGTGGTGACCTGGCAGTGCTGGGGGAACCATTGGACTCTGATATTAAAGGTCTCTTCCAACCTAAACAATTCTACTCTGTGGTTCTAAGTAACGCTTTGGGTGTTGTATTATAAATAGTAGGAACTCCCTTATTACAACAAAAATCCGCTCCTTGCTGCTGGACCATTGGCAAAGCGAAAAAAGTAGTGTTAAATCGTCTTTCACAGAATGATTCCTGGGCTGGATTTAACTGTCAGTCGGTAGCTAAAAATGACCTTTTTGGGGTGTTAGTTTAAACCACATTTGAGTGTTATGGCTGGTAACAGTTATTATTAATTGAGACCAAACGTGGTAAATCACCCTGCTTATAAAATGAATGTAACGAAGTTAATTACCATGGCAAACGTGAGGCTTGAGCCACAACCCCAGGCTTACTGGTGTGGGAATCAGCTGGTTTAGGCTCTTACCTCTCTTGGATGGTGGTGCACGATCACATGTAGTAGGCACAAAACTACTCAAAAGAGGTTAATTAGCCAATTTTTTTCTTTTCTTTCAGCAGGGAGAAAATACTTATCTTTGACAGCAGCTCCTTTTTGGTCATTATCTCTCCAGCAGTAGAGGAAGGATCGTGAAGGGCCAGTGAGTAGTTGAGGGCTACGTTGCTACAAATGGGTGTTACCACTACGCACAGAGCACCAGCCTTGATGCAGGGACATTAAAAAATTAGTGAGAGCCTTTTTTTTTTTTCATTCTTCCAACCATTGCTTTTTATTTTTACACATCGACAGCCATTGACTTTGAAATGCGACAGGAAGGTTTCATCATACACTTGACATGTTACATCCCAGCACAAAAGCTGCGCGGTTTTTGGATCGACCTAATGTTACAGTGAAGAGCATCAGGAGATTGGTGGGATGTACGATGGAGAAACACTTTTTTATAAGCTACGGTGGCACTCGGTGCTAGTGTCCGTGTGTTGTCTTTGACCCGCACCCTCAACACGTTTCTTTTTTGAAGGAACGTGCACAGGGAGCAGGGAGAAGAGCAGCGTGGGGTTGCTAGGCACAAGCAGAACTGGAGGTCTGAGGCACAATTCAAAGGACAGAAGTTGGGTCACCACCTTGAGGAACGGCGCTCACCAGTCGTTGTCTCCTGTCGCCAACACTTTCTGCTCCCACAAAGCGTTCAAGATGAAATCCAGGTGTCTGCTCACCGGCCTCGAGCTGCCACGGCTGCTCCTCAGCTGCCTCTTCCCAAACCGACCGATGGGGCGAACGCCACGGCCCACGTACCAAAAAGGATCGATCTCCGGACCTGGAATTCAAAGTGGTCAGTGAAGCATCTACCACCGTACTTAAAGGCAGCGTTTCTTGAACATCTTGAGGGTGCTTATTTGTAGTCCCAAGAAAAAAACCACAACGGGAAAGGCTGCAGCCAGACACGACTTTAGGGTGCCTTTGAGGCTTACTTTCCATGTGTAAAGCCCAAAGGAAGAGGATTCAGGTGCAAAATTTTCATCCACTTGGGCTGCAACCTGCAAGTCTAACATAAACCCACGTACCCATCAAATTCAGGAGGGCACAGCGTGCTTTAACACTGATCCAAGCACTGGAAGAGGTGACAACGCAGCCTACATCCAGGAAGGCCACAGGATCTCTCTGTACCACAGCTTTTAAACCATCCTGTCTTGGCTGAAGTCCTGAAGGTCCTACCATCCAGCAGGTACGCTATCTCTACAGGCTAGCAAAGCCACTGGAGCCTGCGTGAGAGGTAAAAATACAGCTAATTCTTGGTCGCTTAGAAAGTTTTTTTCATGGATGACTTTTTTTTCTCCTTTAAAGAATTTTAAGTACCTTTGTATTTGACTTTTTTTATAGTCTAGACTAGTTTCAGAGCAGGTGTGGAGAAGGGGTATAGTTGTATTAAAAGACTAAGATATAGCAGCAGGGAAAATCTGCAGAGTGCTGGAGATGATGCCACCCCAAGGAAATGCCAAAACCATTCCAAAGCCGGAGGACTGTCAGGAACAGGAATAAATTTCAATTTAAGTGCATTTTATATCATCCAAGACATATGAAAGTCTTGGGGAAGGCAGCAGGATTTTGCCCTGTGCATTTTGATGCGTGAACATCAAAAAAAGCCAATAAAAGAACCCACTTTGGCTGTAAATTCCTCCATAAATACATCTTTTAAGACTTTCTGCGCAGTGTTTAACACCCCTCCTGCCTGCCAAAACCCAAATAACTTCTTTTTTTTTTTCACCTGGGTACCCAAAACCTGAGGCTTCCAACATCCCTAGCCCTCTGTGATGGGGAAAGGCGTGCCACCAAGACCTCGTTAAGGGCTGTGAGAAGGACACTAGGACCTTGAGGTCACCGTATGGGCGTCCATTGCATCACACCAGGTGAGACTCATACTTACTTCGGTTGTCTATATGATGTTTGAAGGGCCTGCTCTGTCCTGAAGCAAAGCTGAGCGATAGCAAGAGCACCAGCACGTAGACAGTGAGCAGCTTCAAGTGCTTGGGAGACCACTGGGCACGTGGTGTCCACGAGATTGGATGCCACATGACGGAGCAGTGGTGGGAAGGCTGCGAGGAGAAAAGTGAACGTGGAGAACATGGATGAGTTAAAGCTTTCAAGGTGAAGGGATGTACTTCCTAAAAGTAGCTGCCCTGGAATTACACCAGCTCTCGCTGAGGAAATACCTGCAAACCTCACAAGTTGTGTCTTCTAAAAATTGTCCTTTCTGATTTTTGGTTTCCTGTAGGAACGCAGCTTCCTCTCAAGAATTTCTAGTACATCATGGATACGGTTCTGCAGCCTCCAAGCCAGTACTTTGCTGTTTGCTTTATTTTGTGGCTTTTTCTTTGTTTGTTTGCTAGGATTACATTGAGTTATGAGCCATTTGTAGGCGAGGATTTGGACAGTGTGTATGAGGACAGGTTTATTGTCTGCTAACGGACTTATCCTTGCATAGAAACACTGGATTTTCTTTTAGAGAGAGGGGGGTCGTGGCTGGATTAGTCTGCCAGGCCCTCACAAGCTTTCAGATAAAGCAGCAGCCCTTTGTTCCTGTTTGGCGACCTTAGGACTACACATTCCTGAAAGCTGGAAATGGGAATTTGCACCATAATTTATACGATCACAAAGATATCATTACACTTACCAGAAAACGTCCCTGCTCACTGCAGGGATGTCAGACTAGCCGACCTTTAAAGGTCCCTTCCAACCAGCCTACACAGAGGGTCTTCCTTGCTTACAAGTGGGATTTTTGCCCTCTTGCTGCCAAAACCGGAGCAGGAGTGAAATATCTGCTCGCATTTCGATGCGAGATGCTCCTGAGCACGCTGCAGAGCAACAGCAACACACAACACATGCGGTGGAGAATCCGCTTGTCTTTCATTAAAATGCAAAGTCAAAAGCTCCTTAACCCCTAGTATTCAGTGAAGGGTTGTTGGGGTTTTTTTTTCCCCCAGCAAGCAGCTTAGAGGAAAGTGGCTTTAACCTGTAATTTTAACTGGGAATAACTTGGATATCTAGTGACAGTCGCATGACAAAATGACCTTGGAGTGTAAAGCCACACGGGATGAATTCTGCCTTCAGCTCCAGCTGCCCTACATCTCCTGTTGCTCCGTGTTTAGCAAAGCCTGAAGTTCAGTGAGACTAAAAGGTGCTGTTTTGAGGAACCTCTCCGGTACGCTTACGGGGCTGCTGACAGGTTTTCCAGGTTACTTGCTGTCTACTTTTCTGTCTTTTTTTTTTTGGGGGGGGGAACAGAGTGACAGAAAGAAAGAGCTCATTTTTGGTGAAAGAGAAAAAAACAGGGAAAAGCTTTTGGCACAAGCTTTTTCCGAAGCAATGCTGTGTCTGTCTCCACCGGTTGGTCCCGTGCCCAAATCAGCCACTCTGGCCACCTTCTAGAGTGCTGTTATTTACTGAACCTTTTGCTCACGCCTGTGACCTGGCTGGGATTTCTGTGAAGCACATGGCTCCTCAGGTACATAACATGCCACCCCAAAATAATCAGGAGGCTCAGCACCTCCAATCCTCCCTCATTTTTTTCTCCTCCTAATTGTCCCATCCTGTTTGGACGAGGAGAAACCGAGGCAGAGCTAACGCCACAGACTTGACACCGCGTGTGATGCTGAGCATTTCTAACCCAGCTCTACGCTGTCACTAGGCTTGAAGGATAAGCAGAAGATCCTGGTTGCCCACCCACAGTCCTTTCACGAATCATGGGGGTTTGTGATCTCCTCGGATCTCCTCTTTAGCCCACAGCCCTGCAGCTCTCTTCCAAAGAGAAAATCCAAAAAACCAAGGCTTCATCCAGTCACTCCATATGTACCCTCCATTTCCAACCATTAAGTGATCACCAAAAAAGCTTCTAAAACTTACTGCTTTCAACAAAACTTGAGACAGTTACATGTCGGGAATAATTTTGCTCCCCTAGCTCAGCAGAAGTCCGAGCTGTCATTTGGCCAACTCGCCACTTTTGCTTGGTCCTTAAGCAGAAAGAGCCTTTAAATGCTGGCTGAGCAGCATCTGTAGCAGCAGTCCAGCCCTTCCCACCGACGTGAGAGGAGATAGTTACAGGACATTAAAGCCGCTAGCAAAGGTACAGCAGAGCAGTGGTATCACAGCTTGCCCTGGGTCTGCCTCTCAAGAGCAGTGGGAAGCCAGCCTGGCTCTGCCTCTGGGCTCTCATCACACCAAACTCGAGCTTTGCAGCAGATCCACCAGGTCTAAACCTAGCATGGATGTCCTCAGAAGACAAGGTGCTATTAACTCTTTAAGATAGCACCTTACTCGAGCTCGGTGGCTATGTGGCCCCCCTCCAATGCAAACGTGAATGGCTTTCACGTTTGAAAGGCGTTGGGAATCTCCATCAGCCGTGTTGCCTCAGCACTGCTGCAAAAAGGGGACAAAAATTTCCGAGCAAAGAGCACAGCTGGGTATGGGAGTGTTGAAAAGCGAAGCCCCCCCCGAGAAAAGACAGGGAATCCAGCAAGAGCAAGCCAGGACGAGCGCTGAAGCAGACAGAAGACACTCACCTGTTTGCACCAAAGCTGCTCCTCAGGTAGCTGCTGCTCCAAGCAGAAGCAGGGCAGCTGCTGGGGGCTTGTGCCTCTTATACTGGAGGGAAGTGGGCTTGAAGCAGGCGGGGGAGTCAAGAGGTGGGCCAGGAGGACGTCAGCAGTAGTAGTGAGCATAATTTAAATTTACAAAAGGAGGGGTAGAGAACGGTGCCTCTGTTAGAAAGCCATTGATCAGGGCAAGGAGCCGGAGCTGAGGGTGGTGCCAGGGGATTGCAGGGGGGGCCTGGCAGGACACCTGGGTGAGACCCCCCCCAGCCCAGCAGAGCGGAGGGGAAGGGGCTGCTGCCACGTCCCTGTAGATATGGGGACACAGGCAGACCGGAGCAGCACTGGCTGCCACGCTCTCTGTGCTGCCTGGCTGAGATGGGAGGAAACACTCGTGGGTGGGTTTGAGGTATGGGGAGAAAGAGGAGATGGATGGGGGGAAGCTGTGTTGGCCAGCAAGCTGGAGCAGCCAGGCCATGCACACCCCTTCCCAGCCCTTGCTCCTCTTGCTGTTGTCCCACCTCTGCTTTTTGCTTGGGATCTTGCTTGATAGCAGCTCTGGTCCCATCGAGCCAAACCCATGGCTGGGCTCAGCTCACCCACACCTAAGTTTTAGGCCCCACAGCACCCAAGTAGTGGATGAAATCAGCTGTGATTCAGTGCTTAAACAAGTGTTTATCGGTTTTGCGGTGGAGAAAACCTCATCCGCATGAGGCTAATACCTCAAGCAACACTGTACTTCTGCAACAGGCATCTCTTCTGCGCGGTTATTTTTAACCCGGTCTCTTGACTACGGTGTCATCGCAGTCTCGCTCTTACCGATCTCGCCGCTTTAATGGCTCAGACCATGTTTACCACCGAGGTTTGCAGAGGAGCAGGAGCTGAACTGGCAGGTGCTTCACTCCTTCGGCACCGTCCCGTGGAGGGGCTGAGCTGGGAAGCATCGCTAGTGCAGGCTCTCTTGTGGAGATCTTTGCAGACAGGGCTGTTCTCCCTTCCCAGTGAGGCTGCCTACCTGAAGAGACAATTTTTGAAGCTGTGCTTGGAAAAGGAGGCTCTGAGGCACGACCCAGGCCACAGTCTGAGACTCCCAAAAGAAATGGGCTTATTTATTTATTAACTAGATGATCTTTGAAGTGCCTTCCAAACCATTCTATGACTTTTTTTCCCCCCCCAGGGGCAATTTGTGGGGTGCTTCTACAAGGAAACAGGATTGAAATTTTGCCTGGCCCTGTCCTTACTCAGTATCCAGGTGGCAAGTAGGTGACCACGGGATTTCTCCTGACAAAATGCCCCTCTCATCCTTATCGCTTTAACTCTAAAAATGTCAGGGCATGTTATTTCCACCAAAGCCTCTGAGACTGGAGGGGGTGGACTAGATGATCTCCACAGTTCCCTTCCAACCACCACCGTTCTGTGATCCCACGGCCACCATGGAGGGTGTGGTCACTGATTGCGGGGACTTAAATAAATTCTTCATTTACCTGTAATAATTTGTTCTATGGGTATGTGTATGGACACAAATGGCAAAGAAGGCTGAGAAATACTCTTCTATTCTCCAATTTTTGCCTAGTAACAGCTAAAAGATGTGTCTTCCTCATCCAGGTTTTCAAGAGCTTACTCAGACTACTACATACTGCAAAATATGAAGAGCTCTTCAAGCTCATGATAGCACAAAAGGTCCTTCTACAGCTAACACAATCGATAATGTATATATACACTTTCTCCAGCAACCTCCTTTTAGCGTGTTCCCTTTGAACCTCGCAAACGCTCCCTACCTAAAAATCAATCTGCATCCGAGACCCAGGCGGTGGCTGTGCTTCCGCTGGGCTAATTTTGTGGAGAGGGGGGTCTTCTTAATGAGCAAAAACCCTTCATGGGTTTGCATCGTAGAGCTTTTCCCTTGTTGCTTTTGACCAGAAAATATGGGTCTCCTTTCTTGATCTGTAGTGGGCAATTGCTGGAGTGAGGGCTTCTTCTCTCCACGATATGTAGGGGGGCCCTGTTTTGTTTTGCTAAGTGGTCCTGTCATCTTAAAACAGAAGTAAAAGCCTTATTTTTTTTCATCCCAGTGATGACTCTTTCCAGTCTTGCTGGCACTGCGATGTGAGCTTTTCATAGATTGACATCTACGTGGAGGTTACCATCTAAAATAAAGCTGCGCAACGTTTTCGTGTTAACATGGTTTGCTTATTGGTAAATGCTGCCTGCAAAATAATAGGCCGTGAAAAGAAAAGTCATTACTACAAGAGCCAGCATTTAAAATGCTCTCATATGATGAGCTGCCTTCATTCTGGCCTGAGGTCCATCTACTGCCTTATCTTGGTTTTGACGGTGGCCAGCAGCGAACATCTAGGGAAGAGTCTAAAACCAGGGCAGCATGTTTTGATGTTCCCCACTAGACTATTCTCCAAGCGTTTTTTTGTGGTAGGTAGCCTGTAATGGACCACTTTTTCTTTCACAGTTGCTTCTTGGCTCATGTAAACTCTCAGCATCCACAAAATCGCGTGCCGAGGACTTCACAGCTCTCTCTGTGCTACAAGAAGTGAGGCCGTGTGTCTGTTCTGGACACAGCACATGCCAGTTTCAAGTACTTTTTCATTTTTGCTTTCAGTGATTCTGCTTTCTTGAAAGGCTACTATAAAATGTTCTAAGCAATGAAGACTAATAAATTGCATGACAGTGTTTAAATGAACCTCCTCAGGCATTTCACTTTACCAAAATACTATTTTGCTCCACCCTTGTTGACTCTGTTGTCATTTCTTCCCGCCAGACTATGACTGAACTAGCAGAGTGCTACTCAGAAGCTTCACAGAAATCATCCAGACTTCTCAGGGTCTTTTCAGGCAGTTGTGATTTGATTTTATTTTGTTACCTCATCCATAGCAGGGTTTATGCTTTGGGAAGACAGCATCAGATGCCAAGGGTGAGCTATAGTTTTGATGCCAAACTCTACCATCCAAGACCTAATCCAAATCTTCTTTCTTCTGTACTTTTGCTGGTAGGAGCCTTCCACAAACAGAAGGTGAAAACCACCAAAGCAAAGACATTTGGTGCAGCTGGGTGGACAAACATAAACATTTCTTTTTCCAGCCCACCACTCTCATTGTTTCACATACCAGCATGTGAATAGTTTGCAAAAGCCATGAACTACTGCCTGAGCCATGAATCTGCCCAGCCTCCTGCACTGGACTTCTGCGTGTGAAACGAAATAAAACATTGCTGGTCTGATCCTGCTTGGCCTTGAATGCTGCCACTTGTGCTGTCTGGAGCTGGAAATTCCTCACTGACGTTAACTAGGGAGTATTTGATGATTGATAAGAAGCTCAGTTGTACTGAGTTCAGAGGATTCATGAGAAGTTGTATTCAGAAAACCATGTCAAATCAAGCAACTAGATGAGGCTCTTGATTACCTGTAGCTTTACACTGAAGCCGTCCTCTACTAATGTTCAGGTTCAGAGAAAAACAAGGACTGGCTTAATTTTAGAGCTGTTTTTTTCCTCTGAGAGAGAGGACCATCTAGTGGTTAACACAGAAATTATCTTCTTGCCTTCGATCGTTATTGAGCAAGGAATGAACCCTCAGAGGTTTCAAATTAAAGCATGTGTTCTCTTGGATCTGAGCACGTTCTAAAGCTAAACCGTGTATTACCCCAGATTCCAGTAAGTTAGACTGGCTATCCAGGTGTTGACCACCACCACTATGATTCCTGGTGGCTTTCTAGCAGGGAGGGAGAATCGCCAGAGCATCAGGAGAAATCCTCCCTCTATCTTCACTGGCAGCAGAACACTTTTGAAGGTGGCTGTAACCGTGCCAAGCCTGACTTGTATTTTTCCATCCGAGCTCTAGCTCTGGTGCAAAGCCTCCATAATGTGCTGAAGAAGGGCTTGGGGAGCCTGGCTGATGGTTCAATGACATGGGTGTTTTGTGGGGTGCTGCCTGGCTCCCTCAGTGTATTCGTGCACATCAAGCACCATTTTGTCCCACAAGATAAACCTGAGGGAGGGCTGGGTTTTTGTGTCTATTAATATAGACTCATAAAATGGTTTGGAAGGGACATTTAAAGGCCATTCCTCAGCAGGGAGCAAGGACATCTGCAACTAGAGCAGGTTGCTCAGAGCCCCGGCCAACCTCACCTGCAATGGTGCCAGGGATGGGGCAGCGACCACCTCTCTGGGCAACCTGGGCCATGGGCTCACCACCCTCAACGTAATGAACCGAGTGAGGAAGGAGGAAGCTAGTTTGGAAACACCGAGGGACACCAGGAAACGGCTCCACTCAAGCCAAAGTCACCAAGCACGGCGGAGACCTCCACGGGGGCGGCTGCGCCGGTGGAGAACGCGGGGCCTCAGCGCCAGGGCGGCTTTCGGGGCCGCTCCTGCGGGGAGCTGGGCTCCCGTTCCCCCCCGGGGACGCGCGAACAGACGGCCCGAGCCCGGAGCAAGGCCCGGTTACAATGGCGGCGGGGCAGGTGGGGAGCAGGGCCCGTCCTCCCCCCTCCTTCCCGTGGGGCAGCGCGGCGCCATCATGTNNNNCCGGGCGGGGCGGGGCCGCCATTTTGTGAGGGCGGGCGGCGGGGAGGGGTCCCAGCCCGGAGTATTTCCCCTTGCGCCTTCTCCTCCCTTTATTAATTCCTCTCTCCCTCCCTCTCAGGTTCTCCCCCACCTCCGCTGCCGTTATCCCTCCCCTCGCTTCCTCCTCCCCTCCCCGCTCCCTCCTCCTCCCTTCTCCCCGCCCCTCCGGCACTGCGGAGCCGGAGCCGTGACCCGAGCGGAGCCAGCCGCGGCCTTTTCCCCCCGCTGCCCCAGCCTCTCGCCGCAGAGTCGCATGTCATCTATCCAGAACCTCCAATCCTTCGGTAAGACGTGCCCTCGACCCCCCCCCCGCCATC